>CM031237.1:224716314-225316314 GCA_018340775.1 Taxus wallichiana var. yunnanensis
AAATTTTGCTATGGTAGTAGGCGGTGGTTGAAGTGCCTTTCCTCCTGGTTGGTGGCCGCACTGCCCATTTATTAAAACATTGACTTACCATCTCTGTCGCGTGGTCCGCCTCTTACGCCCCCAAAACCATGAATGCTTGTTTTGCACTCCATCGATGTTACAATGACAGATGAATTGCACACGTGTTCTGGATAAAGTGGATTCTCAAAAATGGTGATGTACTGGGTAGTTTAGTGGAGTCGCAGCTTTTTTTTTTGCAACGAGTTCCGGTGGACAGTCGCGTTTAGAATGGGGAACCGTTGGTGTTGATCCTGGTGTTCTAGTTGCACGCGACGGCCTCGTCTTGATCGGTTGTGCAAAATCTTGCAGTTGTAGTTGAAGAACGAGATAAAGTTTTGGTTGAGCTGTCTTACCTTTTCATTTTGGGAAGTAAACCTGTCCGTGTGGCGAATCTAACATGGAAGAAGTTCGATCAAACCTTGAGGCAAGTTTTGCAATGAGGTGAGAGTGTTATTTCAATTGCTTTTTAGTCTCCGCGGAAGTTTTCACCACTCTTTGGATGCCTTTGTCGGTCGTTTTTGAAGTGGGTTGATTGGGTATTGCTCGGATCTGTTCTCATTCTTTTTGGTTACGAGTATGGGATTCTCTGTCCGAGTTTTGATTGGGATGGAATGGAGATTGAATGACTAAAATGTGAATATACTCAAAAATTTTTTTTTTTTGGATGGATTTTAGTTGTGTTGTCCGTGTCAGGAGCTTCACCTCATCCTGGTGATGGATCGGGAGTGTGATGTGAAATGTGGATTAAATGGATTTTCCCCAAAAGCAAGCCTTTTATCTAATAGACTGTGAAAGCCTTGTGTTGTTAATTGAGGCTTGGAAGGTGTCATTATTTTGCAATTTCAAACCCAATCTAGATTTTGGGTCATTTCAAAATTCAGATCTCATCCCTTCGAAATCCGTAGGAAATAGAAATTAGAATCAAACCCTATAGTATCGCCTGCTCGGCATATTTGATTGCAGATTCATACAACTCGTGTCAAGTGTCAATTTGGGTTTGATCGCAATGATCACACTTTACTGCTAGTTTTGTGCTAATATACAAATGGGTTTGCCCCATGCTAGTGTTTCATTTCACATTTCACTTGGGTGGGCAGACTGCAGGCCAATATGAGATATAGTGAACCAATGGCTGCCCCATCGAGACAGAGTTATCAATTCTCAGCTCAGTTGGACAAGGATTGCTTTATCTGTTATAGGTAGCTTGTTTACCCTAATGAGGCTATGCAACCCGATGCACACATCTTTACCGCAAGCCTTGCCTAGCTTATGTGCTGAGTACTACTAGGGCCTGCCCTTATGACGGGTATTTGGTTACTGATACAGATTCGAAGGCATTGCAAGAGGCAAATCCGGTACTGGCTAATGCTATAGGCTGTGTGATAGTTCATTTCTGTCACCCCCAAATCAGCTGCATTGAAGCAATCTAGTGTTTGGACAGCCACCTATTGCATCCTTCTAGTCGTGCCTTCAAAAGGGAATCCTGGTGTGGTATATTGCAAGAAAAGACCAGTGAAGTAGAGGACAAAGTGGAAGGCATGTGGGCAGTAGTGATCCTGCTTTAGATGTTCACAATCGGTGGATGCGTTAAAACAGCAAGATAGACTAACCATATACATAATATGCTAGTATCTAATAACCTCTTGAAATGAAACTTTTCTTTCTAGAAATTGATTTAAATATGTGATTTTGTGGATTTGCGTTCAAAGTACATGGTTAATAGTTTGTTTTCTCCGGATTTGCCTCTATTGGTTGTTCTTGTTGACGTGATCAACCCATTTATATATATATAAAACAAACAAAGGTTCTCAGTGTATGCTTTGATTGATCACATGGAAAATATATATATGTATATATAATTTTAAAGTTACTTCCTTCTGCAAAAATGTCATTGTTTCTTTTGTGAACCTGGGTATGTAATCGCCCCTAGAACGTTGCAGCGTTGACTAGTATTGGTTTCCTGTTATGTTGTTGCCCTAGAGGAAAACATACAGTTAAATTATTATTATTATTTTTATGATAAGCGTGATTATGCACTTCGTGTATTGTGCAAATTATTAGGGCTTTTGGAAATTAGAAGTTCAATATATATGCTTGTTAAGAAGGAAGTTTTGGGCCGAAAATATGTCCTGGGTTGATAGAAGGGCATAAATTATTGATAGAACCCCATTTTGATTCTACTCTTTCGATGAGTAAAATTTGATAAAATTAATGACCTTTATGGTGTTAAGATATGGTATGTTGATGATTCCTTGTGTGATCGATTTAATCATGTATCGACATAATGCCTTGATGGAGTAAGGTAATATCTTTCATGGTTCGTGAAAGTTAAGGTTTTCATCAACTGCTTAAGGTAACATGAAGTTCCTTAATTTAGTCAAACTTTTTTGCACTTCCTTCTTGATGAGTGACCTTTCATTGCAAATTTAGAATGATTGTGATGGAAGGTCGTGAATATATTTTGTTGTTAAAAAGGGAAAAGAAGTTATGGAATAGTTTGTTTATGTGTCAAACGTAATAATTGGGATTACATCGTTATAGAGTTCGTTATTGGAGGATATCTATCTTCAATGGTATGTTATGTGTTTAATCTCTGCATAGGTTACAATAAACTTAGTGATGAGATGTAAATTAAGGAGAGTTGAGAGACCTTTTCCTTGTATACATCGTTTATGATATTAGGAAGTGAGTTGACGTTGGAAAATTTCAACCAAGTCTAGATTCATGGTTATGTTCCTCTAGAACGGGAGGGTTATAAATCTAAGGTATTATGAAAATTGCAAGGATGTGTTTAGAGTACTAGATTTCCTATTCAACTTGGGTATTAATGAGGCTTGTCGCTATTCCGGCCCTGGTTATGTTCAGTAGGTAAGCTGTTAGGCAATACCTATTCCGGACATTCTTACCGTCCTTTCCACTCATCCTTATTAGCTATGAAGTCACTTATTACCTAAGATATAATGGTTGTGGGTTTGAATATAAGATTTTCATCCTTTAAACCTTTTCGATTACATGATGGAACTTTGTTTTTACCCTCGTTGTTCATTTATAGCCTATTAGACCTATGGCCCTACGGAACGATTCCAAAACTTTATCCTTTTGGCAGCTAAGATCGGGTCTGGTTTTTATCTTTTGTCTTCACCTTGAGAATGTGGATTGATGGGTTACACTTTAGATTTCAATCACGTAATCTACGGGATTACATGATTGAAATCCTAATACTCTCAACTCTTGTGTCTAATCATTTAAATTTCATAGTCTTGCGTATTTGGTTGTCAAAATTTTGTAGTTTTAGAGGTATCTTCATAACTAAAACTTATGGTTTTCTTCTTAGTTGATATGTTGAAAATTATATCTTGTTTCAAAAGGTTGTTAGATGTTAGAACTTTGATCCATTTCCGAGATAGAATGTTTCCTTTCATGGTATTGTTAGCTAGTAGCTTATTGTTGCTATGTATAGTCTTATCTTGCTCAGTTCTCGTGAACTGACTCAGGTTATTAATTGTTGCAGATGGCTTACGTGGTTAGATGATGGAAAGACTTGTAGATTATTGCATCAATCTTGGTTATGATGTTCCTTTGTATGAATGTGTATTATGTTATAAAATTTGGAAAGGGCCTTTGGACATTTTAGAAGAATGGTCAGTGCCTAGTAAATGTATTATAAAGTATTGTTGTTGTAACTGTTGAAACTTTGGCTTGTTTGGTTATCATGTGAAAGATGAAATTTGATTACCGCTTGGTTATGGGATATTCTAGTGAATTTTAATCCTTAGTATAGTAGCGGGGCATGTCCCATGTTATTACTCTCTTGCTCCCTAGTCTTGGTTCGATAGAGATGGTATGTCCCTTTGATTTGTGCACCGTGTTGGAATGAATTGATATAACCTTGTTTGTTTCCACAAACGAGTACTGTTAAACTTTGCTCTTGAGTTAAAACGTTGAGTTGTAAATCCTCCTAAGGCATAGTAGCAATGAGTTTGTAAGCACTATAAAGTGAGCTGGATAGTCCTTATAAAAGTAAAACTAAAATTTATATAGATGAATATATTAATGTAGATGTGATCTACTCGATAGCATTGAGACCTGGAACAATCAAGAGGAAACTATCTTTGTAACGAAATATGATTACTTATTTCTTTCCCGAGCCAAACCAATAAACACTATCCTTTTTCAGTGAAACCTTAAATGATCTCATGGTGAAATCAATGGTTAGATTTTAGAAAATGATAGGATTTAATAAGTAGGAGTGAAAGTGATTAATAAAACCTTAAATATCTCTTTATCATTTGAAATGTTCCCCTTTGTCAAACTTAATTAAGTAAAGTCTAGATGGAACATTTAACCAATCTCGATAAACTCTTAACTTCAATGAAAGTTTGATAGTAAACAATGTGACCCTGAAGCTAAATTCTGTTGTCCTGTTCTGTTAATCCTTGCCTTGATTCATGGTGATATTTCTTAAGCAAGGTCAAAGTTTGATCCTTAAACAGGAAGGTTATTGTTATGAACCCTAAGCGGTACTTCCCACTCAATCGGAGCTTATGCCTTCACCTGTGTAATAGAGGTGTGGAACATGTGTTAGTGACTTGAGCAAGATTAATTAACCTTGTAAGAAATGGAAAATGTTCTAAAATCAAATGAATAAGAAAGATTTGGACATAAAATTTGATGATCCTAGTTTGGAAAGCTTGGCCTTAAGCTATTTAGTCAATAGTTGAAAATAAAGAAGTTCTCCCTTGTGAAAAGAATTGTGTGAATCATTACATGAAATTTTATAAGAACGTAAGTTAAGAATTAAGAGACACTTTAGTAAACAAGAAAATTTAACAAGAAATTCCTCATGGGTTGCCCTAGCTGTGAGTGTGTCATGTGGATTGGACTTCCATGTTGTCTTGTCAAAAGAAGAGTACATTGTCCTTGATAGGTGTGAACGTTTCCGTGCTGACCTTGTGGTCTCCCCCGTAACAAGTGGTTCCTAGTGTTGGTTGTAACCTTGTGACGACATGTTGTGTCGTGTTGTGTCAAAGCAAGTCAAAAAAAAAAGTTATCCTGTATTTCACTGTGTTGTCCTTGTGTTGGTATTTTGGGTCGTTACACTTTGGTATCAGAGCGTAGGTTCATGCTCTCGAACCTATGGGCCGGATTGGTGTTATATGATGATGTTACGTGGTGGTGGTGATGTTACATGATGATACTGTATGATGATGATGATGTTGCATGATGGTGGTGGATATTGGAAGAGTAATGTGCTTTAAACGTGATGTGATTATTGTCGTAATTGTGATATTGTGAATGCACGTGATGTGTATGTCACTTAGTGCGTGTTTGTTATCATGTTTATATGTTGGGGATGGGAGTATTCTCCCTCCTTCTTGTGGATTCTATGAAGAGTTCACGTGTGAATTACTGTGTGACATGTGAAAAGAATTATAATGTGGATGACGTAGTGTTGGAGCATTGTGGCATATTGTGATATGTGGGTGTATCAATGTGTTGTGTGACTAGATTGATGTTAAAAGAAAGGAGTTATATCATGATGTTGTTACCATACTTCTGAAGAAATGTGTGTACCACCTTGTTATGTAGCAATGGATGTTATGTTGTGATGTATTATGTTCATCGTATGTATGACTGTGCAAATATGTAATGCTTCATGTTGTGATTTGGGGTCATATGGTGAGTGTATGAACCCTATCGTATGGTGATTTCACTTTGGGTGCAGAATGTGGTAAAGTGATGTATTACGCCCTGTGGATGTATGATCGTGATCTACCCTGTATACATACCATACGTGAGACGTTATGGTAGTTATGTGTGTGCCACCGTTATGTTAGTACTGTTGTTGTATGTTATGTTGTGAACCTTACGCTAACCGATCCTGAGGGAAATCGGTAGAAGTGTATGTTGAGAGTGAGGAATGGTGTACCATGGGTCAATAACTCGAGCTAAAACTCGGTTTAGTAGATAACATGTGATTCTTTCCTCTCTCCCTATGTGGTTGTATGTATGCAACCTTAGTGTACCTATGACTATGTTTAGCCTTGTCGAAGGGTGGCGGGATGATTCAGATGGAGGTGATGACAGTTGTATTATTGATATGTATTTTACGAGTGAGGCTCGATGTTCCGAAAAGTCTTAGCAACTCGTTGAGTACCCCTTTGGTGGCTAGATAAGGCCACACAGTTATCGTAATGTGACATTATTATAAGTTGATTTTATTCGTAAATTGAGCTTTTACTTTATTTTGCAAGGACCAACATCTTTTCTTGATTGCAATGCTTTACAATTTGGGCATTTCCTTGGTTTGTGGCACTAACATGGGGATTTTGATACTAACTTTGGCTATTTGGCCATTTATTTTAGCTTGATTTGGGGTCTTCTTTTAAATTTGGAATTCTTACCACCTTGCCCAAGGCTTGTACTTTGCCACTTGGCACTTTGATTGGATTGTTGTGCTGGTTCTAATGTCGTGATGTGTGGAATAGGGTCATGGGATGCACCATGGATTGGTTGGACCTATGGACCCGCTTCGTTGTATGGGGGTACGCCCCAAGGGGTACATATAACTAGCGGGTTGTTGAACCACGTGTTATTATGTCACTTGGGTTAGGAGTGTTCGAACTCTATGTGTCTTGGACCATGGGGACAACCGGCCTCCTTGAGGGAGGCATAAGGAGGGAGGCATAAGAGTTTGAGGAGGACTTGAGGAGGCATAAGAGACTTGAGGGAGGCATAAGAGACTTGAGGGAGGCATAAGAGACTTGAGGGAGGCTTATGATATTTGTCTGTATGGTTGATGTTTCAGGATATATGTTGAGTTATTGTGATGTTTGGTAGTGGTCTTTTGATGTATGTGTTACTCATGTCAGATGGATATGTGTTGTGATGTTGTGGACATGTCATTGATCCCTTGTGGACACTATGTACCTGTGGCATTTGTTTGGTGTTATGTGAGTTTTTCATTGATGCAAATTGAGGAAATGTCTAGTGGATTGTAGTACTGTTTTGGTTAAGTATTTTGGTATGTCAGTCATTGATGTGTGTCGAGTACTATGTTATGTGGAGTGTGCCTATTCTATTCCGTATTTGAGTAACCTTTTTGTGGTGTAATACAATCTTGAAGTATATACTTGCGTGCTTGTGAATCTGTAGTGTCTTGTGAACCTGATAGGGTGTTGTGTTAGCAGTTCATGTTGGGCACCCACAATAAAGAATGAACAAAAACTCTTCAATGATGAAATTTTAAAAGCAATTAAACTAAGAATAATGCTAATGGAAAGAGACTAATGAAAATAACAAACAAGAAAGAACTTCCAATCTTCACAGAACATTGAAAGTTAAAAATTCTACCAAATATTCCTAAGGCTACCTTGTGACCGTGCTTTAATCAACTAAAATTTTAAACCATAGGGTGTGTTTTCTTCTTTATCTATCCCTTGTTGCGTACCATTTCCTTTCCTCTATGTAATGTCGCATCGAGGATGATGCTTTCTTAAGGGGAGGAGAATGTAATGCCATTCTTTGTCTTCTTTGGCAGCATCCTGTCATCCCCAAAGCGTGGGGCTCCAAATATAAGTTAAAATAAATTTTTGCTATGGTAGCTGGCAGTGGTTGAAGCGCCTTTCCTCCTGGTTAGTGGCCGCACCTACCCATTTATTAAAACATTGACTTACCATCTCCTATCACGTGGTTTGCCTCTTCTACCCCAAAACCACGAATGCTTGTTTTGCACTCCATCAGATGTTGCAATAGATGAAGATGAATTGCTACTGGCGTGTTCGGACAAAGTGGATTCTCAAAAATGGTGCTTTATCTGAGGCAGTTCGGTGGAGTGCAGGCTTTTTTTTTCAGCAACGAGTTCCAGCGGATAGTCGCGTTTAGAATGGGGAACCGTTGGTGTTGATCTGGTGTTGCAGTTGCACATGACACGGTCGTGATCGGAGTTTGTGCAAAATCTTGCATGTATGTAGTGTAAGAACGAGATAAAGTTTTGGTTGAGCTGTCTTGCCTTTTCATTTTGGGAAGTTGCTTCTGTCCAGGTGGCGAATCTAACATGGAAGAAGCTCGATCAAACCTTGAGGCAAGTTTTGCAATGAGGCTGAGAGTGTTGTTTTAACCGTCTTGTTTCTAGTCTTTGTTTCACCTCTGTTTGCCTTTGGGTTGTCGGTCGTTTCTTGGAAGTGGGTTGATTGGGTATTGCTCGGATCTGTTCTCATTCTTTTTGGTTGTAGTATGGGGATTCTCTGTCTAGTTTTTGATTGGGATGGAATGGAGATTGAATGACTAAAATCGTGAATATACTCAAAACTTTGTTTTTTTGGATGGATTTTAGTTGTGTTGTCCGTGTCAGGAGCTTCAGTCATCCTGGTGATGGATCGGGGAGTGTGATGTGAAATGTGGATTAAACGGATTTTCCCCCAAAAGCAAGCCTTTTATCTAATAGACTGTGAAAGCCTTGTGTTGTTAATTGAGGCTCCTGCTGTCATTATTTTGCAATTTCAAACCCAATCTAGATTTTGGGTCATTTCAAAATTCAGATCTCATCCCTTCGAAATCCGTAGGAAATAGAAATTAGAATCAAACCCTATAGTATCAGCTTCTGGCATATTTCAATTGCAGATTCATACAACTCTGTGTCGAGTGTCAATTTGGGTTTGACTGCAATGATCACACTTTACTGCTAGTTTTGTGCTAATATACAAATGGGTTTGCCCCATGCTAGTGTTTCGTTTCACATTTCACTTGGGTGGGCAGACTGCAGGCCAATATGAGATATAGTGAACCAATGGCTGCCCCATCGAGACAGAGTTATCAATTCTCAGCTCAGTTGGACAAGGATTGCTTTATCTGTTATAGGCAGCTTGTTTACCCTAATGAGGCTGTGCAACCCGATGCACACATCTTTACCGCAAGCCTTGCCTAGCTTATGTGTTGAGTACTACTAGGGCTGCCCTTATGACGGGTATTTTGTTACTTGCGTCTGATTTGAAGGCATTGCAAGAGGCAAAATCCGGTACTAGCCGATCTATAGGTTGTGTGATAGTTCATTCTCACCCCCAAAAAAGTGCATTGAAGCAATCTAGTGTTTGGACAGCCACCTATTGCATCCTTCTAGTCGTGCCTTCAAAAGGGAATCCTGGTGTGGTATATTGCAAGAAAAGACTAGTGAAGTAGAGGATAAAGTGGAAGGCGTGTGGTCATGAAAGTGATCCTCACTGGATGTTCACGCGGTTGGATGCGTTAAAACAGGCAAGATAGACTAACCATATACATAATATGCTAGTATCTAATAACCTCTTGAAATGAAACTTTTTCTTTCTAGAAATTGGTTTAAATCTGTGATTTTGTGGATTTGCGTTCAGTACATGGTTAACAGTTTGTTACTTCTGGATTTGCCTCTGTTGGTTGTTCTTGTTGACGTGATCAACCCATTTATATATATATAAAACAAACAAAGGTTCTCAGTGTATGCTTTGATTGATCACATGGAAAATATATATATGTATATATAATTTTAAAGTTACTTCCTTCTGCAAAAATGTCATTGTTTCTTTTGTGAACCTGGGTATGTAATCGCCCCTAGAACGTTGCAGCGTTGACTAGTATTGGTTTCCTGTTATGTTGTTGCCCTAGAGGAAAACATACAGTTAAATTATTATTATTATTTTTATGATAAGCGTGATTATGCACTTCGTGTATTGTGCAAATTATTAGGGCTTTTGGAAATTAGAAGTTCAATATATATGCTTGTTAAGAAGGAAGTTTTGGGCCAAAAATATGTCCTGGGTTGATAGAAGGGCATAAATTATTGATAGAACCCCATTTTGATTCTACTCTTTCGATGAGTAAAATTTGATAAAATTAATGACCTTTATGGTGTTAAGATATGGTATGTTGATGATTCCTTGTGTGATCGATTTAATCATGTATCGACATAATGCCTTGATGGAGTAAGGTAATATCTTTCATGGTTCGTGAAAGTTAAGGTTTTCATCAACTGCTTAAGGTAACATGAAGTTCCTTAATTTAGTCAAACTTGTTTGTACTTCCTTCTTGATGAGTGACCTTTCATTGCAAATTTAGAATGATTGTGATGGAAGGTCGTGAATATATTTTGTTGTCAAAAAGGGAAAAGAAGTTATGGAATAGTTTGTTTATGTGTCGAACGTAATAATTGTGATTACATCGTTATAGAGTTCGTTATTGGAGGATATCTATCTTCAATGGTATGTTATGTGTTTAATCTCTGCATAGGTTACCATAAACTTAGTGATGAGATGTAAATTAAGGAGAGTTGAGAGACCTTTTCCTTGTATACATCGTTTATGATATTAGGAAGTGAGTTGACGTCGGAAAATTTCAACCAAGTCTAGATTCATGGTTATGTTCCTCTAGAACGGGAGGGTTATAAATCTAAGGTATTATGAAAATTGCAAGGATGTGTTTAGAGTACTAGATTGCCTATTCAACTTGGGTATTAATGAGGCTTGTCGCTATTCCGGCCCTGGTTATGTTCAGTAGGTAAGCTGTTAGGCAATACCTATTCCGGACATTCTTACCGTCCTTTCCACTCATCCTTATTAGCTATGAAGTCACTTATTACCTAAGATATAATGGTTGTGGGTTTGAATATAATATTTTCATCCTTTAAACCTTTTCGATTACATGATGGAACTTTGTTTTTACCCTCGTTGTTCGTTTATAGCCTATTAGACCTATGGCCCTACTTTAACGATTCCAAAATTTTATCCTTTTGGCAAACCTAAGATCGGGTCTGGTTTTTATCTTTTGTCTTCACCTTGGGAATGTGGATTGATGGGTTACATTTTAGATTTTAATCACGTAATCTATGGGATTACATGATTGAAATCCTAATACTCTCAACTCTTGTGTCTAATCATTTAAATTTCATAGCCTTGCGTATTTGGTTGTCAAAATTTTGTAGTTTTAGAGGTATCTTCATAACTAAAACTTATGGTTTTCTTCTTAGTTGATATGTTGAAAATTATATCTTGTTTTAAAAGGTTGTTAGAGGTTAGAACTTTGATCCATTTCCTGAGATAGAATGTTTCCTTTCATGGTATTGTTAGCTAGTAGCTTATTGTTGCTATGTATAGTCTTATCTTGCTCAGTTCTCGCGAACTGACTCAGGTTATTAATTGTTGTAGATGGCTTACGTGGTTAGACGATGGAAAGACTTGTAGATTATTGCATAAATCTTGGTTATGATGTTCCTTTGTATGAATGTGTATTATGTTATAAAATTTGGAAAGGGCCTTTGGACATTTTAGAAGAAGGGTCAGTGCCTAGTAAATGTATTGTAAAGTATTGTTGTTGTAACTGTTGAAACTTTGGCTTGTTTGGTTATCATGTGAAAGATGAAATTTTGATTACCACTTGGTTATGTGATATTCTAGTGAATTTTAATCCTTAGAATAGTAGCGGGGCATGTCCCATGTTATTACTCTCTTGCTCCCTAGTCTTGGTTCGATAGAGATGGTATGTCCCTTTGATTTGTGCACCGTGTTGGAATGAATTGATATAACCTTGTTTGTTTCCGCAAACAAGTACTGTTAAACTTTGCTCTTGAGTTAAAACGTTGAGTTGTAAATCCTCCTAAGGCATAGTAGCAATGAGTTTGTAAGCACTATAAAGTGAACTGGATAGTCCTTATAAAAGTAAAACTAAAATTTATATAGATGAATATATTAATGTAGATGTGATCTACTCGATAGCATTGAGACTGGAACAATCAAGAGGAAACTATCTTTGTAATGAAATATGATTACTTATTTCTTTCTCGAGCCAAACCAATAAACACTATCCTTTTCGGTGAAACCTTAAATGATCTCATGGTGAAATCAATGGTTAGATTTTAGAAAATGATAGGATTTAATAAGTAGGAGTGAAAGTGATTAATAAAACCTTAAATATCTCTTTATCATTTGAAATGTTCCCCTTTGTCAAACTTAATTAAGTAAAGTCTAGATGGAACATTTAACCAATCTCGATAAACTCTTAACTTCAATGAAAGTTTGATAGTAAACAATGTGGCCTTGAAGCTAAATTCGTTGTCCATTCTGCTAATCCTTGCCTTGATTCATGGTGATATTTCTTAAGCAAGGTCAAAGTTTGATCCTTAAATAGGAAGGTTATTGTTATGAACCCTAAGCGGTACTTCCCACTCAATTGGAGCTTATGCCTTCACACTGTGCAATGCAGAGGTGTGGAACATGTGTTAGTGACTTGAGCAAGATTAATTAACCTTGTAAGAAATGGAAAATGTTCTAAAATCAAATGAATAAGAAAGATTTGGACATAAAATTTGATGATCCTAGTTTGGAAAGCTTGGCCTTAAGCTATTTAGTCAATAGTTGAAAATAAGGAAGTTCTCCCTTGTGAAAAGAATTGTGTGAATCATTACATGAAATTTTATAAGAACGTAAGTTAAGAATTAAGAGACACTTTAGTAAATAAGAAAATTTAACAAGAAATTCCTCATGGGTTGCCCTAGCTGTGAGTGTGTCATGTGGATTGGACTTCCATGTTGTCTTGTCAAAAGAAGAGTACATTGTCCTTGATAGGTGTGAACGTTTCCGTGCTGACCTTGTGGTCTCCCAAGTAACAAGTGGTTCCTAGTGTTGGTTGTAACCTTGTGACGACATGTTGTGTGTCGTGTTGTGTCAAAGCAAAAAAAAAGTTATCTGTATTTCTTGTGTGTTGTCCTTGTGTTGGTATTTTTGGGTTGTTACAAGGTTTTAAAATATATTTCCTACACTACATGAAAATGAATCAATATAACTTACTTCACTACATGCCTTTAAGTAATATATGAACTTTAATATTTCTTCCTTCTCATCTCTAATAATACAAATACAACAATGAAGACAACTTTCCTTTCCTACAATACAACTTTCAAACAAAGGTAATGAATTTTCTTTTCCATTTCACAAAACTAACTTTGCAACACAATTTTTTTTTTTGGTTTCTTTGAACATACAATACAACTTTAATAACAATTATTTGAATGCAACTTTCCTTCACAATATCAACACAATGTCCTCCACTTGAAGTGAAAAATCATACAAGAATGTGGACTAAAATGGAATGCAATATTACAAGTTCCTCCACTCTAAGTGGAAAAAACACTAAGGAAGTTTTATTACAAGAAGTATTTTCTTAGGGACTCCACCAAAAGCTCGAGGCTTCACAATACCAACAAGAGAGCTCCTTCATGATTTTCTTGATTCATAACAAAATGGGGGGAGAGGCAACACTCTCCACCCAACCAAAATATCCAATGAGGAGGAGAAGCCATCCTCCTCATTGGCCCTCGAGCCCCAACCACATTACAATGAGAGGTGAATCCAACCAATGGAAACAACAAGTTTCACAACATAACACCAAAAATTTCAGAACGATTCCAAGCACATTCAACATAACTACAACACAAGAAGGAAAATAACCAAAATAAACAAGGCTTAAAAATGAAAGCCAAAGGAGAAAAAACCTATGGGGAGGCCACTTATGCCTCCCAATGGGAATGGATTCCCACCTTAAAGCCTCCAATGCATATCTCAAATCCCCTACATACTCTTATGCCTCCCTCATGTACCCCTTATACCTCCCACATACTCTTATGCCTCCCCCAATCTCTTATGTTTCCCCCAATCTCTTATGCCTCACTCATATAAGAAACAAGTAAGAAATGCAAGCATTCCTTGTACAAGGTGGGGCACCCAACCCAAAATCCCTCCAAAAAAAAGGTAAACTCTTATGCCTCCCTACATGAAATCTCCCCATAGTCTCCTCCTACTCAAAACTTAGGCAATCTACCCACACCCAACAAGCATTCCAAAGAAAACAATACTCAACACAAGCATATAAACACAAAATAAAGCATAACATAAGCAAGGTAAAGCTCCTACCTTTCCATAGTAGAGCTTGTTCCAAGAGTAAAAATCCAAGCTCCTCAAAACCAAGCAAGCATCCACAAGCTCCAACAATCCACAAGCACTCCCAACAATCCTCTAACTCTTCCAAAAATGCAAGAGCAAAAATAATGAAGTAACCCCAAACAAGCAAAAGAATTTCAATAAATAGAAAAGGGAGAGAGGAGGATGAGGCGTCTCCATGTAGGATGCCACATTACTCATCCTCAACTCCACCTAAGAAGTCAAACCTCAACCCCAATGCACCATAAATTGGTGGTTGAGAGGAATGACAAGTTACACACACAATCTAAGCCCATACCCCTAGGGACAAACTTGAAATTACTTGAAATAAAGTGTAATAAACATTTTACCTTTTTATCTTCCTAAAACACCTTATGGGGTCTAATTTTGACCCCCAACCCATAGGTAGGGTTGGTATGTCAATTTAAGAGGTGTGGGACAAGTTTAACTTGTCTCATAAGCCTTCAAAATTGGCCCTTAAGGCCAAATTCGAGTTTCCCATGAAGGGTAGAGTGTACAACACTCAAGATCTCAAGTATTCAATACACAACACAAAATCTAAGAGAAAATCAAGTCTAATAAATGAACTTCTTTTGGTCACATCTCTAATTAGTTTAGGACAAGATTTATTAACTTTAATAAGACACTTAGACCCACTAAGATAAAGGGGAAAACATACATCAAAATCTAAATAATTAAACAAGTAAATTACATCACTCAAAATAAACACATACTAACATAAATAAAAATGGAAACCAAAACCAAAGACAACACGTACCCTTGGTCACATTTTTCCCCTAGCCAAATAATTGTAACACACACAATTACATGTTGTCATGGTGACCCTTGTTGAATTCATATAGAATTCCAATGTGGTTGGTCTCCAATCCCCCCGATGTTTGTTGTGAATAAATTTACCTACAAAACAAAAAAATACCTCATTCGGCTTCTTTCGCTTTGCATTAAAACATCTATGCCAAAATATGCAATATAAATCTAAGATCATCTATATATATGAATTAATATCATCTAGGAAAATACAATATCATTTACAAGTTTCTAGCAACATTTCTATCCAATGTTTCATCCATGTCAAGGGTAAGTGCAGGAAGTTGATGGACAAATATAGGGTCATCCGTGGACATCATATTGCAAAAAACAACAAAATCTCAACTTGTAGGGATTATTAGCTATACACGCACTCTAAATTAGAAAAAATTATATAAATATGAATCGTAGAATTCAGAATCTAGTTTCTAAAATACTAATTTTTGTAAAAAACAGACAAGTTTAGCTATATTAAACACTTAAAATTATATGACTTAGTGTTTTTTTTGAAAAAACTTATAAGATTGTAGTCCGTTTGCCCGCATTTTGGATGACCAAATCTTGTTATTTTTTTTTCCTTTGGTGAAACGTTAGATGTAGTTGTCTATCTTGGGATGGATTTTATTTTGTATTTTTAGCAATATATTTTTTTAATGATTTTATCCGTGAAAGTGGTCTGAAAATATTTAGAAAACGGAGCGCTTTTTGTTTCCTTGCTCGCCATAAGTATATCAAAAATATCGAAATCATTTTTTTTTTTTTAACATGTATAGAATTTTTCCATGCTTAGGATGGTATAAGTTTTATCATATTTTGATAAGCGAAACAAAAGTTACAGTCTTAAACGTAGACATGAACATTCACGGGAAAAATGTCTTAAAGACCTATTGTCAAAAAATTATAAAATGATATTTATCTTATTCTATTCACTTTAAAAACAATATTTCTATGAAGTTAAGAGTCTCCCCTACGTGATGGCACCATTTTTGTGAAATGTTTTCAGTTTTTTAGCACGGTTCAAGTCTTTGGAAGAGCAGATTTGAGGTTTTTTGACCTTTTACACTTCATAATGACCTTCCATAGCTTTGGTTGGAAAAAAAAAAGATTTTCCGAGCCTTAGGTTTGGCAGATAGATCCGCGATCACAGTTTTTTAAACATAAAGCACGATCATGCTTTATAAATCATATTTACACACATCCCAATGTTTGAATTACCATGTGATTTTTACTCTCGACCTTTATCGCATTTAATTCTTTGTGAAATTTGTCTTTTTTCGCATGTTTTTCTTATCACGAAGCAAAACATCATGGGAGACAAAAAAAAGTCAAAAAAAGTCATTAAGTAAAAAAGCACTAAACGAATTAGAGGCCAACAAAATTCAAAATGCTTTGAGTGAATGCGGAAACTTCATGAATCTAGAAGAGGTTCATCTTCAATCCCAACTATGTAAGCAATGAAGAACTAGGTAATGTTTCTACCTGTCAATGTTGAAGTTGAATTAAATACTCGTGATGAAGAAGTTTTTTTATCACAATGTTGAAGAAGAATTAAATACTCATGATGTAGCAAATGTTGAAATTGAAGGAGACAATGAAAATGTGAATAAGGAAATTCATGTTGAAACTGTAGACAAGCAAAATTTGACAAAAACACCTCCTAGGATTTTACATAAGAAACCTAATTTTTTATTGAAATTGATGAAATTTTTTTGAAACCAATGTCTGACAAACTTTCTGAATGAAAAATCAGAAGAAAAGCCACTAAAATTTGGGATAATCATTTTGAAATTTTAAATGATTCCCAAAGATATCAGTTGTTGGTTAGTTTGATGAAATTGATTAAAATGAGACCTACATTAAACACCTTAGGATTGACAACATCTAACATACGTGGTCAAACCTCTACAATTTTTGAAAACCTTCATGATGCATATCATATTGTTGGTGTCAAGAGATGCACTAGGGATAGTAATATTGTGCGTCGTGTACTTGCTACTAGTGTTGTAAGTGAATCAATAAAAAAACAACGTTTGATTACGCAAACAAGTCGAATGTTGCAAGTTAATCGAAAAACTCTAATGAAAGCAATTGAAAGACGTAATATCCTTCAATCACTCAATAATGCCGATTTTTGGGCATTTTCTGCTAGAGCACCGTGTAAGGACAAAATAATTCTGATGCTATAAGAGAAGTTGTTATTAAATTTTGGCATGATAACACTAGAGTTTCACCTAATACAAGAGATGTTATAAAACGGAGAGTTGGTTCTACTAATCGTGAACCACATCCAAAGCATTTCTTACATATGACTCAAACTCAATTTTTCGTAAGTTTGAACAAGAGAATTTGGAAATTAAAATTAGTCAACGTTTTTTGAAATGTTGAAACCATTCTATGTGAAAATCAACCATTCTTGCACCACTTGTTGTTGTAGGCAATATGTTGAATTTGTGATGCATTATGCTAAATTTTTACATATTTGTTCTAATTTTCATTCTGAAACTATGTTATCTGAATGTGGTGTTCAAGTTCCACCAATATCATCCAGGGATTTCATTCCTACTATATTTTGTGAAAAAGAAGTTGGACAATTTTTTTATAGTTAGGATTGTTTAGATGGAAGTTGTAGTACATGCGACAGATTACCTAAATTGGAAAGTTGCATCCATGAGAAAATTAAAGGTACAATAGGACATAATTTAGTTGAATTTGATAAATATAAATCAGTTGCATACCAGTTGAAAGATGGAAAAGAGTCAAAACGGTGTGAGCTAGTTATAGAACAAATGCCCATTTTTCAATTTATGAGAAAATTTAAGGATGAAATTGTTTATGAGTATGCGAGGCATACACATAGAGCTCGATGGTTGGATGAACAATTCAAGCTATGCAAAGACACATTTCCTATTGGTACTATTGTTTCAGTGGTCGATTTTATAGAGAATTACACATTGCAACCAAAAATGGAGGTTCAATCGCAATATTACAACTCAGTACAAGTTACCATTTTTGTGCATATAACATTTCTACATTCTCCGATAAAGTCTGAGAGAATGATAAAAAATATTAAGAGAGTACCACTTTTATATCAGTGATGATCGTACTCATTCTACTGGAATTTGTGCAAGGGTGTTTCCGGTTATTTTATGGAAACTTGTCGATAGGGACATCCACTTCAAACAACATTGTATATGGTCGATAATTACACATCTCGGTTTAAGAATGTACGAATATTTTATTGGATGAGCAGAATGCACGTCAAGATGGGTGTGCAACATATTTGGAGTTTCACTGAGGCTAGACATGGAAAATGAGAGCAAGACGGTGCAGGGACATGTGTGAAAAGAGATCTTGTAAGAGAAGAGTTGAAGTACAAAGATGGTGCTAAATTAAAAGATGCAAAGAGCATAGTGGAATGGTGTACTAACAACATGGCCCGAGGTTCTTAAGAAAATTCCATAGTTCACAGATATTTTTGGTCGATAGAGGAAAAACATATTGCTAACTACGAGGATTGTATGACACTCACTGGGTCCAGTGATATGCACTCATTTTGTAGCTCAGACGCTACTTCATGGGCCGTATGGAAAAGAAAGTTGACATGCTTTTGTGCATCTTGTATCGAATTTGTCACTGCTGAGTGTGATTCACAAGAATGGGTGGAAGGATGGATTTGTAGGCCTCTAACTCCGCTTCCTAGTTATCAACCTCCACAAGCATTACGACTTGTTTCTGCAGATGAAGTTACAACATCCAAGGACTTTGATGAAATTTCAATTTTGGTGCGACAAGGTATAAATATGGTTATTTTTTTAATTTTTGTAAATTGAGTTATATGTCCATTGAAATTTTAATATGTAATTTAAATTTGAGTTGTTCAACTTTCCTTGGTTATTTTTTTTAGGACATGTGTTTGCAGTAATTGTGACAGAAGAAAATGAAGAAGGAACAGACTATTTCTTATGTCGTTGCATCGAGAAAAGAAAGAAGTTGACTTCTCCTATTATAGATGGCGAAGATATTGAGTATCCTACAGGGTCAGTGGTAGTTACTGGAACTTGGCTTCGACGGTATCCATTAAAAAACTCCTCTGTTTGGGTGTTTGAAGACTTTGAGACACACAGGAAAATACTCTTATATTCACATCTAGTTCTAGTGACAAATATTCAGTTGTATAGATATCGAGGAAGGCCTAATAACAAGATTCTTTGGAAGGTTCGAGAGTTAGATCATGAAGCAATCTTGTCTGCTATTCAGAGTAGATCCGATCCTGATGGTTCATTGGAATGAATTTTTACAATGCGAGCATGTCTGGTATATATATAATTTCTTTTCAATATATATATATATATATATATATATATATATATATATATATATATTTTAGAACTTAAAGATCTAGATTTAAGTTTGAATATATATTTTATTTTAAATTTGTGTATTTTGCACGTACATTATATCTAGATCTATAGTATATATGGTTTTGATTTGAAACTTAAATTTCTTTGACTAACACTTTTATGTTTAGGTTAGTGGTGCCATAAAAGCTTCCACCTTCACATGGTTGGCACTGTTAGTAGAGAATTTTAAATTCTCGAAGCTAAGAGAAGCTTTAATTGTTTGAAAAAGTTGTAAATTTTGAAAAAGTCAAGTAAATTTTGAAAATGTTGTAAATTTTCAAAATGTTGTAAATTTTGAAAATGTTGTAAATTTTGAAAATGTTGTAAATTTTGAAAATGACTCCTCCCCAAGTGTTTACAAGACCATACTTACGCGTGTGCACCGATATGAGAAGGAAAAAATGGAGAGAGGCTATTGTAGAGGGTCCCTACGCGAGGTGTCGGATCAGACGAGGCCTCTCTAGGTGCCACAGAGTCCGAGTAGTCACCCGTCGAAGTTGAACGATATTTTGGTCTCAGGGCTCTTAAGGGACTACGCCCGAACGAAGTAGCCGGAAGCAATGACCGTTTCGCGCACCGAAACATGCCTCCTCTAGCATTCACCTGGCCACCGGATGTGTCGGCGTAGTCCGTTCGGTGCCACGACCCACCGTTTGCAAAATATAGCGTTTGACAACCTTACACTGGCTCCAACTGCACTATTTCGCGCGTTTGCAAACAGTAGGACAGCGAGAGCACCAAAATGAGAAGGAAAAAACTGAGAGAGGCTATTATAGAGGGTCCCTACGTCGAGGTTTTGGATCAGAAAAGGCCTCTCTAGGTACCATGGAGTTCGAGTAGTCACCCGTCGAAGTTGAACGATATTTTGGTCTTAGGGCTCTTAAGGGACTATGCTCGAATGAATGAAGTAAGCAATGACCCTTTTTTGTGCACCAAAACACCACCTCCTCTAGTGTTGACCTGGCCACCTGGACGTGTCGGTGCAGTCCGTTCGGTGCCACGACCCACCGTTTGCAAAATATAGCATTTGATAACCTTACACTGGCTCCAACTGCACTATTTCGCGCGTTTGCAAATAGTAGGACAACGAGAGCATTGAAATGAGAAGGAAAAAACTGAGAGAGAATATTGTAGAGGGTCCCTACACCGAGGTTTCAGATTAGACAAGGCCTCTCTAGGTGCCACGGAGTCTGAGTAGTCACCCATCGAAGTTGAACGATATTTTGGTCTCAGGGCTCTTAAGGATTGCGCCAATGAATGAAGTAGCCCGAAAGCAGCAACCACTGTTTCACACACCGAAACACCACCTCCTCTAGCATTCACTGGCCACCTGGACATGTCGGCATAGTCTTTTCGGTGCCACAACCCACCGTTTGCAAAATATAGCGTTTGACAACCTTACACTGGCTCCAACTGCACTATTTCACGCGTTTGCAAACAAGAGGGACAAGCGAGAGCACCGAAATGAGAAGGAAAAAACCGAGAGAGGATATTGTAGAGGGTCCCTACGCTGAGGTGTTAGATTAGATGAGGCCTCTTTAGGTGCCACAGAGTCCGAGTAGTCACCCATCGAAGTTGAACGATATTTTGGTCTCAGGGCTCTTAAGGGACTGCGCCCGAACGAAGTAGCCGAAAGCAACGACCGTTTCACGCACCAAAACACCACCTCCTCTAGCATTCACCTAGCCACTTGGACATGTCGGTGCAGTCTGTTCGGTGCCACGACCCACCATTTGCAAAATATAGCGTTTGACAACCTTACACTGGCTCCAACTGCACTATTTCACGCGTTTGCAAACAGTAGGACAACGAGAGCACCGAAATGAGAAGGAAAAAACCGAGAGAGGCTATTGTAGAGGGTCCCTACACCGAGGTGTCAGATTAGACGAGGCCTCTCTAGGTGCCATGGAGTCCGAGTAGTCACCCGTCGAAGTTGAACGATATTTTGGTCTCAGGGCTCTTAAGGGACTGCGCCCGAACGAAGTAGCCCGAAAGCAATGACCGTTTCGCGCACCAAAACACCACCTCCTCTAGCATTCACCTGGCCACCTAGACATGTCGGCGTAGTCCGTTTGGTGCCATGACCCACCGTTTGTAAAATATAGCGTTTGACAACCTTACACTGGCTCCAACTGCACTATTTCGCGCGTTTGCAAACAAGTAGGACAGCGAGAGCACCGAAATGAGAAGGAAAAAACCAAGAGAGGCTATTGTAGAGGGTCCCTAAATTGAGGTGTCAAATTAGACGAGACCTCTTTAGGTGCCATAGAGTTCGAGTTGTGCTACTTCTTGATTTAACTCTCTCGACCTCCTATGAAACCATAATTATGTTCTCTTCCTCCTTTCTTCTTTCCTTTTCTCTCTCTCTCTCTCTCTCTCTCTCTCTCTTCTTGTACCTCATTAGCTCTATCAACCTTTGAATCACATTTCCGCTAGTTCTTCTTCTTCACCATATA
The DNA here is from genome assembly GCA_018340775.1 of Taxus wallichiana var. yunnanensis. Classification (NCBI taxonomy): domain Eukaryota; kingdom Viridiplantae; phylum Streptophyta; class Pinopsida; order Cupressales; family Taxaceae; genus Taxus; species Taxus wallichiana. Next base: position 224,738,017 of record CM031237.1, read on the forward strand.
TATCAAGTCGATTCATGAGGCCTAATAACCTTCAATTACCTTTCTCTACGTTTCTTCCTTGTTTCCATCATCTTTTCTATTTTTCACATATGTTCTTGAAATATCTTATCCTTTCATGTAATTGCTTTAGTCTAGCATCTTATCTCTCTGATACTAACTTCTCCATCCAATGTGGCATTTTGTAACCATGACCTCACTCTTTACTTCACCCATCATTTTCATCTATCTCTTTGTCTCTCTTCTTGGACCACTGTATCAACCTTATCTCAAATCCTTTTAGCTAATCTTCCTTGATCTTCAAGCTATGATACCACATGTTGCAGTTCAAAAAATTTATAACATATGTATTCAATGGTTTCTATGTTTCCCTAAAAACTCAACTCTGTCTTTTGATCAAGTTCAAACAGCTCCTTTTCACTACTTAACATACTCCAAATTTAATATTATCCCTTATCCTCTATATGGTTTCTTACTGATATTATTTATCTAACTCTAATGTAGATACTATGAGCGTAATCAAAATGATCAACTACCATCTTCAACTGCCAAGTTCAATATCCATGATGCATAGGCAAATACAACAATGCCCATGTTGGAAGGTACTTACAGTCTTCACAGTTTTGGAACTCAAAATACATGAAGCAATCAGCTAAAACAAATGTACAAATACATTTGAAAATAACTTCTAGGTTGTAGAGCAATTGAAAGAATGTAGTTTCATGGTATTAGTTTCATATCCAGAAGTCTAAGAAGATTGCAACTATAATGGCATGTTTCAGTAATGCACATCTAACAGTACAAGCTTATGATGCAAATAAAAATAATATAAAGATACAGCCACATATCATTCAGATTTAACAATATTTCAGGATTATTATGAGTTACAAAAGAACAATACGGCTACAAGATTGGAAAATCAATATAGTTAAGTTTCAAGGATTAACTCATATGTACACAAAAGTTACAAACAATGCAGACCCAATTTTGGGTATACCCTGTATATTATCAAGATGTAATCAAATACACCGAGTTTCAAGCACACTTTTCCAAATACATCAAGATGATAAATTGATGAATTCCATTAAATATAAGCTTTAGTTACTAATACTTAAGTTGGCAATAGAGCTAACAATATTGTTTTAGTTTGAAAAATAAAAATTCAAAATGCCCATGGTGAAATATACCACAAATAATAATCATAAATATACTAGAAAATATATAACTAGAAGTAATACACTAAATCCACCTCAAGATTTAAAAGACCTGAAATAGTTCAAATTTATAGCCTCGGAAACAAAAGCGTAGCAGAGATATCCATAGGAGTTCCATATATGGAGGAATCACCAAAATAACCAAAATAAATATGATTTAACCAACACACATGGATATATATATATATATATATATAAGAATCAAACAAAGTGTGCTCCAGACGCGCACGTCTCTGAAAATATATATGTACATAAGTTCATAATGTATGTATACATCTCGAACTAAGCACATGTCATAATGTACATATGGGACCACATGCGGTCGCAAAAGGCTATATATAGTACAATGGACTGTGAATCTACTCATGACCACATATGTACATCCAGGTGGACTATAAATCTACTCATGAAACATCTTCCCTCTCTTCACCCTGCTAGAAGTAGCACGTCCATGACCTGGGGATGTAGTGGAGGGAGATGCCACTACGGATTTCATCCATGTGGTCCTAGGTGTCTCTAAGCATGCCTGCAACCTAACCTGCACATTCATAAACAACAAGTTTTTAACACCCAAAATTTTAAAATACATTCAAAATTTAGAAACTTGTACAATTTAGTTAAAATGCATGTGAAATATTACCGCAATGTCATGATCCCTATCAATTTGTTGTTGACGTGTCACAGGGACAACAATAGACTCACGAGGGGTAAGCTACATACAAATAATTAATTTTCAAATTAAATATTTCACATATATACCTACAAAATTTGATATTGTAGATTTAAGTTTAATAAAAAATAATGAAGGTCTCCAAAATTTAACAAATTTAAAAAATTGTGTACCTCAGTTAGTGGATCTGCAGATGCTATGGCAGTATCTACAGCAGCCTCCACAGTCTGCATATATGGAGGAGTCTCTCTAGCAGTCATAAGCTATACAAAAAACATGTACAAATCAATATTAAAATCTACTTAAGAGCTTAGCACTCCTATCGAAACCTATTGAAAAAAATAATAGTAAAGGAACTCAAAGGTCCCTACACTCTAAACATATCTTTTCACGTTCATCAAGGAAACACCAGATCTATATATAGGTACATGAAACATTTACAAGCACTCATTCCACATGTTGAGATTTTAAGAAGGTAAAAAAACTATACAAAGGAGGGAAATTATACATTCATTCCCGTCCCTACTATACAATCTTACCCCAGGTGGTACTTTCAAGACATGTAAAACCAATATATGATTACATACATGGCTAGTTATATCAAATGAATTGGCATTTCCTACTAAATAATATATAGGTTGAGTATAAGAAAGTGAAACTCATGTACAGAGGTCCAAAGCATGCAATCCGTGTGTGAACTTCCAGTAATTAGAAACAAAGTGTAAAGAGATTTACTAACCTGCGTAAAACTCATGTGAGGCATGCCAGTAGCCTCAGTTCCCTGAGCAGATGATGACCCGCCAGGCTCCTGTGTATAAAAGAGAAAAATATTAATACATGTACAACATACACGTGAAACAAATTATAATAATAATCTAGTGCAATTAAATGATTTATTAAAAATGTAAGTTTGTACAACTTGAAACTTACATTTGAAACACACCCAGCCGTAGTAGCTAGCATGTCGACACCGGATGTTTCCTTCACCGGCTCTTGCTATTTAAAATAAAATAAAAAATTAGTTTTTTACATGTATGTACATGACGTACAATCAAAATATATATATATATATATATATATATATTAATATCTCAAACATGTGAATTAAACTATTGTATATATATTATTTAAATTTATTTAAAATTTACCTGTGAAAGATCAATATCAGTGGCTCCAGTGTACAAAAACACTCCCTCAAACATCTCATCTATAGAAAAGAAATCCCAATGAGTGCATATGGCACCACATGATCCACAAAGTGGTGTGGTGCACTAGAACCCAGCACCTCCACCAACATCACCAGATGCAACTGGGTGCTATCTTGGGTAAGAGTGTCAGTGAGCTCCCTCAATGCATGTAATGTATCAATCTCCACAACCTCCTTCACTGTAGGAGGGATAACTGAAGGTAGTGGGGGTTTTGGGGCATGGGGGATCCTAGGCTGACCTACGCGTGCACAGTGCTCTGCATGTGCGAGAGCCATCTCCTCGACCAAAAAAGTCGAGAAAAGTCAAAATAATTCGGGACCTCATTGAGCACGAACTCACAATATAATTTCTTGAAAAACAAAGAGGAACCTCATTGTTGTTGCATGGTGGATAATCAAAAACCATCCACCATCGGTCCCAAAAATTGTTTTTGATTCTATCATCATGGCACTAATGGATTGGGAACCGTTTGCAAGTAATTGCAGGGGGCATTGGTTCTAGGGTCGGTAAATAATGCACAAATGAGGTCTTTTCCAATTTTTTTGTCTTTGACGGTCGCATGGGATAGTTTATCCGCATACCACCGCTTACACTCACTTCTAAAGGTGTTCCATCTATGTATTTGGTTGGTTGCAGACTCGACTTCGCCAATCAATGTTTGCAATGTATTGGCTAAAGTCATGCGGGATGGATTTGTAGCATGATTTTGTCTTATATTTTGAATTAGGTTCTCAATGGTAATTTTATTTTCTTGGATTCTTCTAATGATATTATTTTGCGTTCTCTTTGGCTCAGTGGGGACAGAAGGAGCCACAGGAGGTGGATCTATGTTTGGAGGATGGTTTTGAGGAATGTTCGGAGGGTTTTGAGGAATGTTCCGTGGGTTTTGAGGAATGTTTTGATGGTTTTCATGATTTCAAGCTTGCCGACCAACTGATAAAACAATAAAATTGTATACATAAACAAACATTTCAAAAAACCCATGAAAATGTAAAAAAACCTAAAATGTAAAAAAGAAAACCTAAAATGCAAAAAAATGATTACAATCGGGGACTTACCTCCTCGTCTTGGCAGCATGGTTGAATATATCGCTATCCAGAAGTCCGATGAGCAATTTTGAGATGGTATTGAGAGCGCGAGTGAAAAACGTTTAGGAAAAGTCGTGGTTCGAAATGAAAAATGAGGAAAATAACGAGTCGTGGGGACTGTTAAATTTTGTCTCAGAGTTCCGCGATCGTGGTTTATAACCATGCTCGTGGTTCTAAACTGCGATCGCGGTTTTAGGTTCGGTAATTACCAAACCTAGAATTCAGGAACCGTGATCGCGGTTCCTTTATTTCGGGTTTTTATGTCCACGGAATTGTCCACCAACTTCGTGCACTTACCCTCAAAATAATCACAACATTAATTCAATTATCAAAGCCTACACAAAGTGTGGCGATAGATGTCGCATGTCAGAAATATATATATATATATATATATATATATATATATATATATATATATATATATATAAATAACCATGTCAATAGTATATCAACATCAATATAAAATGTCTCTAATAATCCACATGCATCATATATGAATTGAATCAACAATAGTCCAATATATCTAACATCTAATCATCATGCTAAATCAAAAGCTACAATAATATCCATAAGTATAGTCGACAGTATCATAATCAATAACAAAAAGGTGTCGAAGGGAAGTGGGAACTACAAATTTATATCAAGCTTCAGAGCTTTATTTTTAGGGAGAGAAGATAATGAAAAAGGCTGAAATATTTGGTCATCAATACTTAGAAGAAGCCCACAAACAAAGCCAAAAATTACATAAGAAAATCCAACTCTTGGTTGAGGTAAGATATTCATTAAATATGCGTTTTCTCTTTATATTTGAAGCCTTTGATCAATGTTGGTTACATTACAGTTTTTTTTTTTTCAAAAGAAATTGTGCGGAATTATGTATTGACAATTCAAATGTTTCTGAATCTAAGTTTCCATAGGTTGAATATGCTTTAAAATATCCATGGAAATGCAGAGTTCCTCGATCGGAGGCAAGGAAATCTATAGAAATATATAGCCTTGACGATTCATGGATGACGATTAACCAAGAATTTAAGTATGAATACAATGCCTATTTAACAAACAAACAAACAACGATCTATTAATTGTGTAGAAGATTATTTTCTTGGAATGACATCATTGGTGGATGTAAAATAGTATTGTACATCTTGGATTACACCCCATTAAAAGATAGTTATTTTGAAAAGAATTTCATTATAAATTTGCAAGGAAAATGGTTTTCTCCGATAGAACGATTACTAATGCTAAAGTAATAACTCATTCTTTTGGGATGCCCGGCACAAAGATCTATGAACTAACAATATTGAACTTCAACATTTTGCAAGCTCATCATTAAAGGGAGCTAAAAATTATATCAAGTTGGTGGAATGCATCGAAGTGAAGCAACTAGATTTTTTCGAGCATAGACACGTTGAATATTTTTTTCGGTGGCACTACAAGAAAAAGGGTATTGTATCCACAATTTTTCTACATTTTCTTTGTGGATATTTTAGTTGAAATTGTGAATCCAATTTTGTGGACTCCACCCACAATAATTTTGTGGAAACATAAAATGTGACAAAAATGTGAAAAAACCACATAGAATAATTGTGAGAATTCCACAAATTTTATTTTGTAGAATTTGTCACAATTAAAACATTGTGATATATCCACTATTGGTATTATTGTGACAATTTTCACAATTTTGTGATAAAGTAATGTTTTTGATGGACTAAATCATCACACTTTATTATCATTATTTTGTATAATATTATTCTTATTAATTTTATATAATTTCAAATATTTCAATAATAAAATTTAAATTACATATTTATATATATATATATATATATATATATATATATATATATATATATATATATATATATATACACACACACATATATTGATCCATCTTCCTAAAGAATCGCATGCAATAATTGAAAATATTAAGTGAACTCCTTTATTAAAGATTTAAATATTTTTAAAAGGTTTGTAAATAAATACTTTTTAAAATAAACATTTGAAAATTTTGTTTTATTAAATGAAATTTTGGTTTGAAATATATAATACTTGTATTTTGGGAAAACAAATTAGTTCTAAAACTTATATGGAATAGTTGATTAATAAATTGCAACAATTTTTTTATTTAAATGAAATTTATAGAGAATTATTTTGGCTGAAATTGATATTGTTGAAAATGTTTTCTATTTAGATTGTTAAGATTAGATTATTAAACTCTTGTTTGAGCATGAGTGTTTATTATAGAATTATATTTGGGTTACCCCTGGTATTTTTCAATTTTATTCCTTTGTCTAATTTATATCATTTCACTTTCATTCATTTATCAAGAAAACATAACAAATTATAAATTACAATAAAAATTAAAAAAATAGAATAATAATTTATTGAAAGAAAATATATTAAATACAAAATAAACAATAAAAACCATCTTTTAACACTATTTTATAAATCTTTAACCACATTCAAAATTTTGAATACATCCCCAAACACCAGACTTTAATATTTTGTATGTGAACTTAGTCCTACAAATAAATTGATCCTAAGCTTAATTTTCTTCTAACATCAAAAACTGCTATTTTACTTAATACATCACTCATGTAAAGACCATCTCTTTTATCCAACATGCATGCCCTCATAGTATAACTACATATATTTTCCATTACACACCCAAAATATCTTCATCAATATTATCATATGTGCGAGGTGCAGTTCAGCTCCTCATCCCGTGAGTGATGCAATTCGGCTACTCAGAAACCTACCCTCTGTGCTTCACAAGTAAAAGAATCCACGCTACAATCCAAACCACTCTTCATAGATTTTTTTAAGGATGAGAGTAAAAACCCCAACTAAAACCCCTCGCGTGAATGCTCAAAACTAGAGAATAAAATAAAAATAGAGGAGATAAAGTCTATTATTATAGACAGTACTTTCCCGGAGAATCCTCTAAATTTTTATTCTTAATAAATACAGTCCACGTGTATGATGCCATCTCCTTCACACAGATACTTAGAATGGATACATATTTGATTTTGTAACACGGATCACCACCGTGGATTCCTATGCATTGACAAGTATCATTGAAGACATTAAAAATAGATTTCATTCACACGGATCATGGATTGCATTGCATCAAATCGAATTTTCCAAAATACTTTGCTTAGAATATGGAGGATTCATGCATATAACCTCCGTGTCTTTAGAATATGGCCTGTTTTTACTTTGTTCAAATCTTTCGGATCCTTTCTAGCCATTTGAGTATCTTATCTTTTTTGTAGTAGGCCTTTATGGGGTAAATTACAAAATTCAACTTAGGGAATCATTTAAACATAGAGCTATGTGTGTAACGACCCAAAAATCCACACACGAACAACACAGTGAAATACAGGATAACTTTTTTTTGACTTGCTTGACACATAACATGACGCAACATGTCGTCACCAAGGATACAACTAACACTGTGAACAACTTGATACAAGGATGGCCATAAAGGCAGCATGGAAACGTTCACACCCAAAAGGACAATACACTTTTTTTTTTTTTTACATGACAACATAGAGGTCCATCCACAGAACACACTAATAGTTAGGGCCATCCACAATGAGATATTCTTGAGGATTATTTATTTTAAAAATACATCTTGCAATTATTAGTTTACGTTTTCAAGGATGCTCAAGGTATGATTCATATAATTCATCTTACCAAGCTAAGTTTAATCTTTTTACACTGAGTAATCATCTTTAATCTTCTCTATTATGACATTCATTTGCTTAATTCGTTTGTTTAGAGAAAGGGGTAATTTAATTTCACAAGGCCATCTATTAACACTTACGCTACTAGAACTTGTTCATGCCCATATGACAACATGGGTTCACGTTCAACAACTTAAGAGAAAATTACGAGGTACCTTGGATAAAGTTAAAGGAAGAAGGTCAATTGAGTTCATCCTTGAGACATCATTAGTTCTTACTGAGGTTTAATTGGAGCTTGAGGTTTTATACGTAATTATTAATTATTTTACTTAGGCTTCACTGGATGATTTTACAAAAGAAAACAATTTACCTTTCAAATGGTTGAGGGACAGATTGCGTGGTTTCGAAACCGATCCCTCCTACTTATTAAATCTTGTTAACTTATATCAACTAACAATTTGTTTCACCTTAGGATCATTCTAAGAATTCACCATACAAAAAGGATAATGTTCGCTAGTGTAGCTAGGGATATCAAGTTATAAAATTTTTACTTCACAAAGGATGGCTTCAATTTGATCACTCATGGAATTATTTGATTTCAAGTAGATCACCTCTACATTTATTTGTTGAATATAAAATCATTATTTGTTTAGCTTCATAAGGGTTAACCGACCCATTTTACTTTACTTATAAAATATTGTCACTAAGTCTTAGAAAGATTTAACTTAACAATTTATTCTCAAGATCAAAGTTTTACAATACTCATATCAATGTAAAGATTGAATACCCATTCTTACAAAGGTAAGTTACCAGTTTACCTACAAAAGGACAAGACAACATCATCACGAAATTTCAAAATATCCCAAGGCAAGAGGTCTTCTAAACTCCTTTGCAAGCACTATTACAAAATTTACCTCACATTGGACATTTTTACAAGGAACCTCATAAATTGCACTGATGAAAACTTTACAACTCTTTCCTTTAATCTACTCGCATAATCCATCTGCACAAATACTAGCTAGAATCGAGTCATAAGAACCGAGCATGTTAAGGCTACACATTGCAACAAAGAAGCTAACATTTAACAATATCAAGAAAGGAAAGTTCTAATTCAAAAATGGATTAAAACAAAACCCATAACTCCAAAATTATTCGCATGAGAAAGAAATCTAAACCATCCAGCAAGGAGAAAGTCAAAATACCAGTAAGAACAAAATCACCTAAATCAAGGTAAGACCTTATGGGTTAGGAACAAGAAGGTCAAGAGTGTTGATATCTCCTTCATGTAATCCTATGGATTACGTGATTGGAATCCAAAACTTACTCCATCCAACTAAAGGGGTCCAAGAGAAGACAAAACATACTAATTATGATCGTAGGCGCGAAACAAAACGACGTTATCCAAATCTCCCAAGGGGAGGCTTCATAGCAATAATTAGGGTTCGACGCCCTTAAAGGAAAAACAACTATAGTTTTAGTTTTAACCAAGGAGCTTTACCACTACCTTCATGTAGGATTTCTTAAACGTAGGACTAGTTAACAATACAAAACCACTCTTTCAAAGCGTACAAGGGAGATACAAAAAGGGCCATTATTCTACCAACAAACCTTATCCTAAACGTCAACTTCTCTACATAATATAAGGGGAGGCTAAATCCGAAAGTCGATAATAAATTTTTATATATTTCCGACAATGCCAAAAGTATTTTAAAATAAGAATAAAAATTGATTTCCTTAACAAAGCCACAAAATGAGACTTTTAGTAACCAAGTTCGAAGAATACGATATTTGAGTCCGAAAACAAGGGGATTCGATACGCAAAGGATAAAACACCAACAATGCCCTAGACTCAAAAGACTCTACCATGAGTGCAAGCACAAAAAAATAGGAACCAACACACATATCCATCAGGAAGGTTACGCAGTGCAGTCAGGCCTAGAAGTTCTATGAGCTCCTGGCCAATGGTATAGAAGATGGAAATTTTACCCGATCCATGTGGGCTTATCAAGGACATGTCTAGAAAATATCAAACAAATGAGCATAATAACCACCTATTATATTATCACTATAATCAGCTGTCATCTAACAGGAAACGAGTTCACAAGTTCAATACCATGGATTCACCTACAACTTTTGTTTCAGTCCAGCTATTAATAACTTTCTTGTGACCCTTAATAAAATTTGTAGAGATTTCATTCAATAAAACTTACAATGTTTCCCCCTTACTTTAATCAAACAAGAGTTTGAACTAGGAATTAGGTAAAGAAATTCTCTCGACATGTAGAGGCCAAAATAGATGTCAGGTTATTCATCCTCTAGAACTAGGTACAACAGTCAACCATGTACAGTTCTAAAACAAAACCCACATGCCATTTTCTAATCAAACAAAAAGTAAGGAATGCCCACAGGCTTAAACAAGTTTTAGAACACAACGTCACTATTAATGCACCTTTTAGCAAAACAGGAGAGCCCTAAACAGGAAATACGTATTTATTCAACCAAATAGAGATATGCAGGCTTAACCTTCCATTTAGTAACCTTTAGTTATAACTACCATCACACAGAATTCTTTTAAAAGAGAGTCATATAAGCTAACAAAACTAATAATGTTCCCTTCCCTACGAACCAGATTGCATCACTCAAAATTGTAGTAACCCATTTAGACAAATATGAAATAGAGTAAGCTATAAGGGAGGAAAGAACATTCCAAGCAAAACCAACGAAATTAGATTGAGATTTAAGGGAACAACCAACACAATCAGGCAGCGATATAAACAACCACAAAAACATTTGTCTAGGCATTATTCAATAGGAAAGAAAATTCATTTCAAGATACTGAAAGAAGGTAGAAAACTATTACAAGGAGTAGATTTAACATGCCTGTTTTAAACGCTATATCTCATGGCCATGCACGTGCAAACCCCTTCTCCCCTTGAGTCCCAAAATTATTTCTCCACCCAACCGCATAGACACAGGAAGAAGGAGAAAATTCATTCTAGAGTAGTTAACCCCAATTCCCAGTATGTAAATCTACAAAAAGCACAACAGAAATTTGGAATAATTAACAGGGTTTTGCATGTCCTTGCAATATGCTTTTACTCTTGAGTCTAGGTTCTAGAACAAGATCGGAAAGTCTTGCGTTCAACTATTCAAACAACTCATGAATTGCTTTCCTATTTAAGGCATTGTAAATTAGTTTTTTTAAAGCCATTAGGACGCACCTATAACATTAGTTTACCCATCAATTTGTGCGCAAAGAAAGCATTCCAAAAACTAAAATCAAAGTTGATTCATGCTTACCATTGGAAGTCTCACACATTAGCTTGCTTCAATTAACATTACTTTTATCCTCCATGCTAAGAAAAATTTCTTTGAAGCATTTTGTCAAACAGTTTGCGCGTAATCTACTCCAACGACGTGAAGAAACATTGCCCAACATTGGAAAGGATATTTGTTAGACGATGAAGTAGTTGCAAGAGCTCTTGATATTAAATACCCGCAGCCTACCTGCCGCTCAAGCCCTAATCCTCCTCAAATTGAGCTGATACTATCTCAAAAGAAAAGCTTGCCCCACACGGGTGTAGAATTAGAACTAGAATCATATATAGCCAAGTTTCCCATCCTGGTCAAGGCGCGAAAACACTGGCTGGTCTACATCTCCTGTAGTATTACTGTGCCACAGCATTTGGCTGTACTGTGTATCAGTTAATACAAGATTACAACCTCTTTCCATTTCCAGCCTTATTCTCTGGTCCGGAGATGTGAGATACTCACCTGGTGCAAGACCATTCCAAACACCATTGTCATGACTGAGCAGAAGAAATGGCCACAGAGGCAATCCACAACCCGTTTTCTCCATTGGGGTTTCAAAATTAGAATGAGAACACCGCTTCCTGGTCTCAATCAGTCCACGATCCGAAGCCATCACATCAAGAAAAGCATAGGCGTTGGATACAGAAGCTCATGAATAGCCCTGCAGAGCATATGGTCTGAGATAGGGGATTGTGGCTTTGAAATCACGGGGCAGCCATTGTCCTGGCACAGATTCATATGTTCCCACTGTGCAATACTCTGTCCAGCAGACATATCTGGTGATGACCACATTGGGTGTGGTTAATTTGTGAACTTCTGCAAATGCAAGGCCGTTGTAATAGCGTTTGGAGGTGCTGATTTTGTTAGGTGGCATCAGATTTGAGGACAACATCAAACTCTTCGGTGCAAACATTATACAGCTGTAGCTTGTAAGGTGTGAAAAAATCCAACAGAAACCCTTATGCATGCCAGCTTAGTGACTCACTGGAGAAGCTCATAAAATTGCAAAGCAAAATGTGCTTCATGAATATTCTGATATAGTACAGACCCACGCCTATGAGATTCTCTCCCATGAGTTACATCGTAAAACAAGTAAGGTCTCAATAGAGAATCTCTGTAATAAATTTCATCGGGTCTCCTGGTAACACTCACACTGTCACTTAATCGATTTTGATAAAAATATCTTGAAGGAGAATCCCGAATTTGAAGATGCAGTCGACACTGAACCGAACGCAACATAGTTGGACAGCCTGCCTGTTGGAAGCGCTCAAAAACACCTCTACTACTCTGCAACATGCCTGCTGCCTGGCTAATCACAGTTGCAGGACAGTGTTGTGGATCCCCGACAAGAACATGCCTCGCAGCACCCAAGGGAAAAGGAGGTAACACGCCTGTTACACTAGCTTGCAGCTGTACGCGGCCAACAGAAGAAGACAACGCTCCTTTCTCCCCCAAATGCATCCAGAAACAACAACAAACCACGTCTACCCGAGCTTAGGAGCAGCACGTACAGGTGAAGACCATTTTCTTTAGATTGTAGCTTCATCTAACCATCATATCGAACCCACGCGGCCCGCAGGGAGAAAGGAAGGCGTCCAGGAGGAGCCAGGAAGGAAAACGCCTTGGCAGGAAGGATTTCAATGGCCTCTCTCGCCCACGCAACAGAAGAACATGTCTCTCAACCACTCCACGCGCAGAATATCCAAAGGAGATCTCACGCGGTTCGAGAGGAGGAAAACAAGCGATCGGACAAGAAACAAGTAAGATTTGCAAATCGAAATAAATGAGTGCGGCGGCAGGAGAATTTCAACATGACAAACTTAATACTCCACCCCCACGCCAAAAGAAAGAGACAAGGTGACCGTGACCAAGTAGGTTGGGGGGCATTACAATGTGATCATAATAAAGGATCAAACACTATGGATTATCTATCACCAACTAAGGTTGCATCCAAAGACCGCTATCAAGAGCATTTAAACATCTATCTAGCATTAATTCAAGGTCAAGCGAATCCATATTCTTGCATAAACTTCATAGGAGGAAGTTCTATTCTATTCCATGCACACGTCTACTATTATTTCTTACATATAACAACTTGCTCATTATCAAGTGTGACACAAAGAAGATCCACCTAGGGCACATTTCGCAAACACATACATAGAAATACATTGGGTTTGTAATGTAGTACAACGCTCAGTAGTAATTTCACTCATTTAACAAATTTGAGTACAGTCTTCCCCCTCGCTTGAATTCTTTTCTTTTTGGGATTTGATATGATTGTGAGGATTTTGCAGGTCATTATTTTATTGTAGGTTATCACCAACCTCGACGATCTTTGTATGATCTACCAATGAAGAAAGGTGAAGTATAGCGAACACCTTACGACAAGTCAAATACAAATTTTCGAGCTTTTTGGCGATCCACAAGTGCCCAATATTGATACGTGGCACCGCATGCGCTCTTGACCCACTCTATACGCCTCATTCCAAGTAGATCGTCGGCTCCCACATTTTTGAGACTCTATCCGACACTTCTCCCTCTCTGTTTATCGGTCAAAACATCAACACAGTTTAGATTTGGTCCCAAATCAACTAAATCTTCTTATCCCTTCCTTACAACTAGGATTACATATTTACTTGGTTAATTTTCTTGGGTCTATTTTATATTTAATTTCTTATTTGTTTACTGCTACGTTGTAATCAGATTAAGCATCTATAAATTTCTAATTTTATTTAATTAGTAATGAGTGACAATATATTGTTTTTATTGGACATAATATTTTACCACAAAAATGTCTAAAATAAACTAAATTACATATTAGTTAGTAAGTACACTGCAAGAAATATTGTCACGTAAATGAATTAATGATAAGTGAGTGCGACAACCAACTCCCATAACTATAAAAAGCTTGAGCATATTCCAAAAACTTTATATCCAAAAGTGCATTATTGTTTACTAATAATTTATTGATCACAAAGACATTACAAAAGATAATAAATATCTTTTGTTAAACTATTATATTAATTATACCTCTATCCATCCACATCACTTTCTTTTACATACGTGTTTAAAAAACATGTTCAAAATTAAGTGGATTAGTCTTTTTTCGGAGGATATATTTATTCTTTCCATGATTATTACATGGATTCAATGTGTACTGCAACATTAGCCTAGCATTATATATACATTTCTGTTTTCTGATACCATTTAAAAAGTGCGTGTAGGGAGTTCATTTGTAAATTCAAATAAAAATGCGACGGGATAAATGCTTCAAAATTAAAAAAATTGGTCTAAATTTGTTTTGTCATTTGGTTATAATTCTACAAAACCTCAACAATAAATCAAGGCATAAAGGCTGTATCATTAATTTCCTACAACAATTTATTTTTCTATTTCTCCAATATTTGATAAAAATGCATATTATTTTTTATCTAGGAAGTATTGGAAAAATAAAAATAAATACTTTTAGCGATTAGGGTATTATGATTTCACTAGATAAGAGGCCACACACTTGAATAAGTCTAGAGAGAGGGGTAACAGATACTTCAGAAGTGTTTCAAAAATTAAAAAATAGTTAATGTAATATAGTCTTTTATAATTTGTGATTGTTATAATCATATAAATAGATATGATATTTACAATGACTTATAATACAATCAATATTTTCATTTATATTTATTTATAGTTTGACTAAATTTATTAAGTGTAGAGAATATAATATAATTAATATTCTATTATATATAAGTTTAGATTTAAATGTTGGTATTGTTTCAATGTGAGTTTTTATAGAGGAGCTTTCCTTTCCTTTTTACCCACGAGATAAATGGAAAATCATATTATAAAATAAATTTAAATATATATTTTTAATATTAATAAATAAGATAAAACATATTTTGTATAAAAAAATACAAGACATTGAACAAAATTTATTAGAACTAAATGTAAAATATAAAAATTAAAAAATTAAATATAAACTTCTAACAAAAAAGAGATGAAATTAATTTTAAATTATTCTATTTCTTAACCATGTAAAAGAAGATGGAAAAGAAGCCCAACGCCAAGTAGGATGAGATAATAATACAAAATAGAAAATTACTAAATTATAAAGAAGTGCTCCAATGGGAGGGGGATTCCTATTATTTCTAAGTATTCATAATAATTTTAGGATATTTTTAAAAATGTGTGGTCTTATGGTATAAAAATATTTTGAGAATATGTTGTATTGTTTCGGAGATATATGTAAAACGGTTATATTTTAAGTTGTAATAAAAATTTGAAACAAATTTGGTCATTGAATAATTGACATTTGGCAATATATCATGTTAAAATATAGAATCATGTGAGAAACTTGAGCCCCTCTTTTCTTTCATCGACTTAAAATCCCCTTCTAAAAACTTTTGCTCCTTATTTAATTTTTTTTTAATAAATTTTCTGTTTACTTAAATTTAATTGTTCATGAGATCACCTGAACAAAAATAAGAGCAAGATTACCCTCGGTGGGACCCCTGCCTAACTCCTAGATGTTATTTTATGTGCAAGACTTTCTTGTCATTTTGCTCTCTTAGTCATTATTTGAAAAGGAGGAAAAAAATTTGGACTTTTTATTATAATATGAAAGCTTCTTTTGAAATGAGGTATTTAAATTTAATTTAATTTTCAATAATTAAATTTTTGTAATTAAATAAATGTCATGCCCATGTTAATTTAGTTTTATAGTAATGTATTTTAACAAGATGTTGTAATGTGGGTGTGGCCTAAAATTATTAGATAAAAAATTATGATAGGATTTTCCTCTCATTATTTAATGTAATATATTTTTGGAGTATTGGTGACATTATCGAAAGAGTTGTGAATGATTAATGACATGATGGTGAGTGTATTTTGAATAGTTTCCTTTTATTTTACTGAGACTAAAGAGTTAAAATTATTTAATTATTGTCATTAAATTAAATTTTTGTATCAAATATAAAATAAATGTTAGGCTTTCACCCATTTTCTCATTTGTTATATGAGAAAAACTCTAAGATATGGTGCGATGATAATATATTATAGATAGTAAATAGTATGGAAATTCCATAATATTTTATTTAATTTTTTAAAAAGGTCATTGAGATAATACAAGTATTATTGAAGATATATTTTGAGGATGACATAATATATTTGATAGAAACAATTAGTGGAAATATAATGTGAGGGCTTGTTGTGCATTATTATCGAGAAAGAGTTGTGAATGATTAATGACATGATGGTGAGTGTATTTTGAGCAGTTTCCTTTTATTTACAGACTAAAGAGTTAAAATTATTTAATTATTGTCATTAAATTAAATTTTTGTATCAAATATAAAATAAATGTTAGGCTTTCACCCATTTTCTCATTTGTTATATGAGAAAAACTCTAAGATATGGTGCGATGATAATATATTATAGATAGTAAATAGTATGGAAATTCCATAATATTTTATTTAATTTTTACGAAAAGGTCATTGAGATAATACAAGTATTATTGAAGATATATTTTGAGGATGACATAATATATTTGATAGAAACAATTAGTGGAAATATAATGTGAGGGCTTTTGTGCATTATAATTGGAAACATTGATGTGAATTGTTTTGGAAATGTTATGAAAGAAACATTACCTCCTTAAGATTAATTTATATATGTTAATATTTTTTTATGGTTGTATCTTTTTCATCTCTGTCGTATGACCTGCAATTGTTTCAAAGTTATAGAGTTTTCACCTATCTATTTGCATTTAGAATTTGTAGTTGTGATCGATAAATGCTAGTTTATGTTATATTTTTATCCGATGATATATATTTCAATGAATCCTATAATTATTAAAATTACATTGAAGTAACATATTTTCTTTTTCCTCCACTTTCATTTCTATTTTATAATTATCTTGTTTTATCATGTATTTAAAACTAGGTAGATTGTGGACATGGATTAATGGTTGAAATAATTTTAGATGTGGTGATTAAGTGCATGTCAACCCAAAATTTATGGTATAAAGTATTATTACAACTTTTGGAACTCATTGATTTTTAGACTTTTAAATTTTTTTATATCACGGAATTCATCCTTAGGTTGCCTTATAACTTTATTGATAAAATATTTTTTTCTTGTAATTAAGCTCATATTATTTACCTTCCTCTTCACATCTTCACCGTTACTCTATGTTGTAGGTTTTGATAGACCTCTTAGAGAGGTTGTAAGAGCTCGAGCAGTTATTATTTCCCTTGTTCATGTATCTAAACCTTTTTCCCATGTTTCCATGAATTTGGGCAACAAAATTTGTGGTCTCTTTGCGAAGAAGACAAGTAATCATGTAAATCAATCTTTCGGTGAGGTGTTCCACGGGAGGATTGGCAAGTTAAATCAAACTTATGGTGGTAGAGTCCAATTTCCCGAGTTTTAGGTTTGGTGATGATGTACTTGAAGTTGAGAATTTTTATTAGGATCATGCCCTCATTTGCAGATTTAGTGGTTTCTGGTGCAACCTTCTAGTCCTCCATGAATGGATATCAAAACATTGGCATCCTCTTCTTTAAGGTAGGTTAGACATCTACCCTTGTGTAAGGGGAAATTTTATTGTTGTCTTTACTTCAATAGCTGATAAGGATACCATCGCCAAAAGTATTTGAGCATGTCAATCTCAAGTATCTTTTCGAAGAAACCATGGTACGCCTTTTTAAATCCCACCACTCAATATTGTTCTCACAAACTAGTGCGGATTAGATTTGGCACTTACCCCTACAAGTTTGGGATGGTTCATGTGTTATGTCCATTGGAAACACTCGGGAAATATTTTAAGCATTGACTCCCACACCATTGATTTTACCCATACAACCTATGCTCAAATGTTGGTTGAGCTTCATACTAAAACAAACCTCCCCGCTAACATTGATCTCAAATTTCAAAACATAACTTGGACCCAACCTCTTAAATATGAAGGTTTTTTTAATTTCGAGATGGATAAGATGTTTTGGTTTAGGACATAGTGTTGTTGATTGTGTGATAGTAAAGCATAAGAATGAGAAAGCCACTTGGTGGAAAAATGCTCTCCCGGATGATTTATATCTAGATGCTAAGGGATATTTAGACTAATAAGAATATTTGCAAGGCTTGGTTGACTTTGTTCTTGAAACTCCTCTTAGATAAATCTTAGTTGAAGTAAACATGAAAAAATTAAATGTTAAAAGTTAGGCTAAGAAAATTGTTGAACCAAAATCCAAAGAAGTGGCTAAGGAAAATGTTCCTCTTCTCATTCCTATAAATTCAGTTCATATCAATCGCTTGGAACTCTTGAAGATATGCTTCCTGTTCAAAATGTCATGAGATGGTGGAAAATGGTGCATAGAAAACAAAATTTCTATCATAAGAAATCTTTTCTCCTACCTAGTTTCTTTTTTTTTGATGTTGCCCATTGTTCCTATTTTGTTCCTTGTTGTGTTTTTTTTTTTTTTTTTATCTAGGCTTTCAAGAATTCTTTGTTCATGGGTAGGATCCCAATCAAATACCACATTTTACTCATTATCTAAAAAAAATTATATTTTAGCATGGGTGAAAAAATATTTTGGGTGTGGTAGATTTATTGGTCTTTATGCGTGTTAACCTTTGAGTTACCTTAACAACTACTTTGAATGTTGAAAACATTAATAATTCCTTCGTTGACTATAACAAATTTTAATAAGTACTAATTCTTTACTATATAAAATAGATCCATACTATAATGTGGGAAAACCATTATATTAATAAAATTGAGACAACTTGATTGGTAGTTATTATTACATTTAACTTCTTTTGAAACATCAAAACAAGACGTACCCTTTCAATTTATTATATGGTTTTAGATTCTTAGCACTCCATTATAATAATCTAATATTGCTACAATATTTTACTTTTATATAAGCTTTCACTTCTATGAAGAAATGTAGTCAAACATTGATGAATTATGAAAGAAAACGAACACAAACATTACTATAAGAATCTAACGTTTTCTAGGTAGAACTCTCTTGAATAAAAGGAAAATTAAATGGTTAGATTATTCGAGACTATGAAAATGTCATTTGGCTTAACTTTCAAAAGTAATACTGATTGTGCAACATACAAGGTGAGTCATTTATGATTTTTCTTAGTCTTTCTAGTACAATTGTTTGCTTGTCGGGATATGTTATGCTAAGGGTATTTAACATCTGTTAATTTTTGTCTTGGATCATGACTTTAGCAAAAGAAAATGTTACAGGCTACAACCTATATTATTATTCAGGACTCACGTCTCCGTTTTAATACCAATCTAGTACAAATTTAGTTGCATGTTAATAAATGAAGATTGTTTGCATTGTATCTAAGCTGAATATTCTTTCTTTATAGCATGTGCCATAGTTCAATTGTTGTCGAGAGTTTGTGATTATAGATTTTGACTCTATAACTGCAATGTGTAGGATTTTTGTGATTATCCATTATTCTGGTAGGGGATATTTACCTATATCTTCAGCAACTGCTACATGTCATCTTAAAAATAAAATCTGTATCTTTAGCACCTCCTACCTCTTATCTCTTTTTATATATATATATATATATATATATATTTTTCATTCCAACTTTTTTACTGATGCATTTTCTCTTCTTACGTTTTCCTTTGAATCCTTTAGGTCGAGATCTAATTCCATTTCTCAAAAAAGAAGTTTATCTAGATCATTTCCATTAACTGGTGGTTGTATTTCACAGCTCATTATTTGTGATATTCTTCTATGAAAAATGTCTCATCCAACACTGTTCTGCGTGGCATGCTACATCCATATTATACATGCCTCGGTAAGATGTTAGCTAGATACAGAGGCGTGACGATTGACACAATTCATGGCATGTTTGGCTGTATAAATATGTTGACCTTATTCTCTTAAAGTGATCTATGTATGAAAAGTTTGGTTCATCATTGGGTTTTTATAGTTATCTAATAACATGCAATTAATTTGTTTTTCGAGTTATGCTAGGAAGGTCACCATCATTAGAATCTCATAATAAATTGTATTTTATTTTTGTACTCGAAGGTTTATACCCCAAAAGTCTGGGGTATGTTCTACAGGCTTATTGTAGTTTGAAGTTGAGGTGACTAAAAGTTCTCTACAATCATTGTGTGCAAGTGACCACGACAGGGACAAGGAAGGGCGCTACTTTCAAAACATTAGGCGGGTACTAAAAGATTTTGGAAATAAAAAAATGGTTAGATATAAATGAATTCAGAAAACAAAAATTTAAAATATTAGTATACAATGTGAAAGCAACTTTTTAAAAATATATAATGCCTTCAAATCTAAAATTATAAAGCGAACAATTGATATAAGAGCGTGGGAATTAATCAATTAGGGTTATGTGGTAGTGATATGGCCCAATTTGGAAAGTTTATATATATATATATATAGATATATATATATATATATATGTATATATATGAATATACACATATATACATATACATATACATATATAAAATAAGACATTTATCTATATATAATAAGTCTCTTGATATCAACATATGTTTTCAAACCGATTTCAGGGTTTTAGAAATTTATCTCTTGGTTTCACTATGTACAATTCAAAAGGGGTTACCTTGTCAATCAAATTGGTGGAAAACTATCAACCACCAACGTGACCACACCTTGGGGCTATAGATATGCCTTTGTAAAAACACCATCATACCATGTTACTTGAATATTATGATGACATGTGGATTAAGGGGAGGGGAGTCAATGTATTTGTGTCACATATGATTGTCCTTCAACATGGCAAGCGTCAAAGGTGGCCCTACAAGATGGCATTGCGGTTGAGTGGGCTACTAATGTTAAAAGGTCTGGCTGGCCCTACTTGATAATGTGATAATTCGTAAAATAGTAGGTCTTGGTTGCTAATATGATTGGTTAAACAAGTCAGTCATTGGGCACTCTATGTACAAAATTTTTCCAAGTAATCCCATGATGATGGGAAGCTCTAAAATTTACTATATACATCAATTTTTTTGTAATGTCAAAAATGTGGGGAATCAATTGGTAACACATGGGGCCCACTATACCAAACATTAAATAAAAATTAAATTTGCATAGTGAACCAAAAAATCAACTTTCCAACACCATAAGCTACTTATACCCCGTGGAAAGAAGAACAATTAGCATCTATTCCAAGAAAATAAGAATTCATTTCTCTTAGCATTATTCCCTACCACTCCATCACCCTATACCAACCACATTTTGCTACACTGCCATTTCAGATTTCAATACGTGAATAATTGTATGGTATTGCATTTAGTCTTGCACATGTAGGCGGAGGGAAGATGAACATTCCCTCCCCTTCCAACCCTGCGTCGAATCCGATCACCATCTATTTTCTAACATAGTTTGACATCATTTACGCCCTATACTAGAGTCAAACAACCTTTATGACATACAATAAAGCTGAACACACTCTACGCCCGAAACAGAGTTGAATATGAGGGTAGCCCATTTCGGGTTTAATGCAATGAGAACACTCACAAGCAATACCAATTTAAAAATCATATATTCATTCTATATTGAATTGCTTCTATGCGTTTTCTTGTTTAATTAAGCATTACTAGTTTTACAAACATATATTCCTTCATTATTAAGTTTTTTCTCTGCATGATATTGTTTAGTCTCTTTCTCGGCAAAAAATCTATTTATTTATCACATTTCAACATTTTGTAAATATTTTTGTCCAATGTTATGTTGTTGTTTAATGTGTTTCATTATGACCTTTTGTTATTTCAACTGAGCATGATGAGAAATTTGATTTTAACTATATTTCTTGTTTGTTCATTATGGTTTATTTATTCACCCATTTGACACAAATTCTTCTTCTATAGCTTAGTGTTTTTCCAAAAACATGGGTTCTTCACCCATGTGTTATATAGTTTCATAATACAACATTGTTATTAACCATACACTATTATTATTGAGTAATGGGTTTCGTTCTAACTTTTTTTTTTTCAGTCATGCACAATGAACTATTATTTTCATTATATATTCATTTATTTTAGTGAATTTTGTTTATTCCTTCATTCACCACGAAATATTCTAATATAGCATAGTGATTGTCCACAAAATAGTGTTTTTCACCCATGCGTCTTACAATTTCAAAATATAGTGTTGTTATCGACCATACATTGTTGTTATTGAGTAATGGGTTTCATTCTGACATATTGTTTTTAAACCTATCACACTAAACTATTTTTTTATTTTATATTCATTTATTTTAGTGTGTTTTGTTTAATCCTCTATTTTCCATGAAGATTACTAATACAACATGGTGATTTTCCAAAAACAAGGCTTTTCACCAATGCATCTTATAGTTTGAAAATAAAATATTGTTATTGATAATACACAATTGTTATTGAGCAATGGGTTTCATTCGGACTTATTTTTTTGCCAACCGAGAATATAAAAATACTATTTTTCAGTGTATATTCCTTTATCTCAATAAGTTTTGTTCATTTATTAGAAATACAATGTTGTTTGTGCAGTTAATATTTGAACATCCAATTTTCACTTTATATCATGGCTAAATATAGACAAGAATTACTTGACATACATTGAATATATGAATATAACTTTTTCATTTTCTACTACACATTCAAACCTTTAATGTAAACTAAAATTACTGAATATACATTGAGTATATTGTTAGGTCATTACATGTTCTAATTACATTGCTACTAAATAAATAATTCTTGTATTTTCGGTGAGGCCGTATATTTAGGTGATAAATGAAAATTATCTTTTTCATATTCAAGGTATTAAGAAAATGTTTGAATATGTGAGTAATGTTAGAAAATAAATAAAATATTATTTATACACGAATGATATCTACATATGAAATGATTATGTGAATCGCATACCTTAACATCTAAGGAATATTTGAATATTAATAAGTGTTGTCTTTATTTATGTAGTTAATATTTTTTAGCCCACCCTTGCATAAACTAGTTCACAACCTTCTCCTATCACTCTGGATTCCTCCTATGTTAGTTCTAACTTTGTTCCAATTCTATATTAAAAGAAAGCATTACCTACAAACATCTTTATATATAACTTGTTGATCCCTTCCAACCTACAATGTAGATTCATCTTTATGTTCTCCATGCACTAGTACATTTGCATGCAACACAAGGATTACATCTGTATTTTCAATGTGTATTCAGTAATTTCATTTGTTAATATGCAAATACAAATATAATCTAATATGCAAATAAAAATAGAAGGTGAACATATTTCTTATTTTAGTATCTATTTGAATATACAATGAAATTACTAAACATAGATTAAATATGGAGGTTTTTATATTAGTGTTTCTTACAAAGTTCACATTACTCATGGGTCCATTTTTTGCAAATACCTTGTCAAAAGTTGGTTCACAAAGGAATGTCATATCGGAGGGGGAGATGAGAATATTCAAACTATGTACTTTGAAAACTTTAATAATCAAGAAATCACTATGCTTCATTCTACATGTAAGGTCATAAATGATTTTGATTAAGAAGTGAAATATTTTACATTTATGTCATTATTCTATAAAATAATGAATAATAAAAATTATAAACACCTATAAGAAGATAATTCATGTTTTTACACATTACCAAAACTCTTTTTATATTGATATGATGGAATATACTACATATGTGTAATGCCCAAAAATTTCTTCTTTCAAAACATAGAGAACTAATACATTAATAGTTGAGTTTACGGTAGTAATTTTTTTTTGTTTAATAGTGTTTGCAAGGTTAACCATTTTAACACTTAATGAATTTTTGTGTTAGAGGCTTTCAACACAAGCTTGCAACCACAGAATTAAATTAATAATTAATAATTATAATTTACTTCTTAAGCTATATTTATAGTTTAAGGCTTCTACTAAGCTCCATTAGTTAAATTAGTTATCAAGCACGTAAGATTACATTATTTTCTAACTCAAAGGTTAATTATTTTACCTATTCACTAAGTGGCCCCATTCACCCCATTACCCATGTTCTTTCTTTTTAATTAAAGTTACATTCCCATAAAATGCCTTCCCACTTAAGTGAGGTAGGTTTTAATTTGGGCCATAGGATTTAATCTATCCTAGCCCTTAGATTTAGGCTTCCTTAAATTTCCTTATGGTTCTCTTTTAAATTTATATTTTCCCCAAACAAACTCATTTGCTCTTGTTTTATTTGCGGGTTTTGGGAAGAGGAGAAGGAGGAGTTATGAGAGCATGAAGATCAACCATGGTGAAATTTCTCTTGATATTGGTTGTAAATATTTTCCATTGTAATGTTTCCCATTGTTAAATGTAGAGATCCTACCATGGATCTATTTTGTTATTTAATAAAATCCTTTTTTTTTTTAGTTCACTATTGGGAAACCTCATTTCTTTTAAATCCATGAGTTTTACACATTTGGGTGAGAGAAAGGAGATTAGAAGGCTAGAACTCTTAAATTTAGTTTATTTTTAGTTTTAGAAGGTTTATTGTTGTAGTTTTAAGCTTAGATTTTACTTAATTTCAAAACTGGGCTTTTCACGACGAAAATTTATTTTTCCATCAAAAGTGAAGAAAGCGACTTCCTACGCAGGTCGGTGGTCCTATGACCACTGCCCTATTGTGGGGGTGGTTCATCGACCGTAGCTCTATGTTGGGAGGTGGTTATGAAACCGTCGCTTTGCATAGGGCGGTGGTTTTGTTCTCCGAAAATAGAACCTTCAACAATACATTATTTTAACATTTTTTTCCCAAGTTGATTTTTAATGCAATATTAGTTGTAAGGGGGGTATCTTCTATTAATTGGTTGGTAAGGTTATAGTTCATCTAGTTTCTTAATTCCAAATACAAAACATTAACTCAAACTCTATTCTTCCCTTTCCAATAAAATGTAAAATTTGAGTATAACATTACTACAATTAATTCTATTTCACATATTCCATTTTGCCAAAAAAAAAACAAGAATTCAACATGATTCCTTTCAATACATATTTTTTCTTCCAAATATACATGTATACACATTAACTTTAATTGCACACAAATTTAGGAGAGTTTCATTTCATGAAATTATACACTTAAGATTTCCTTTCACTCTAACAATAAAATACAACTATGGAACCTACCAATTTTCCATATCATTATTTTACATTTTAAGACTTTAAATCCTTTTCTTTCACTAAGACTAATCCTTTTCAACAAGGTAAGTGAGCAAGAGATCTTTCTACATTCACTAACTTATTTCAATTTGAAATAAATTAAATATTACAACTTTCCTTCAATCATACAAATTTTTCAAACTTCCACTCAAAGTGGGAATAATAATATGATCAAATAAAACATAAATATTTTCAACAAGGCCAACACATGTCTTCTCTCAAACTTTGTAGCTTCAAAATTGCAGTCTTCAATCTTTCAAAACTAGGATCACAATACAAAAGAAGGGAGAATAGCAAGCGGCCTATTTGTCAACCCAACCTTTAATCCAACAGGTGGATAATCCCTCCCCTTACTTTCTCCCAAGCCCCAACAAAAGAACAATGAGAGATCTTGAGCAACATTTACTAACTTTTTACAAGCATGGATTCCACAAAAACAGCCAATCAAAAACATTTAACACATCTAAATTGACAGACACAAATTTTTTTACAACATTCTCAAACAACACATATGTTTGATATCCAACCAAAAAGAGCAAGGAATATAATAACCACCTTCTTTTTCCTCCCGGTGAAGTAGGATTTTCACCCAAAGCCTCCATGTGCACAATACAAACAAAAAAACATCATTATCTCTCCCCTTGCAAGTATGCAAAATATGAAAATTATTTTCTTTTCACTCCCCATAGTTGAAACTACCAATCAAACTCCCTCCAAAATGCATGCCTAAGAAATCACTTTTCCCTCCCCAATGGTCCCATACTTCCATCTCCTACTCCCTTCTTAAGGCATACTACCCAACCACACAAAAAAAAATTCACAACACTCATACAATATTTAACAAGCACAATTTTCACATCTACAAACATAAATAAGAAAATAACAAAGATGGAGATCCTACCTCTCCATCAAGATTCCAAGATTATTCACTCCAAAAGATTTTTGACAACTTCAAGCCAAGAACACTCCAAAAGTAACTCTAACAAGATCCCACTTCTAAAAGTGCAAAAAAAATAAAATGAAGAAGTAACACCAATTCCATTAAATTCCATCAATAAATAGAAATGGGATGTGATGATGATGAGGTGGCTCCATGTAGGATGTCACTTCATCATTCTTCCATTCCAACACACAAGTCAAACACCATGCCCAAGACAATAAATGAACATGTAAGACTTATGACAAGCCCACATGAAACTCAAACTTGAATGCCATTCCTAGTAAGGAAAAATTAATTGTGTTAAGTAGGAAAGTGTAATTATTTTCACTTTTACACTCCAAAATACATAAATATCTTTAAAATTAAATAGATATACAAAAATAAAACACTCACAAAATTAAAAGAAAGGGAAAAATTTCACCCCATGGGCATACATGTGAGGTCACCTCCCATGGGAAACATCCTAACTAGGCATACAAAAAAACCAAATAAACATAAGACACGGTTGTCGAATTTGACCATGTTTCACAACACCCGACATCCTTTCATGGTTTTCTTGTATTCCCTTTCAATGTGTGTGATATAATATCCCTGCAACACAAACATAATACCTCTCTGGGCTCAGGGCCACATCAACAACATTGAGAAAAATACATTTACATATAAATCAATAATCGCCATCCAAATTAAGTAATTCTATCATTTATCAACATATCAAATAATCTCATTCTAACATCCATGAGAATATAATTCTACTCGAGAACATCTAGAGTATAACACGTCAATATAAAATCAAAATAGTGCAATTCAATATATATCGAAGTAGCTACCAATTTCATCTAGTGCATCATAGTAAAAATGTGAATCACAACCTATAATTATTCTAAATATTTGCATAGTCTATCATCTAACGATCAATTTATTTTAATAAAAATGTCTAAGTATCGAGTCCAAAGTAATATCAACATAATGAAAATAGTGTCGAAAGGAGTGGGCACTAGATCCCCCTCCCCTTAGACTCGACTTCCTCCTAGAAGTCTATGAAATAGGTGAGGAAACTGGGCTTGTAACAAAGTAACATCTTCCCATGTGGTTGTAGACTCATCATACCTATCCCATTGGACTCGCACCTTTTTAATATCACATCCTTGAAGGCCCGGGGTCCCATGCTTTATGATACACATGGGATCCAAAGTCACCTACTCCTTATCTTGCCCCTACAATGCAGTCATATCTAATACATGAGACGGATCGGAATTTATCTCCTCAGAAAAAAAACATGAAATAAATCGTGCATGTGAGACAAGTTGGGTGACAAGGCTAGATGATAAGCTAAGGGACCGATCTTCTCCAAGATCTCGAATGGACCCAAAAATTTAGGAGCTAACTTAGAGCCTTTTCCATAATGGATAGGGATCTTATGAGGTTTGACATAAAGAAACACCTTCATGCCCACCTCATAGCTATGGTCAACTCTCCTCTAATATGCATATTTCTTCTATCTATCATGTGCCTCATGAAGCCTTTGTCTGATTAAAACAACATCGTTGCTCCATGTTTTATAGCAAAGTCAGCCCCAGGAGATACTCTTTCCTCACATCTTTCCTAACTCAGTGGTGTCTTGCACTCCCTGTCATAAATTTCTTAAAATGGAGCCATACTAATAAAACTCTAAAAATTTTTATTATAAGAAAATTCCACCAGGTACAAATACTAATCCCACCTTGAGTGATGGTCCATAACGTACATCCAAATCATGTTCTCTAAAATCTGATTCACCCACTCTATCTATCCACCTATCTCTAGATAATAAGTTGTACTGAAGATGATACTCATCCCAAGGGCATGCTGCATGATAGTCGAGAAATGAGAGGTGTATAAGGGATCACAATCGTAGATAATTTTTCATGGAATCTCGTGTAGTTTGAAAATATCATGTAAGTATACTCGCACCACTACACTAACTATATAGGTGGTCTTCACTATAGAAAAATGAGCCACTTTCATTAATCTATCCACCATGACCATGATGACATAATGGTGGTATCTCGACATCGTAGCCCTATTATGAAATCCATATAAATGGTGTCCCATTTCACTTTGATATATCATGTGGGTAGAGAAGGCCAGTTGGATGTTGATGCTTTGTCCTTCACCCTATGACACTATAAACAATGTGACACAAAAATTAGATACATCTCTATGTAGACCTATCAAATGGTATAGATGTCTCAAGGGGGTGTGCATCTTCACCCCTGGATGGGCTTAATAAGGTGCACGATGAGCCTCTACCAAGATATCTTGTCTCAAACCTCATTCAATAGGTACATAGATCTAACCTTTGTTTCTAGGAATTCCATCTGAAACTAACACAAAACAATCAAAATTCCCCACAAGTGGTCTCTAAGACTCAATCTCTGATCTAGTTGCAAGGTAGAATCTTTCATGTGGAAGATGTCATAAAATCTTGCTCCACAAATATGTACCCATTGAAGTAGCCATAAGAAAATGTCTCCATCTACTTAGAGAATGTCAAACCAAATTATCCTTCCCCTTCACATTTTCTATCTCCATGTTGTACTCATATATCAACTTTTTGGTGCTTAATTTGGTCTCGCCCCATTTGTCCTTGAAATTATTCAGTTTGCGGGATCTGCCGTGTTTTCTATCTCCCTGTATTGATGCATAAAAAATTTTTCCTCCATTTGGTTGCCATGATCAGTCCCTTCCTTGGTCGAGGATAACTTAAAAGTCCATAATTTATTTTTTGTTCCTCTGTCCATGTGAAAAGATCTCTAACTTGGGTGAAAAATCGGTTTTTCTCTTCCTTCCATTTTCCATAATCACGTTTTGTTGTCCCTATCATTTTTGTCCCAAATATCTATGGAAACGTGATTGGATGCAGCTCGGAGGATCATATTTGGGCCTTATATCATTTCCAAATTCTCTGTCTTGAAAGAAAGATTCATTTCGGGCTCAAATGGTGTTTTTCCTACATTTTACGGTTTGATGGGTGTGTTTTTCCCCATCAAATTTACATCTCAGCATCAGTGGAAACATGGCCCTTTTTGGTTAGATGCGGCTCAATGGGAACTTTGAAAACTCTAAGGCTTTCTTCAACTCAAAACTTGTCCACGTGGAGGGCTGGCACTCATCTTAAAATTGGATTTTTGGTTTGGCCTTAGAGTTGCGCCAGGGAGACACGTGGAGGTTTCCATTGCCTTGCCCAGACTAAGAATTTTTTTTCATGTGGCCAGTACATTTTTGGAGAACCATGGAAATGTGGAGGGATGGCACTCATTTGAGGATCTTCCTCAATGTCCCACCTTAACAAATGTGACAGAGAGACATGTGGAGGCTTCTACTGAATCCGCTCTATACTTAAACTTTTTCAAAGTAATTTTGAAAGGCCTAGTAAACATGGAGGGACCACGCCTATTTAGGGACTAGCCCCTAAGTTTTATTCTAAAGATGCATTAGGAGGAAACTTGGAGGCTTCTACTCACTCTACCCTTTGCTTGGACTTTTCAATGGCCAAACAAAAATGTCTCGGACCCTAGACACATGGCGCCTTCTACTGAACCTTCAACCTTTTTAAAAACTTTACTGGACTGAGACACGAAGTGAGACCACACTTTTTTTGGGTCTCTGCTTTTGGGGACCATCTCAAAATGCACCATTAAGACACATGGAGGCTTCTGCTGGCTCCCTTTTCACTGAGACTTTTTCAAGGGCAAAAACACATTTTTCTTGGGCCCAAGGCACGTGGAAGGCCCGCACTTGTTTGGAAACTTTCCCCTATACTTCTCCTTTGTGGTTTCTCCAAGGAAACACATGAACGACTATAATATAAAGTAGAAAATGGGAAGAATCAATGATTGTTGTGCATTTCACCTATTTTTCTTCCTTTTTTTCTCTAAGACTCCTGGAGATGTGAATACGCACTATTTTTCATCATTTTTTGATCAAATTACTTGTCATCTCTCTCTGTAAAGTGTCATTTGATGGATTGAACTTAATTTGTGAGTCTAATAATTTTTAAGTTTGATATTTTGAAGTTGGAATTGCTCAGGAACGTGCGAAAATGTAAATTACTAGAATATATGGATGCGGGGTAGAATTGCAGAGGAAAGAGAGGGAAAAGATGAAATGATGAAGGTAGTAGGTGTAAAAGATGAAAAATGTGTTGCCTCGAGAGCAAAAAAATTACCTATCATATCTAGTTGTGTAGAGCCTCCGGAAAATGATTAAAAAGGGGATTTCTCACATGACAAAATCAAAATGATTAGAAGGATTGCCAAAAAGTTGTGGCATGGCATCCTAGTCATTAGTTGAGGGCCCAAGAAATGTGATTAGTTCACAATTGGTCCACCTGGCAGACTTTCAGATCTAAATTTGTTAAACGTCACTTTCTAAAACAAATTGATAACAAGCAAATGTCCCTTGAATATTATTCTCTTTTGGGGGAAAATTGAGTAATTAAAATGTATAAATGCAATGAGAATACTCTTGCAAATGGTCGGGAGGTTGAATTCTTAAGAGAAAATTTGAGAAACGTCATCTTCGTGAGAGACCAATTCGAGATAACTTGTTAGTTTCTTCTATGTTAGATTTTCTATCATGTCAAGTTGGTTGTAGATGTATAGCCATTGACGAGCACTAAGATTTCTCTAGAAGCTTTCCCTACCAATGAATCTAAGCAATTTTGAAATTAATTTGTGTCAATTTTAGTGCAATTAGTGTCTTCTTTGTTTAGAATGTCTGCAAGTAATTTTACTCGTTCCTATTACAATCTTACATTGAAATATTTTTTAAATCACACAAGATCTCATCCATGTGATAGTTTAGTGGTATTTACAATTTCATTTCAAGAAGATCCTTCATCTGTGATGAGATAAACAAATTTAAAATCACTTTGCACTTTGTCATTTGTTGATAAAGATTTTTGTAAGTCTTTGTGTATACCTTAGGCATGACTAATAAGAGATTTTGGTGTTTAATTGAGTCTTTTAACTTGATCCTTCGTGTTAGAGTCTCAAATATTGTGTGAAAATGTGCTTTGATACGGGCCTCCATTAAAGCACACCTTCTTGTTCAAGGAACGTATTAACTATTCGAAGATTTTGTTGTTGAGTTGTCCATTATTCTGAAGTTTCTCAAAGATCTAGTATAATCAAATTTATCCTCCTTAATCTCTGAGAAAAATCATTCAAAACCATGAATCCATCCTAAAATACCCCTGATTTCCTTGTATATCAACAAAGGAACAAAGTCTATTTGCTAAAATATGTAGAACAATCAGGATTTCTTAATGTCTTCAGTAACCTTAGCCTTGTGTTGTAAGTATCTCCATATTTTAGAAGTGACAACTCTTAAGAGTTAAATTATGGAGTATTGACCATATTTTCCCAAGGTTTTCTTTATACAATTTGTTCAAAAGAAGGATATCTCTATATCCTTCATCAAATAGAGGTTACACTATGGGTCCTCTCACCCTGGTCGAAAGGTACGACCTAAAGTAGTGATGATAGGTCAAATCATCTTGAAGGTGCTATCCATCTCTCCACAAATCTGAGTGACAAAGGGCTAGTTAGATCTCATACTCGGCTAAAAATGACACACACTATGATATATCTATCTCTAAGCACCACTTCTAATCGTGTGTTGGTGCTTGGCATGAAAAGGAGAACGAACTTGGATACGAACACTCGTGGTGCTATTTTCAGGATTATTTAGCATTGTTGGGGATTGTTTGAGCTTCGAGATTTATTTTTGTGGGAACAACACTCATGGCACCATTACAGGATTATTTAGAATTTTCGGTGATGGCTTGAGCTCGAGATTTATTTTAGTGGCAACAACACTCGTGCAATACTGCTGCTTGGGAGTATTTAAACAAAGGTGTACATGTATAGACCATGAAGAAGAGAAGATCTTGTAAGATTTGTATGTATCTAGTATTGATAGACATTTGATAGATCTTTCATATTGCATTTTCACAAACTAAGGTGAAAAACCTTAGTGGTGACTCCGTACTATTTAAATTCTTTATAAATACCAGCGTCTTAAAATATATCAAGTAAGATTTGTCACTAATATCTGCAAAACTAGAATGAAGAAAATATTTCTTCACCAAGGACCCTAGTAGAAGGTTGTTTCAAGAGTAGGAAAATTCTAATTCAGAAGGAAGAAGAATTTGGAAGGTATTGGAGATCAATCATCAACAAAAGAGATCTCTATTGGTGAAACTGATTGCTTTGTGATTAAATATTGCAATACTTGCTCAAGCACTTATGAATCAAGTAGTCTATTTGTTGAATTGAATTCTCCATCCGGAGAGGGTCCTAGTTTTGTATTTGAAACATTTACTTCTCAATCAGCCCCTTTATTTTTGAATCGATAGAGTTTTCCAAGAAATAGAGCCTTTAGAGGGAAGTTAGTACGAGAATTGTATCCCTATACCACATAGACCCCTCACTCCTCATCATTTTGTTTCTCCTATAAGATCATATCCTCAAACAAAATATGGCTCATCCTCCAACCATACCTCCATTTGTTGTTAATACTTTTGATCCCTTGAGTTTTAGTGGTATGGATGGGTATCCAAATAATATGCCACGAGATGTAAGAAACAAATTTCCTAAGTTTCAAGGAAATAATGAAATCACTGGTGTTTAGCACTTTAAACTCTTTATCAATATGGTGGATGACTTGAAATAGAAATTGAGGATGTATACATCAAGTTTTTTATCCATACTCTAGAATAAGATGCACGAGGACTAGTATAATTCTCTACCGAGATAATTCCATTGACTCTGGACAAAGATGAAGAATGATTTTAGAATTGCACTATGGTGATAAAACAGACCCTAGGTTTCTTTTATCGAGTTTGAAAATATAAAAAGAATCCTAATGAATCGTGCATGATTTCAATACAATATTTAACAAAACATTGAGAAGACTACTGTTAATTTGAGACCAGGTGATGAATCATGTCTGATAAAGTATTCAGATGTATTTGATAAGAAATATGCTTACTATTTGAGGGATAAGAACCCTGGAACTTTGAGGAGGGCCTTTACCATGGCTTTGTAAATTGAGAACAACATTAAAGGAGTTGGAAAACCTCCAAAGAGGGAGGTGTTAAATTGATCAACCCGAGAATCCTCAATCAAGTAAGTCTCTAGATCTTGAGGAAGTTGTAAAGACTTTGGCCAGAGCTGTAAAAGAAATCTCTTACAAGCTAGCCAGGGCAGAGAAAGGAATTGGAAAAGGTTCTCAATGTTAGCATAGGCAACAAGGATAAGCTAGATTTTACAAATCATCCAAGAAATGATTAGATATCGATGATAGAGGTAAAGGACCCATGGGATCTAGACAACCCCAAGCTAGGGAAAATAGAGTATGTCCTGATCCTCTAAATGATGGAGTTGTTGTTGAAGAGACAAATCAAATTGATTAGTCGAAAAACTTTTCTTGCCCCACCTGCCATGTGAAGTAGATCAGCAAGTTGAAAAATTTGATGATGATGATAACACCGATGATGATGCATGCATGTTGGACTACTCTACAAGCTCACAACAAGGAGCAACATCAACCGAAATAATAAGTGTAAGAAATGCTGAAAGTTTTTGGGAATCCATTCACCTGGTACCTCTTCTTCCTCCCTCTCATGCATTAGAAATAGAAATGGTACAATCTTTTGAACTTCCTAATAATTATTTTGAGTACCTAAGAGCTCTAATGATTAAGAAGTATGATGGAGGAATCCCATTAGAAGAGGAAACTGAGCTATTAATGAATTTTGTTGTTTCCCATGAAAAAGATTATAACACAAGAAGTAAAGCTATCAAAGGAAATGGCCTCAAGCCAAACCAAAGACCCCGGTTCTCACCAATGTCCCAAAAGAGGCTCCAAATAAATATGCATCTAGAAAAGGCCTTGTTGTCTCAAGAGAAGTGGTGTTCCCGCACATGCCTAAAATGTGAAACGTTTTGTGCCATCTAATGAGTTTGTCAATATTTCTACAAATATTGCTTTGGCAAAATACATTCCTTATGACATTTCCCAAGTCTTGAGTAGATCAATATTTCTATCCCAATTGTTGAAGTGCTTAGGATTCCCTGAGAAAAGAAGAGGGTTTGTTAGTATTTATGATTGGAAGAAGATAGGAGTACCCAAGGTAGAAATATAAATAATGTAAACACTCCTCCTCCAACCATTGCAGACCTAGAAAAACCACCAACATTGGAGGAGATAGGTGAACCACCTGAAGTTTACTTGGGAACATCTTTGGTTGAGTCTCAATTAAATGTTGATCCATTTTTTACAACACTGATTATTAAGGACAAACTACTACACAATTGTATGTTTGATTTCGGAGCATCATGTAATGTTATGCCTTTGGAAGTCATGAATGAATTAAACATTAAAGTGATAGCAACTTATGCCAAGTGTACTATAATGGATTCTAGAGAGGTGCTAGTTGTAGGGCATGTAAAAGGTTTGGTGGTACAACTTGTAGCTTATCCAGGTAAAAACTTAAAACTTGATGT
Organism: Taxus wallichiana var. yunnanensis; assembly: GCA_018340775.1. Taxonomy (NCBI): domain Eukaryota; kingdom Viridiplantae; phylum Streptophyta; class Pinopsida; order Cupressales; family Taxaceae; genus Taxus; species Taxus wallichiana. The sequence continues at coordinate 224,772,877 of CM031237.1, forward strand.
TTTTATTGTTGATTGCCCTATCAAATGGGGCATGATGTTATCAAGAAAGTGGGTTGTAAGTGTTGGTGGAAGTGTTCATATGGATATGTCTTTTGCCACCATTCCAATTGAAGGAAGGCTCATAAAGTTGTATGGAGAGATGAAGATGTTGTACCTCATTAAAGATCGCAATAATGCTTCTTATGAAGTGTTGTATGCTGATGTAGATGTTGATAATGTTGTAGGGTTTGCTAATGGAAAAGAGTATAAGATTGATCACTTTGTAAATGTCTTGAACAAGTGGGTTTGCCTTGGACCTTGTTATTCAATGGAGCTTGTTCCAAGTTTTGAAATGGTGCTCGCATTGTTCTGATTTCTCCAGGCCAAGAAGAGTTTTTTTCTTTCAAACTTAAATTTGAATGCACTAACAACATTTATGAATATGAAGCATTGTTATTAGGCTTGAGAATTGCATGGAAATATGGTATAAAGGATATCATTGTCAAAGGGGATTCATAACTGATTTTCAAGAAAATTGGAAAACTATATGCTACTAAAAATTAGAGAATGAAACAATACAAACATACAGTCTGGGATTTGATTGAAATGTTTGACTCTTTTAATATTGTGCACCATGATAGAAAGTTTAATGCTGTTGTAGACAAGTTAGCAGTGCTAGGATCTAGATTTGGGAATTGTACAGTGTCTCCATTTTGTGAGTATGATGTTGAAATACTAACAAGGCCATTTGTCCCTGATAACGTTAAAAATTGGCAAGTGTTTGATGATGATGCCCAGGTGAAATGGTTTTGTAGAACCAAGGTGAGTTTTCTAACCAAAATATAGATTAGGAATCAATGGTGTGTGTTGCTGAAGGAAAGGAAACTTTATTTGGTATAGACATCATCTAACTGAAGACAAACATGATTCCTAGAGCTTTAGTGGCTCTTGAACCAAAATTTGATAATGTTGATTGCATTATTAAAATAAGTATGTCAGTTTCAAGAGATGTGGAAGAAAACGAACTGGGCACAAAGGAAAAACCACGTATAATTTGGTTAGGAAGCAATCTCAGCAAGGAAGAGAATCAATCCTATGTTAAATTGTTGAAGAAATATCAAGACTACCTAGCTTGGTCTTAATATGAGTTTAAGGCATACGGGGAAGATTTGTTCCAACATGAAATTCCTCTTAAATCTAATATTAAGCCTTTTAGGAAAAAATAGAGGCCCATAAATCCACTCCTTTCTTTGAAGATGCAAGAAAAATTGAAGAAGTTGAGGGATGGAGGGATCATTTAGCCCACAAGGTACTCATCTTGGGTTGCAAACCTAGTGCTTGTCAGAAAAAAAGAATGGTGAAATAAGGTTATGTGTAGAATTCAGAACCCGAATAAAGAATCATTGAAAGATAATTACCCTCTACCAAACATGGAGAATATGCTACAATTGGTAGCTAGTTCTGAATTGTTATCTAATATGGATGGATTCTCTAGCTATAATCAAGTTGTTGTGAAGGATTCGAGAAAGGATAAAGACTTCCTTTACCACTCCTTAGGGAATTATGTCTATTTTCGGGATGCCTTTTGGCTTAATGAATGCTAGAGAAATTTTCTAAAGAGAAATGGTTGTAGCTTTTGTTGGTTATATTAATGACTTCATTGTTGTTTATCAAGATGATGTAACCGTGTTTTCGAGGAAAAAATAAATGATCACTTGCAACACTTTGGAGAGAATGTTGTTAAGGTGTAGATAGTATGGCATATCATTGAAACCAATAAGTTCCTTTTTGGAGTGCAAAAGGAAAAGTTGCTTGGTCACATTGTATCAAAGGAGGGTGTTATGATTGATCCGAGATAGAGCAAAAGGTATAAACAAGGTTCCAATTCTGAGATCTAAGAAGGATTTCAATCCTTCTTAAGACAAATAAACTTTATCAAAAGATTCATTTCTAACTTTGTTGAGTGACTTTCCCCATTACTAGTATGCTAAAAAAGGACCAAGTTATCAAATGGGAAGAATCTTCCATTCAAGATTTTAATGGGATCAAGGAAGCACTAAAGCATGCCCCTGTTTTGGAAGCTCCAAATTACAAGAGGCCTTTTCAAATGTTTTCTTCTGATTCAAAAAACACCATTGCATCTGTTTTGTTGTAGAAGGATGATGAAGGGGCTGAGAAACCAATTGCCTTTTTAGTAAGGAATTGCAAGGAGGTGATTTGAAATACACCATCATGGAGAAGCAACCATTTTCCTTGGTGAAAGAAAAAAGGTTTTCACCTACATCTTGAGCTGTAAATTTGTTGCTTATGTTCCCCACAACATGGTGAAAGACATCTTAGCAGAGATGGAGGTCTTAAGCAAAAGATGTAGATGGGTAAACAAGCTGCAGGAATATGACATGAATATCCAAACCACAAAATTGGTAAGATGTTTGGGCCTAGCTAATCTTATGGCTGTGAAACTTTAAAAATATTGAGGTGAATGAAGTATGAGGAGAAAGGGTGGATTTCTGGAAAAATTTGTAAGATCTGAATAGTACAAAGATATAATCTTTTATCTTAGACATCTATGATGCCCTTAAGATTTGAGTAAAAATTAGAAAAGAGCTCTTAAGTTATCCTCTCAAAAATATAATAATTACTAATTTTGGGCTAGCTTGGAAAGACCCGGAGGGAGTGCTCTTAAGATGTGTTTTTGAGGATGAAGCCCCCAATGGTAATTGCTGATCTCCATGGAGGATTTTGTTGGAAGAGTTACATCACCTAAAATCTTGAGGGCTAGTTATTGGTGGCCAAATATTTTCAAGGATACAACTCTATTGGTTAAGAAATGTGAAAGTTGCATGCATTTTTTGGGAAGAATGAAAGATTTAGGATCCATTCCTTTGCAGCTTGTGTTAGTTAAAGCCCCATTTAAGCAATGGGGAATGGATTTCATGGGTTAAATTTTTGATCCTTTCAGTGATGGTCAAAAATGGATTCTTTTAGCCACTGATTATTTCACTAAGTGGGTGGAAGCAATCCCCACCAAGAAGGCATCACACCAAGTTATCATGGACATCATGTTGAATCAAATCATATGCAGATTTGGAGTGCCAATTAAGATTGTTGCTGATAATGCCATGAGTTTCAAAGCCAAACCTTTGGTGGCAATGTGCAAAGAGTATGGAATGAATTTAACATATGCTTCTAAATACAATCCCCAAGGAAATGGACAAGCTGAGTCAAGTAATAAAAATTTGTTGAAGATCATTAGAAGAAACTTGGAGTTGAAAAAAAGAAGTTGGGCGAGCCATTGAAGTTTTCTATTTGGGATGACAGAATCATCTGTCAAAAGAGCCAAACCAAAAATGATTATAAGGATTGCCAAAACATTGTGGCATGGCATCCTAGTCATTAGTCAAGGGCCCAAGAAACATGATCAGTTCACAATTGGTCCACCTAGAAGCTTTCAGATCTAAATTTGTTAAATTTCACTTTTTAAAACAAATTGATAACAAGAAAAGTTCCCTCAAATATTCTTCTCTTTTGGGGGAAATTAAGTAAGTAAAATGTATAACTACAATGAGAATACTCTTGCAAATGGTCGGGGGGTTGAATTCTTAAGAGAAAATTTGAGAAAACTTGTCTTCATGAGAGACCAATCTAAGATAACCTTTTAGTTTCTTCTGTGTTATATTTTATATCATGTAAAGTTGGTTGCAAATGTATAGCCATTGACGAGTACTAAGATTGGTCTGGAATATTTCCCTTGCTGATGAATCTAAGAAAGTTTGAAATTAATTTCTGTCAATTTTGGAGCAATTAGTGTCTACTTTGTTTCAGAATCTCTGCAAGTAGTTTTACTCATTCCTTTATCAATCTTACATTGAAATCTATGTGAAATCACATAGGATCTTGTCCATGTGATAGTTTATTTGTATTTGAAATTTCATTCCAATAAGAGCGTTCATCCTATGATGAGATAAACAAATTTAAGATCACCTTTGCATTGTCATTTGTTGATAAATATTGTTTGTAATTCTTTGGTTGTACCTTAGGAGTGACTGATTAGATATTTTGGTGTTTAATTGAGTCTTTTAACTCAAGCCTTTGTGTTAGAGTCTTAAATATTGTGTGAAAATGTGCTGATTTGGGCCTAAATTGAAGAACACCTTCTGGTTGAAGGAATGTCTTAACTATTCTAAAGATTTCTATTGTTGAGTTGTCCATTGTTGTAAAGTTTCTCAGAGATCTGGTATAATCAACTTTATCCTGCTTAGTCTCCCACCAAAATCATTAAAAACCATGAATCCATCCTAAACTACCCATGTTTTCCCTGCATAACTACAAATGAACAAAATATATTTACTAAAATATGCAGAACAATTAGGATTTCTTAATGTCTTCAGTAACCTTATCCTTGTGTTGAAAGTATCTCCATCTTTTAGAAGTGACAACTCTTAAGAGTTAAATTATGGAGTATTGACCGTATTTTCCCAAGATTTTCTTCATACAATTTGTGCAAAAGAAGGATATCTCCATCTCCTTTAGCAAAAATAGGTTACACTACGAGCCTCTCACCCTGGTCAAAAGGCACAACCTAAAGTAGTGAGGATAGGTCAAATCCTCTTGAAGGTGTTATCAATCTCTCCACAAATCTGAGTGATAAAGGGTCAGTTAGATCTCATCCTCGGCTACAAAATGGAACACACTATGATATATTTGTCTCTAAGATTCATGTCCAATCTGTGTAGCTGCTCGGTTTGAAAAGGAAAACAAATTTGGATACCCACAAACTCCATCTAAATCCGATGACTAGCATTGAGATTGGGCTACGTGAAGAGGTGACATAAGCTCAAATGGTCTGTCTCAAGAATAAACCCTGCCAAGAAGGAAATGACACCAATGCACAAATGCATGGACTACTTCTACAAGCTCAAGATTATGAGTCATATAATTGAGCTCATAATCCTTGACTTTGCAAGACTCAAAAGCAACCACATGGCTCCCCGCATCAAAATACCACCTAATCCTACCAAGGAAGCATCCATACAAACAAAGAAATCCCTCTAATAATTTTGACCTTTGGAAGAATCCATTTTTTCATAAGGTATGCATTCGGTGTACTAAAGGCCTTCTCACATCCATCAGACTAAACAAACTTATTCTCTTTTTACTAAAGGGAACTGATGTGGTGCGTAATATGAGAAAATTCCTCAACAAATCTCATGTACTAACCTTCTAATCCCATGAAACTACACACCTCTATCACAATGGTTGGTGTGGGCCAATCCATAATAGCTCTAATCTTGAAAGTATCGATTGCGATACCTTCCCTGGAAATGATTTGACCCAAGTATCAAAACTATGACTAGAAAAATGTGCACTTCTATAGGTTTGCGTATAGTTGCTTCTCACAAAATCACTACAGAACATGGCAAAAGTGTTCCTTGTGATCCTAACGTGTAGGTGAGTATATCGAATGTCATCAAGAAACACAATCATGAAGTGATATAAACATGTCTGAACATACTATTCCTTAAACTTGTGAATATTGCATGGGAATTTGTTAGACCAAAAGGTATCATCGTGAACTCATAGTGGCCATATCTCATACAGAAAGTTATCATGTTGGTATCTGCCTCCTCAATCCTTAGCAGATGGTATCCTGAATTAAGATAAATCTTAGAAAATATAGTGGTTCCCTTTATCTTATAAAACAAATAATCTATCCGAGGAAGGGGGTAATGATTCTTGATTGTTAATTTGTTTAGTTGTTTGTAGTCCACACATAAATGTAGAGATCCATCCTTTTTCTTTACAAATATCACTGGTGCACCCCAAGGAGATACACTAGGATGGATTAGACCTTTCTCAACAAGGCCCTCCAACTACAACTTGATCGACATAGCTCGGGTGTCAACATCCTATCTGGTGCGTGTGAGATAGAATCGGCTCCTAGAACCAAATCAATATGAAATTTTATCTCATGTGGGGGAGGTAACCTTGACAACTCACTAAGAAATACATCAGAGAACTCCTGGAAAATGGGGTGGTCATCAAGTGACGGATCACGAGTCTCATCCTCTAATTGATCACTAACGGTGATGGAAAATAAATGAAAACCACTGTCGTGCACACCAATTCATTTGTCTAGCGAATATGGTGCAAATAAAGATGGGTCTCCTAACACCAACAATCACTGACTCCACTCCTAAATCTTCTACATAAGATATAACCTTGCTATGACAGTCAACTCTAGCTTTGTGCATAGACAACATATCCATGCCCAATATAAATCCATATAAACCCAAGGGAAGGATATAAATATCTAAAGTTTTGGTGAAGGATCCTAGGTCCCTGTTATCCAAAATTCACCCCTCAAGGAAATTTTGATAACATGCATCGAATTCTTGATCCGAGCAAGTAGAATTTATTCAAGGAAAAAATCATGCTTTGGGGTCCCTTTCATTTCTCTCTAACTTCCCCATCCAAGAAGTTAGAGAAAATTGAAAAAATCCAAAAATGGGGTCATTTTGGTGTTTTGCAGAAAATGTGTGTGGGATGGTCGGGACATTGGGATGTGTGGGACACAAAAATCTGATTTTTCCTCAAGTGAGTGCATTACAGGTGGCATAGAAAAATGTGTCAGGATGTTCAGGATGTTGGGACGTGAAAAGGTGAAATCACCGCATAAGGAGCCAAGCTAAATGGGATGCGGAGAATGCGGAAGTCAACGGCCCTCATAGCCTAATCAACGGTGGATGCGTAAGGACAAGAAATCTGAATCAGGTGATGTGGAAGAATTAGTCCAGAAATCTAGGACACGCGGACTGATTTTTCCAAAATAGCCACAATGAAGAGAAAAATTCAATGTTTGACCTCGAACTTCAAACGGCCATAACTTTTGACTTTGAGCTTCGATTTTCATAAAATTGGACTTTCCGGAATGAGCACGGCGTCTTACGCATCAAAAAAACATATATTAATTTTGATGAGGATAGATATATTAAAATAAAATAAACATATTCAGCTCTAGTCAAATAATGCTCGTTTAGTCAAATGACAAAAATTCTGTGAGACCCAACATAGTTTGTTCACACTCGAGAAGGCCATAAATTTTGCATTTCTTAATGAAATCCCAAAAAATTGTACCATTGGAATCGTGGCTCTAATAACGATGCAAGAAAATAAATAAATTCTTATTCAATGAGGGATCAATGGATAGTTTCCTGAAAACGCAGCGTCCAAGCTCAGAATAATGTTTTATTTGGTAGTAGGACGCATTCAATGAAGCATGGGCTGCCATATTTCACTGCTGCAAGTCATGGGATAGTATGGGGATCCTTTTGCAAGAAACAGAACATCATTTCACTCCATTTAATACCTCTTACAAGTGGTTAAAGGACAAATTTCAATATTTCCATTTCCCCTCTCTCTCCCTCTTCTTATTTTTCTATAAATTGGAGTGTTGGGCTCATGGTAAGGAGGTAGTTTGGTTGTAGAAAAAATATGTAAAAATTACTTTGTGAAGCCAATGCATTTTATGCCCTTGTAGTGGACTCTTTGCATGGTGATCCGGACCCTTGTCTTGTAATAGATTGAGCTCGTGTATATCACGAATTAATAAAATACAAGTTTGTGGATGTGTCTTCCCCTGCTGTGTTTGTTTGCACTCTTCTTTCCATTTCAACCTTCATTACAAGAATATTGTGTCTATTTTTATTCTCTTCCAGGATCCATTATCATTGTGTATGTTTGAGATGTTGTTGTGAATGCATTTTGCTAGATTGTGGAGAACTGTTATCACCCCTTCTAGTGTGCACTTTGCTTATGTATCTCACACATTGAAAGAATACCCCTCACTCTCTCTTTCTTTGGTGTATCCCTACTGTGGTGTAGGATTTCATTTTTATGCATTCTCTCTCCTTGGTCCCTTGGAAAGTTAGATTAGGACAGAGTTAGTTTTGTCTGCATTAGAGTAGATTGTGGCAGGTAGTTTAGGGGTAAGAATAAGCTTTCTCTAGAGGTCTATCTCAAGTAGCAAGTCCCAAAACTTGGAGATAGTACCCTTGTTATCCAATCACACCAAATGAACCTACCTTAGAAATGTAGATACATAACTCATTTGGGGGTGATGTGATTCGGTGATAATAGGTCCAATACACACTCCTTAACTAAGGAGTCCACTAAGAGTTTGGCTCTAGAAACCATCTCAACATCCCCAATAAGGCCCTCCCTAACTTCCACCATCGTGCATCACTCTACTAAATATGAAGAAATGAAAGAATTTGATCGCCTGAGTCAAATATGATAGGGGTAGAAATACCACCAATGCTACCTATGGTCTCTATCACCGTGCCATGGTGTTCTTTCTTGCTTTTCTCAACCACAAAGCATAAATCATGTGGCTCTGGACATGTCACCAACCATAGGCTTAAAAATCGATGCCTTACCTTGATTAGCAGCATTTTTAGGTAACTCTCTCCAATGATGACCATATAAACCACACCCATAACAACTATCTTTTCCTCTCCATTGAGTAGATACTCCTCCACGTGGCACAAAAATTTGTTTTATAGAACTTGATAATCCTATTATAGATCTCTGTGGGTCTTTGTGGTGGACATACTCTTACTAATTGTGCTTGAGGTTGAGCCTATTTCCTATTGGGCCCTCCAGTTGGAGGTGCCATACTATGCCCTCTTTGAGCATCATGGTCCTATGGAAGCTAAAAGGGTGGTCGAGTCCATTGCTGCTGTTAAGGAGGAGGCCTAAAGGAGGACTATGTTAAAGTGTGTCCCCCACGAAGAGGTGGAGTCGATCCCCTCAACCTACTATCCTATAACTACTTTATGTGGCTCCTCACTCTATCACAAGTCTATTGAGTTTTCACTCTAGTTTCCTCTGCAATATAGGCATTTTCCATGACATCTGATAGTGTCTGTGAGAAAAGAATGTGCACTACCCCACCCAAGTCTAATTTTAGGCCCCTGATGAACCTATGAAATCTAATATGCTCATCCTACATGTAGTCCACATACTGAAGTAGATCTAAATAATGAACCTCATGTTCTACCATTTTCATGGAAGTATGTTGCAGATCATGAAACTCATCAATCCACTGCTAGATGAATATCCTTGATATGTATCTACTCCTTAATCACTCCTTAAAGATATCCCAAGTGACTGTTTTATAATCTACATGGAGCTTCTACTCCTCAATCCTCCACCAAACTCTAGCTCCATCTCTCAGAAGGTGGATAACAACATAAGATTTCGTGTTGCTAGTACAAGGACATATCTTGAAGCATCCACTCAAGCTAACCAACCATGCCTCATCCTAAAATCCTCCCGTGTCTCCAGTAAATGTGATGGGTGTAAGTTCAATATCTCTCTGATGTGATTTTCCCCTGTCGACTATCGGCTCCTAGGTCTCTCTTCAAGAACATCCCTTGGCCTAAAGCTCCTAGATCTATCTTTGTCTCGAAGATCTATCTTTGTGCTCTCTTGGTGGTGATTCATGTCTAGCTTGAATCCACATGGGAGTGCACTACCCTATCCTTGTCACAGTGATGTGGTAGTGCATGAGTCTCTACTTAGGGCTCTTCATTCTATCTGCTAGGTCACCCTCCTAAATATCCTCCGCATAAAGTGGCATTAACATCCTATAGTGTCTGAAGTATCTAAGGCAATATGGGCTCTTTCTTGCCCGATCTAGGTGTGGTAGATATAGGGTCACATGAAAGGACCCCTTGTCTAGTCTACACCACCTAGAAATACCATGATGGGAGTTAATTTATCATCATCTAGAATTTTTAAGTTTTCTAAGTTTTTACATTTCAAAACATCATGAAATTTTGTGTGTTCTAGGTTTAGAGTTACACTAGGTTTTCTTATCACGTTTCACTTTTCCAAGTGTTCCCGTGGTCAAGCGTTGAACCCATGGATCATTAACAAGTGTAGTGCCTAGAAATTTCTACTCTCAAAACATAGAGAACTAATAAATTAATAGTCGAGTTTATGGTAATTTTTTTTTGTTTGTAAGGTTAAGCATTTTCACACTTAATGAATTTCTCAGTTAGATACTTTCTACACAAGCTTGTGAACAACAAAATTAAATTAATAATTAAATATTATAATTTACTTCCTAATCTATATTTATAGTTTAAGGATTCTACTAAGCTCCATTAGTTAAATTAGTTATCAAGCACCTAAGATTACATTATTTTCTAACTCAAAGGTTAATTTTTTTACCTAGCCACTAAGTGGCCCCATTCACCCCATTACCCATGTTCTTTCTTTTTAATTGAAGTTACATTCCCACAAAATGCATTCCTACAAAAGTGAGGTAGGGCTTAATTTGGTCCATAGGATTGAATCTATTCCAACCCTTAGATTTAGGTTGCCCTAAATTTCCTTATGGTTCTCTTTTTAATTTCTATTTTCTCCACACAACCTCATTTGCTCTTTGCTTATTTGCAGGTTTTGGGAAGAGGAGGAGGAGGAACCATGAGAACAAGAAGAGAAAGCATGGAAAAATTTATCTTGATATTAGTTATAAATATTTTCCATTGTAATGTTGCCGATTATTAAATTTATAGATCCTACCATGGATCTATTTTGTTATTTAATAAAATCCTTTTATTGTTCACTATTAAGGAAACCCCATTTCTTTTTAATCCATTAGTTTTACAAATTTGGGTGACAAAAAGGATATTGGAAGGCTATAAATCTAAAATTTAGTTGATTCTAGTTCTTTGGTAGGTTCCTTGTTGTAGTTTTGAGCTTAGATTTTACTTAATTTCAAAACTGGGCTTTTCACAGACAAAAATTTATTTTTCCATCAAAAGTGATGAAACCACCACCCTATGCAGGTGGTAGTCTTTGTGACCACCGCTCTTCGAGGGGGTGGTTCATCAACTCGCTGCACTCTGCTAGGCGGTGGTTTTGAAATTTCCGCTCTACACTGGGCGTCGATTATGTTCTTCGAAAACAAAACCTTCAAGAATACATTATTTTCAGATTTTTTCTTCCCAAGTTGATTTTTAATACAATATTAATTTTAAGGGGGTGTCTTCTATTCATTTATTGGTAAGGTTATAGTATATCTAGTTTCTTAATTCCAAATACAAAACATCAACTCAATCTCTATTCTTCCCTTTGCAATAAAATGTAAAATTTGAGTGTAACATTACTACAATTCATTCTATTTCACATATTCCATTTTTCTAAAAAAATAAAATAAGATATCAACACACTTAGTTTCAATACATTTTTTTTTCAAATATACATGTATATACATTGCAACTTTAAATGCATACAAATTTAGGAGAGTTTCATTTCAAGCAACTATACACTTAAGATTTCCTTTCACTATAACATTACAATACAACTATGGAAACTACCAATTTTCCATATCATTCTTTTACAATGCAAGACTTTAAATCCTTTTCTTTCACTAAGACTAATCATTTCCAACAAGGTAAGAAACTAAGAGATCTTTCTACATTCACTAACTCATTTCAATTTGGAATAAATGAAATATTACAACTTTCCCTCAATTATACAAATGTTACAAACTTCCAATCAAAGTGGGAATAATAATATGATCAAATATAACATAGAGATTTTAAAAAAGGCCAACATAAGTCTTCTTTTCATGTCTTCTCCCAACTTTGTAGCTTCAAACCTTCAATCTTCAATCTATCAAAAACTAGGATCACAATATAAAGGAACAAGGAATAGGTGATTCTCTCCACCCAACATTTAATCCAACAAGAGGAGTATCCATCCCGTATTGTTCCCAAGCCCTAACCAAAGAACAATGAGGTATCTTGAGAAACATTTGACAACTTTTTACAAGAATGGTTGCCACAAAACATACATTCCAAAAACATTCAACACGTCTAAATGGACATACACAACAAATTTTACAACTTTCTCAAACAACACATAGGAATGATATCAAACCAAAAGAGAAATTAATATGGGAACCTCCTTTTTCCTCTCAAGTTAATTAGGATTTTCACCAAAAGCCTCCATGTGCACAATACGAACAAAAAAACAACATTAGCTCTCCCTTACAATTATGTAAAATATGACAATGATTTATTTTTGCTCCCCATAGGCGAAACTCCTAATCATACTTCCTCCAAAATTCATGCCTCACAACTCCCGTTTTCCCCAATGGTCCCATAGTTTCATCTCCCAATCCCTTCTTAAGGCATACTACCGAACCACACAATAACACATTCACAACACTCATACAATATTTAAAAAGCATAAATTTTACACCCACAAACATAAATTAGAAAATAACAAAGATGGATATCCTACCTCTCCATCAAGGTTCCAAGAGTCTTCACTAGACAAGATTTTTTTGACACCTTCAAGCTAAGCACACTCCAAATGAAACTCCAACAAGATCCCAATTATAAAAGCGTAAAAGAAATAAAATGAACAAGTAACCCCAATTCCATCAAATTCCATCAATAAATAGAAATATGATGAAAGGATGATTAAGTGGCACCATGCGGGGATGCCATTTCATCATTCATAAATTACAAAACACAAGTCAAACACCATTCCCAAGACAATAAATTAACATGTAAGACTTATGACAATCCCACATGAGTCTCAAACTTGGACACCATGGCTACAAGGAAAAATTAATTGTGGTAAGTAGGAAAGTGCAATTATTTAAACTTTTACACTCCAAAATACATAAATATTCTAAAATTAAACCCCCATACCCTAGGTATGGTTGTTGGAAGTGAATTTAAGAGGCATGAGACAAGCTTATCTTGTCCCACAAGCCTCTAAAAATCCTCCCAAGTCAAAATCCAAATTTTGAAGTTGGGGAAGAGTACACAACACAAAAACCAACACAAATCAACTTACATCCACAAGATTTCAAGGACCATCTACCCTCATAATTATCCAATTGTCACATCCTTATTTTAGTTAAAAAATTAAGTTGGATTAGCTAATTAAGAAAAAAATAATTGTTAATAAAGTGAAAACAATTTCCAAAATTAAATACATATACACAAATAAAACACACACAAAATTAAAAGAAAGGAAAACATTTCACCCCATGGCCACACATGTGAGGTCACCCCAATGGGAAACCTCCTAACTAGGCATGTAAAAACACCATATAAACATAAGACACAATTGTCAAATTTATCCATGTTGCACAACACCGACATCCTTCCGTGGTTGGTCCCCTATCCCCTTTCAATGTATGTGATAAAATATCCCTGCAACACAAACAAAATACCTCTCTAGCCTCACGGCCGCATCAACAACATCGAGAAATAATACATCTACATAGAAATCAATAATCGTCATCCATAAATTAAGTAATTCTATCATCTATCAACATATCAAATAATCTGATTCTAACATCCATGAGACTATAATTCTACTCAGAACATCTAGAGTATAACCTATTAGTATAAAATCCAAATAGTGCAATTCAACATATATCGAATCTGTCTACCAATATCATCTAATGCATCATAGTCAAAATGTGAATCACAACCTCTCAAAAGTATAAATATATGCATAGTATATCATTTAATGATCAATGTATCATAATCAAAATGTCTAAGTATCGGTCAAAAGTAATATTAACATAATGAAAATAGTGTTGAACAAGAGTGGGCACTATAATATACTTATTTGAAATGATTCGATGAAATAACTAAATATTACTTGCATGATTTCCAAAAAAACTACAAAACTAAGTTCATATTTTCTACATGAAGGTTATAACTTACACATAATAATATTATAATTATGCATACCAATCACATAATAAGGTAGCATCTAAATTGTTCCAAAATTGAATTCTTATTCAATTCTGTCAATTGTGTCACTTCTTATGTTGTTTTGTCTTTGTTATATTCTCCATTTAGTGATTCGTTGAGATGTTGACCTTATTCTTTGTGATGGAATTTGTTGATTGCTTGCATGACATGATTGCATTTGGCTAATAAAATTTACATTCATGGTACTGGACTTAGGAAATTGAACATGCATTGTACTTGTAGAAAATTACATATTACCTATGTGAGAAAACTTCATTGGTGTTGTCAGAAATTGCATTGTTGTAGTTGAACGGGACAATGTTATCAAAAATTACATTACTGGTGTTGAAGGAAACTACATTTGATTTGTAGAAGTATATGTGTTTCTCACTTGGTAATTGTCCACATTTGGAAAATCTAGAGTGTAAATGTTGTAGAAATCCATCATAATTGGATGTTGTGAAGGAATAGGATTTTCTACACACCTCAATATTATTTGCCACTACATTTTGTTTTATATCATCTCCTTCTCCCATTGTAGCTTCTCATGTTCCCTTATTTTCTTCGTTTCATGGTTTTTTTAATATTTTCTAGTCAAGTAATTTGTCATTTAAATTTTCATTTGTGTTTGTTTACTTCCTTTTTATCATGCAATGATTTTGTTTTTGCTTCCTCTCTATGAGTTTCTCTTGATTTATTGCTTTTAAATCCTCTAATTCCTTCCTTCGTGCTTCTTGTTTGTCAAGAAATTTCAAGTAGTTGGACAAAGTGAGAATTTGTGATTTCCTGCTCAACCTTAGAGTCCCTCTATTTGCACATTCTGATCTCTCCTTAATCCTTTCAATTGGAAGCTTAAGAAATTTATGCATTGAACTGCTAACCTGGTTTCTTCGCATTGCATGTTTATTATGTCATGTCTTGTAAAAATGTTTCTAAAAAAGCAAAATATACAACATCTAGTTGACTATCATTTTCATTTTTCCATGCATTGTAATCTACATAGTAGTGGACTAATCCACTTGGCATGTTAGGAGGAGGGGATGACATGGGATGAGTTATCTCCTAGCTGGAAAGCTCTATTATAAGCCCCAAGTTTGTAGTATCCTCTTTCAAGAATTCAGTGTAGATAACTAGTATTGGCATACTCATTCCATATTCGGCTATAATGGTTTCTTGTGTCTGACTCACATGAGTTGGTGTGATTTCTTAAAATTTAACATCGATTCCAACTTGAAATCCTTTCCTATTCTAAGTTAAACATGTTGTCATCTCTTATTGATTTAAATATTTCACATCCACCTATGAATTTTGAATTATGTCACCTTATTATTGGTTTTCTACATCTTTTTTTGCTGGATTTGATCGGAATTCTAGTAAATTAGTTCTACATGGGTGAAATCATATAATTCTGTCCCACATGGTGGTAAAAAATGATTTTCAAATCTAACTAGTAAATGAATCTAAAAAATACTATCAATTTAAAAAATTATGTAAATTGTGGACGCTCTGTACCTTTGTATATTTAAGCTATAAAAAATACATGTTTTTTCATTTTACATGTGTTTAGTCATGTTTTGGTTGTGGGAACTATTTTGTTGAAGGTATAGAAAGTGTCAAAATATGGGACACACTTAAATGTTTTAATACCATTATCTATTATACATTATTCAATTTCATCTATGTTATAATGAACCCTCTCCATAATTCCCTATGTAGCTGTTTCATCCTATGTTAGAACAAACTTGAATGGATAACTAGGGAACATGTTATTGACCAATGTATCTCAATTCAAAGGCAATATTTTATTCCTCATAAAACTGAATTTTATATTCAATGGATTTAATACTCTATTAAAAGCCTTAATATTAAGAGCTGAAAATTGATATATACTCCCATATAGTTTGTGATGTTTGAACATGCATTTGGATATTTTATCCTTGAAGTATGTTTTAAATGGAAAAAGAACACTAGTATCTAATGGTTGTAGCAAGTGGGTGGTGTGGAAAGGAAAAGGATTAGATCAATTCTTAGGGATCTTACATCTCACATTGTATCATATGCCATGCAATTTTCGTCACCATAAAAATGAATATATGTATATTTGATGGTGAAACAACACTTAGAAATGATCTAGCAAAGTGATGCAACTGATTCAAAAAAATTTCCTTTGTCATCCATGGGTGTGGTTGGGTTTTTATACTTGCACCATGCTCATAATTGGAAAATGACTTTGATTCATCTAAGTGCAAACTAAGGAATTCGACACTCGTGTATTCACATATGACTATTATTTCATTTACTTTATGTGTGCAACTACACCATCCATAAGATAATATTAGAGAGGTAGCCCTAAATGCTACTACCAAGGAATAATATCTCCCTACTAAGGGTCACCAAGTTTCTCTCCCTTATTTCTATGGCCGCCTCATTGTCTTATGATATAATTTTAATTTTATAAGACTTGCCATATCTAAACGTGTACTATGTGGAATAATAACCCTTTCAAAATAGAACACCTCTTAGTTTTCTTTGATCATTTGACACTATAGTCACAATTACACCCATAAGTGATGTTGGTGCTCAATTTGATAGCACATCGTTCATCCTTGAATTTATTCAATTTGTAGGCTCTGTCATGTTTCATATCTCCTGTATTGATGCATGAAAATTTGTTCTCTAATTGGTTGCCATGATTAGTCCCTTCCTTGGTCAAGGATCACTTAAAAGTCAGAATTGGTTTTTCGTTCCTCTCGTCCATGAGAAACATCTCGTAACTTAGGCAAAAATTAGGTTTTCCCTTCCTTCCATTTTCCACAGTCATGTTTTGTTGTCCCTATCATTTTTGTCCCAAATATCTATGAAAACATGATTGGATGTGGCTCTGGAAGATCATATTTAGGCCTTATATCATTTCCAATTTTTTGTCTTGAAAGAAAGATTCATTTCGAGCTCAAATGGTGATTTTCCTACATTTTACGGTTTGATAGGTGTATTTTTCCTAGTCAAATTTACATCTTAGCATCAGTGGAAATGTGATCCTTTGTGGTTAGATGCGGCTCGACGGGGCACTTTAAAAAATCTAAGGCTTGATTCAATTCAAATATTTTCCACGTGGAGGGCTGGTGCTCATCTAAAAATTCACCTTTTGGTTTGGCCTTGGAGTTGCTGCTGGGAGGCATCTTGAGGTTTCTGCTACCTTTCCTAGATTTAGACATTTTTTCATGCGACTAGTGCAGCTTTGGTGGACCATGGACATGTGGATCTCGCCTCGGGGTCCCATCTTAACAATTGTGACAGGGGAGACATGTGGAGGCTTCCGCCGGCTCCGCTCTATACTTAAAATTTTTGAAGCAATTTTGAAAGGCCCGGGACATGTGGAATGACCATGGCTATTTGAGGATTAGCCTCTAAATTTTATTTTGAAGAAAGTGCTGGAGGACACTTGGAGGCTTCCCCTCACACTTTGCCCTTTCTTGGACTTTCCAAAGGCTAAGGAAAATTGTCTTGAACCCTAGACACATGGCACATTCCCACCGATTCTTCAATTTTTTAGCAACTCTTACGGACCGAGAGATGCATGGTGAGCCAACTCTTGTTTGGGTTCTCCTCTTTTAGGACCATACCAAAGGTGCACCAAGGTGACATGTGGAGGCTTCCACTAGCTCCTTTTCTTGAGAAATTTTCAAAGGCCAAAAGGCATTTTTTTGGGCCCGAGAACACGTGGAAGGCTCACTCTTGTTTGGAAACTTTCCCTATACTTCTCCTTTGCAATTGCGCTAAGGAAACACATTGACGACTATAATATAAAGTAGAAAAGGGGTAGAATCAAAGGTTCTTTATGAATTTTACTTGTTTTTCGCCATTTTTCTCCAGGACTTCTTGAGATGCGAATATATGCTATTTTTCATCGTTTTTGATGAAATTCCTTGTCGCTTTTGTCTAAAAAGTTCCATTGAATGGATTTGAAACTTAATTTGTGATTCCAAGGATTGTTAAGATCGATATTTTGAAGTTGGACTTGATCGAGAACTTGCAAAAACATGAATTACCAGAGAAGATGGATGTGGGGTAGAATTGTAGAGGAAATAGAGGAAAATGGATGAAATGATGAAGGTTACACTTGCAAAGGATGGAAAAGCTGTTGCCTTGAGAGAGAAAAGAATTTCCTTTCATAACCGGTTGTTGTGCAAAGCCTCCAAAAAATAATTAAAATGGGGATTTCTCGCATGAAATAATCAGAATGATTAAAAGGAATGTCAAAAAGGTTTTGGCATGACATCCTAGTCATTAGTCGAGGGCCCAAGAAATGTGATCAATTCAGAATTCGTCCACTGGCAGCTTTGATTCAAATTTGTTAAACATCACTTTTTGAGGAAAATTAGTAACAAGGAAAGGTCCCTCGAATATTCTTCTTTTTTGGGGGGAAAATTTGGGATGAGTGAGCGAGTGAAATGTATAAATCCAATGAGAATAATCTTGCAAAGGGTTAGGGGTTGAATTCTTAAAAGAAAATTTGAGAAAATCCTTCTTCCTGAGAGACCAATCCGAGATAACCTGTTAATTTATTCTATGTTAGATTTTATACCATATCAAGTTGGTTGTAGATGTATAGCCATTAACGAGCATTGATATTTCTCTGGAAACTTTCCCCTGTTTATGAATCTAAGAAATTTTGAACTTAATTTGTGTCAATCTTGGAGCAATTAGTGTCTGTTTTGTTTTAGAATGTCGTAATTAGTTTTTCGTGTTCCTTTTGCAATCTTACATTGAAATATTTGTGAAATAACATAGGATATCATCCCTATGACAGTTTAGTGGCATTTACAATTTCATTTCAAAAATAACATTCATCCGGTCATGAGATCAAAAAATTTAAAATTATTTCACTATCATTTGTTGATAAAGATTGTTTGTAAGTCTTTGGGTGTACCTTAGGCATGATTGATCAGATATTTTGGTGTTTAATTGAGTCTTTTAACTCGATCCTTCATGTTAGATTCTCAAATATTGTGTGAAAACGTGCTGATATGGGCCTCCATTAAAACACACCTTCTAGTTGAGGGAATGTCTTAACTATTCTGAAGCTTTCTGTTGTTAATTTTTCCATTGTTGTGAAGTTTCTTAGAGATTTGGTATAATAAAATTTATCCTGCTTAATCTCCCACCAAAACAATTTAAAAACCATGAATCCATCCTAAAATACCCTTGTTTTTCCCTATATATCAACAAAGGAACAAAATCTATTTACTAAAATATGCAGAACAATCAGGATTTCATAATGTCTTCAGTAACCTTAGCCTTGTTTTGAAAGTGTCTCCATCTTTTAGAAGTGACAACTCTTAAGAGTTAAATTATGGAATATTGATCATACTTTCCCAAGGTTTTCTTCATAAAATTTGTGCAAAAGAAGGATATCTCCATCTCCTTCATCAAACATAGGTTACACTATGGGTCCTCTCACCCTGGTTGAAAGGCACGACCTAAAGTAGTGAGGATAGGTCAAATCCTCTTGAAGGTGCTATCCATCTCTCACCAAATTTGAGTAATAAAGGGCATCTTAGATCTTATCCCCGACTACAAAATGAAACACATCATGATCTATCTATCTCTAAGCTCCATGTCGAATGCGTGATGCTACTCAGCTTGAAGGAGAACAAATTTGGATACCAACACTCATGACGCCATTGTCGGGAGATGAAAGTTTTGTGCAAAGGTTGAACACCATTAGCAATGGATATAGACCCTTGTAATGCTTACAAATTTTAAAGTGCAAATACATTTCTGAAACATCATTCTCTGTTTAGATTTGTAAGAATTGTTCAAAGTTGTAAGTTTTGAGTGTAATATTTCCATCTTATATAGTTATTACACTAAAGTTTGTATCATCATTGATAAATTTGGGTAGAAGAAGAGTAGATATTGTAATATTTTCATGAATCTAGTATTAACAAACATTTGATAGGTCTTTCATAGTGCATTTTCACAAACTAAGGTGAAAATCCTTAGTGGCGACTCTGTGATGTTTAAATTATTTATAAATACCAGTGTCTTAACATATATCAAGTATGATTTGTCATTAATATCTACAAAATCGAAAGGAAGAAGATATGTCTTTTGGGGACCCTAGTAGAAAGTTGTTTCAAGAGTTGGGAAAGTATAACTCGAAGGAAGAAGAATTTGGAATGTTTTGGAGATCAAGCATCAAGAAAAGAGATCTCCATTGGTGGCTGATAAACTGTGATTGAATATGGCAATACTTCCTCAAGTTATTTGAATCAGGTAGTCTCTTTATTGAATTGAATTCTCCATTTGGAGAGGGTCCTTCTTTTGTATTTGAAAAATTTTCTTCTCAATCTACCTCGGTATTTTCCAAATTTGATAGATTTTTCCAAGAAACAGAGCCTTTAGAGGGCATTCATTCTGAAAATTACATCCTGTACCACACAGACCCCTCACTCCTCATCATTTTGTTTCTCTTGTAAGATCACCTCCTCAAAATAATATGGCTCAGCCTCCACCCAAACCTCCATTTGTTGTTAATACTTTTGGTCCCATCAATTTTAGAGGTATGGTTGGCTATCCAAATGTTGTGCCACAATATGTAAGAAATACATTGCCTAAGTTTCAAGGAATAATCCAATCACCGGTAATCAACACTTGAAGCTCTTTGTCAATATGATGAAGGAATTTGAAATATAATTTGAGGATGTATACATTAAATTGTTTATCCATAATCTAGAAGAAGATGCAAGGGACTGGTATAAATATTTTCTAGATAATTCCATTGATTCATGGAAAGAGATGAAGAATTATTTTAGAATGTAGTATGCTGATAAAACAGACCATAGGTTTCTTTTATCAGAGTTTGAAAATATAAAAATAATCCTAATGAATCAGTGCATGATTTCAATACAAGATTTAACAAAACATTGAGAAGACTTCTTGTTAATTTGAGGCCATGTGATGAATCATGTATGATAAAGTATTCAGATGCATTTGATAAGAAAGTTGCTTACTATTTGAGGGATAAGAACCCTGGAACTTTGAGGTAGGCCTTTACCATGGATTTGCAAATTGAGAACAACATTAAAGCAGTTGGAAAACCTCCTAAGAGGGAGGGTGTTAAACTGATCAACCTAGAGAAGCCTCAATCAAGTAAGGATGTGGATCTTGAGGAAGTTGTTAAGACTTTAGATGGAGTGTCAAAGAAATATATTACAAGCTAGCTAGGGCAGAGAAAGGAATTAGACAAGGTTGTCAAGGTCAGCATAGGCAATAAGGATAAGAAATTTTTACAAGTCATCCCATAAATGATCGAGAGATCGATGACAGAGGTAAAGGACCCATGGGAGATAGAAAACCCCAAGCTAAGGAAAATAGAGTAGTGTATGATCCTTTGAATGCCGGAGTTTCTATTGTTGAAGAGATAAATGAAATTGATTGGTGTAACAAATGGTTTTTACCCCACCGTCATGTGAATTAGATCAGCAAGTTGAAGAAGTGATGATGATGATGATAACACTGATGATGATGTGTGAATGGTGGACTACTCTACAAGCTCACAATAAGGATCAACTTCAATGAAGTAATAAGTGCAAGAACTGCTACAAGTTTTGGGATTGCATTCACTGTGTACCTATTCTTCCTCCCTCTCATACCTTATAAATAGATATGGTACAAGCATTTGAACTTCCTAATATTTATTTTGAGTACCAAAGAGCTCTAATGATTAAGAAGTATGATGGAGGAATCCCATCGAGAAGAGGATAGACAACTGTTAATGAATGTTGTTGTTGCCCAATAAAAAGAGTATAACACAAGAAGTAAAGTCATCAAAGGGGTAAGGCCTCAAGCTGAACCAAAAACCCCAGTTCTCACCAATTTCATAAAAGAAACTCCAAAGAAAGATGCATCTCGAAAAGGCCTTGTTGTCTTAAGCATAAATGGTGTTCCCACCCATGACATAAATGTGAAAATTTTTGTGCCATCCGATGAGTTTTTCAACATTTCTCCAAACGCTACTTTTCCAAAATACATTCCTTATGACTTTTTCCAAGTATTGAGTTAGATTAAGATTTCTGTCCCAATTGTTGAACTACTTAGGATTCCTGAACACAAGAAGAGGGATTTTGAGTATTTGGGATTGGAAGAAGATAGGAGCACCCAAAATAGAAATATAAATAATGTAAACACTCCTCCTCCAAGCATTGCGAGACCTAGAAAAACCACCAAAGCATTGGAGGAGATAGGTGAATCACCTTAAGTTCTTGGGAACATCTTTGGTTGAGTCTCAATTAAATGTTGATCCATTTCTTACAACACTTATTATTAAGGACAAACTACTACACAATTATATGTTTGATTCTAGAGCATCATGTAATGTTATGCCTCTATAAGTCATGAATGAATTGAATATTAAAGTGACAAAAATTTATGACAAGTGTACTACAATGGATTCTAGAGAGGTGCCAGTTGTAGGGTGTGTAAAAGGTTTGGTGGTACAACTTATAGCTTATCCAGGTAAGAACTTGAAACTTGATGTTGTTATTTTTGATCGCCCTACCAAATTGGGAATGTTGTTATCAAGAAAGTGGGATTCAAGTTTTGGTGGAAGTGTTCAGATGGATATGTCTTTTTCCACCCTTCTAATTGAAGGCAACCTTATAAAGTTGTATGGAGATAAGAAGATGTTTCACATCATTGAATATCCCAATAATTCTTCATATGAAGTGTTGTATGCCGATGTAGATGTAGATAACTTTTTGGGTTTCTGATGACAAGGAGCACAAGATTGATCAATGTAAATGTATTGAACAAGTAGGTTCTTCTTGGACCTTGTTATTCGATGGATCTTTTTCCAAGTTTGGAAATGGTACTGGTATTGTTCGATTTCTCCAGGCCATGAAAATTTTGCTTTTTCTTTCAAACTCAAATTCAAAGGCAATAACAACATTGTTGAATATGAAGCATATCTATTGGGTTTGAGAATTACATGGAAATATGGTGTAAAGGATATCATTATCAAAGGAGATTCAAAACTGATTGTCAAGAAGATTAGAAAACTATATGCTACTAAAAATTAGAGAATGAAACAATACAAGCATGCAGTCTGGGATTTGATTGAAATGTTTGACTCATTTAATATTGTGCACCATGATAGAAAGTTTAATGTTGTTGTAGACAAGTTAGCAGTGCTAGGATCCAGATTTGGAAGTTGTACAGTATCTCCATTTTGTGAGTATGATGTTGAAATACTAACAAGGCCATCTATCCCTGATAACATTAAAAATTGGCAAGTGTTCGATGATGATTCCTAGGTGAAATGGTTTCTGTAGAACCAAGGTGAGTTTTTGACCAAAATATAGATTAGGAACCAATGGTGTGTGCTTCTGAAGGATAGGAAACTTTATTTGGAAAAGACATCATCCAGCTAAAGACAAACATGATTCCCAGAGGTTTGGTGGAACTTGAATCAAAATTTGATAATGATGATTGCATTATTAACAGAAGGATGTTGGTTTCAAGATATGTGGAAGAAAACAACCTAGGCACAAAGGAAAAACCACTTAAACTATGGTTAGGAAGCAATTTGAGCAAGGAAGAGAAGTAGTCCTATGTTTAATTGTTGAAGAAATATCAAGACTACCTAGCTTGGTCTTACTATGAGTTGAAGGCATACATGGAAGATTTGTTCCAACATGAGATTCATCTTGAATCTAATGCTAAGCCTTTCAAGAAAAAAAAAGGCCTATCAATTCACTCCTTTCTTTGAAGATGTAAGAAGAATTGAAGAAGTTGAGGGATGGAGGGATCATTCATCCCACAAGGTACTTGATTTAGGGATGCAAATTTAGTGCTGTCAGGAAAAAATAATGGTGATATAAGGTTGTGTGTAGATTTTAGGAACTTGAATAAAGCATCATTGAAAGATAATTACCTCTCGCCAAACATGGAGAATATGCTGCAATTGGTAACTAGTTCGAATTTTTATCCACTTTGGATGGTTTATCGGTTATAATCAAGTTGTTGTGAAGGAGTCGAAAGAATAAATATTTTCTTTACCAATCCTTGGGAACTTATGTCTATGTTAGGATGCCTTTTGGCTTAATGAATGCTTTGGAGAAACTTTCCAAAGAGTAATGGATGTAGCATTTATTTGTTATATTAATGCTTTCATTGTTGTTTATAAAGATGATGTAACTTTATTTTATAGAAAAATAAGTGATCACTTCCAACACTTGTAGAAAATGTTGTTAAGGTGTAGAGAGTATGGCATATCATTGAATCCTAGGAAGTGCCATTTTGGAGTGTAATTAAGGAAAAGTTGCTTAGTCACATTGTATCAAAGGGGTCATGAATGATCTCGAGAGAGTGGAATCCATTAGGAATGTTCCAATTCCTAGAATTAAAAAGGGAGTTCAATCCTTCTTTGGAAAAATAAACTTTATCAGAAGATTTGTGTCTAACTTTGCTAAGCTAACCATCCCCATTACTAGCATGCTGAAAAAGGACCAAGTTATCAAATGGGAAGAAGCTTCCATTCAAGATTTCAATGGTATTAAGGAAGCACTAAAACATGCCCCTGTTTTGGCAGCTCCAAATTACAAGAAGCCTTTTCAAGTGTTTTCTTTTGCTTTAGAAAATACCATTGCATCTGTTTTGTTGCAGAAGGATGATGAAGGGGCTAAGAGACCAATTTTTATTTTCAGTAAGGCATTGCAAGGAGCTAAGTTGAATTACACCATCATGAGAAGCAAGCATTTACCTTGGTGAAAGAAACAAAGGTTTTCAGACCCTACATCTTGATATCTAAAGTTGTTTCTTATGTTCCCCACACCATGGTGAAAGACATCTTATCAGAGATGGATGTCTCAAGAAAAATATGCAGATGGGTAAACAAGTTGCAGGAATATGACATGAATATCCAAACCATGAAATTGATAAGAGGTTTGGGCCTAGCTAAAGCTTATGGCTAAGAGAAACTTGTAAAATATTGAGGTGAATGAAGTAGAAGGAGAAAGGGTGGATATCCTTGAAAAGTTGGTAAGCTCGAATGGTAAAAAGATGTAATCTTTTATCTCGGACATCTATTCTTCCTTGAACATTTGAGTAAAAAATAGAAAAGAGCTCTTAAGTTAGCCTCTCAAAAAATATGTCATTACTGATTTTGGGTTAGCTTGGAAGAACCCGGAGGAGTCCTCTTAAGATGCATTATCGAGGATGAATCCCCAAAGGTAATTTCTGATCTCCATGGAGGAGTTTTTGGGGACCGTTTTTCTAGAAGAGTTATAACACATAAAGTATTGAGGGCTAGTTATTGCTGGCCAACTCTCTTCAAAGATACAACTCTATTGGTTAGGAAATGTGAAAGTTGCCAGCTTTTTTTTTGGAAGAATGAAAGCTTGAGCTCCCTTCCTTTGTAGTCTATGTCAATTGAAGTCCCATTTAAGAAATGGGGAATGGATTTCGTTGGCAAATTTTTTGATCATTCCAGTGTTGGTCATAAATGGATTCTTGTAGCCACTGATTATTTCATTAAGTGGGTGGAAGTAATCCCTACCAAGAAAGTAACACACCAAGTTATCATGGACTTCATGTTGAATCAAATCATATGAAGATTTGGAGTGCCAACTAAAATTGTTGCTGATAATGCCATGAGTTTTAGAGCCAAACCTTTGGTGGCAGTGTACAAAGAGTATGGAATCAATTTGACATATGCTTCTAACTAAAATCCCCAAGGAATTGGACAAGTGAGTCTAGAAGTAAAAACTTGTTGAAGACCATTAGAATAACCTTGGACTGAACAAAAGAAGTGGGGTGAGAAACGAAGTTTTTGTTCGGGATGTGAGAATCACTATCAAAAGAGCTACCTTTGGTAAGAGACCATTTGAGTTAGTATATGGAACTCAAACTTTGCTGCCCCTTCATTTGCAATTGTCTTCATTTTAGTTTGTTTAACAAATTGAAGATCAAGAAGTTAGTTGATATGATGTTTGAATCAATTAGATTATTGAGTTAGATGAAAAAGAAGGGCATCCCAACAACGGCATGTGAAGTTATGAGAAAAGTTGAAGAAGTTATTTGACAAGAAGGTAACTCAATAGCTTTCAAGCATTGGATATCTTGTGTTATTATGGGATAGCAGGCATGAAGCTAAGGGTAAGCATGGTAAATTTGATGCATTATGGATGCGATGTTATTCAACCTGATATTCAAATTGGTGAAAATACCTTCTTCCTAAAAGACTTAGACGGGGAAATGCTTGAATTTCTTGTTAATGGAAGGCATTTGAAACATTTCCTTGATTGATTTCTTAAAATCAAGGTATACTCTATTGTACGAGTGTACAATATTTTGGTTGCTACTACGCCTTCGTGTTTTTCTATTTTTGTTTGTCTGGTATTTTATGGCTATTTTGTTGGTTTCTCGATTTGTCCTTGGGGGAGTTGTTTATTATTGTTCTCATTTATAAGCTTATTCTTTGACTTCATTGCCCAATGGTCTATTTTTGGCACTTCATCTGCTATTTTTTTGTGGCACTCATAGTGAGTGCCCATCCCCAAGTCAAAGCCGATGTTGGTGCTCAATTTGATCTCACCCCATTTTTTCTTGAAATTATTCAATTTGTGGGCTCTGTTGTGTTTTCTATCTCCCCGTATTGATGCATGAAAACTCTGTCCTCCACTTAGTTTCCATGATCAGTACCTTCCTTAGTCAAGGATCACTTAAAAGTCCACAATTTTTTTCATTCCTCTCGTCCATGAGAAAGACTCAGAATCGGGGTGAAAAATCGGTTTTTTCCTTCCATTTTCCATAGTCACATTTTGTTGTCCTTATCATTTTTCTCCAAAACATCTATGGAAATGTGATTGGATGTGGCTCAGAAGATCATATTTGGGCCTTATATCATTTCCAAATTCTCTGTCTTGAAAGAAAGATTCATTTTCGGGCTCAAATGGTGACTTTCCCTGCATTTTACGAGTTTGACAAGTGTATTTTTCCTGGTCAAATTTACATCTCAACATCAGTGGAAACGTGGCCCTTTCTGGTCAGATGTAGCTCGATGGGGCACTTTGAAAACTCTAAGCCATGATTCAATTTAGAGCTTGTCCACATGGAGGGCCAATGCTCATCTAAAAATTAGCCTTTTTGTTTGGCCTTAGAGTTGCACCAGGGAGACACGTGGAGGATTTTGCTTCCTTGCCCAAACTTAGACATATTTTCATGTAGCCGGTGTAGCTTTGTTAGACCATGAACATGTGGAGGGTCGGCACTCATTTGAGGATCTGCTTCAGGTTCCCACCTTAACGATTGTGACAGGGAGATAAGTGGAGGCTTTCGCCGGCTCCGCTCTATACTTAAAATTTTCAAAGTAATTTTGAAAATCCTGGGATACGTGGAGGGACCCCGTATTTTTGGGGAATGGCCCTAAATTTTATTTTGAAGAAGCACCAAGAGGACACTTGGAGGCTTCTACTCACTCTGCCCTTGCTTGGAATTTTCAATGGCCAAGGAAAATTGTCTCGGACCCTAGACACATGGCACCTTCCGCTGATCCTTCAACTTTTTAACAACTCTACCGGACTGAGACACGTGGTGAGCCCGCACTTGTTTGGGGTCTCCTCTTTTGAGGACCATACCAAAGGTGTGCCAAGGTGACACGTGGAGGCTTCCGTTGGCTCCTTTTTACTGAGACTTTTCAAAGGCCAAAAGGCATTTTTCTTGGGCCTAGGGCATGTGGAAGGCCCACGCTTGTTTGGAAACTTGCCCCTTTACTTATACTTTGTATTTTTGCCAAGGAAACACGTGGATGGCTATAATATAAAGTAGAGAAGGGTTATAATCAATGGTTGTTGTGCATTTCACCTGTTTTTCTATCATTTTTTCCAAGACTCCTAGAGATGTAAATACGCACTGTTTTCAATTATTTTTGATGAAATTCCTTGTCATTTTTATTTGTAAAGTGTCATTCAATGGATTTGAAACTTAATTCGTGAGTCAAGGATTGTTAAGATTGATATTTTGAAGTGGATTTGCTCGGGAACTTGTAAAAACGTTAATTGCGAGAGAAGATGGATGCGGTGAAGAATTACAGAGGAAAAAGAGGGAAAAGGATGAAATGATGAAGGTTGTAGGTACAAAGGATGGAAAAGGTGTTTCCTTGAGAGAGAAAAATATTTTGTGTCGATCCAATGTGCAGAGTCTTGAGAAAATGATTAAAATGGGGATTTCTCGCATGAAACAATCGAGAATAATTAAAAAGACTGTCAAATAGGTTGTGGCATGAAATCCTACTCATTAGTTGAGGGCCCAAGAAATGTGACCAATTCATAATTGGTCCACAGAAACTTTCAGATGTGAATTTGTTAAACATCGATTTCGAGGCAAATTGCTAATAAGCAAAGGTCCCTCGAATATTCTTCTTTTAGGGGGAAATTTGGGATGAGTGAGCGAGTGAAATGTATAAATGAAATGAGAATACTCTTACAAAGGGTTGGGGGTTGAATTCTTAAGAGAAAATTCAAGAAAATTTGTGTTCCTGAGAGACTAGAAACTTAGATAACCTATTAATTTCTTCCGTGTTAGATTTTCTATCATGTCAAGTTGGTTGCGAGATGTATAGCCATTGTGACAAGCACCGAGATTTCTCTAGAAGCTTTCCTATTTGATGAATCTAAGCACTTTTGAGCTTAATTTGTGTCCATATTGGAGCAATTAGTGTCTACTTTGTTTAAGAATGTCTACAAGTAGTTTTTCTTTTTCTTATTGCAATATTACATTGAAATATTTGTGAAATGACAAGATTATATCCATGTGATAGTTTAGTGGAATTTTGCGGTTTAATTTCAAGAAGAGCCTTCATCATGTGATGAGGTGTCGGTGGAGGGTGGATCCCCTTTTAACTTAGTGCTTATAGAAAAATTTAGGAAAATTTTCCAAATTTTCCTGCTAGCCCCATGACCCAATCACGAGACCCACGTGGCATCATGAGGCGGCGGAGGATTGGGTCCCCTTTTACTTTTTGTATTTTGGAAAATTTTGGGAAATTTTCCATATTTTCCTACCACCCCGTTGATTGTATCAATGAGGATATTCCATGTGGCATCACATGGTGCCAACAGAGGTGTGGGTGAATGTTACCCTTTACGCCCATCGGGGTGTTAAGCGAATTTTCTCCTGCCATCCCACTTGCCCCACGTTGCCTTAGGGGATGCCATGTGTCCCTTGTGGAATCACATGAGCATGGGTTCAAAGCTAGATTTCCACCCCTTGTGAAAATTTCCTCCCGTGACCCATGACCCACCATTGGGGAAAAATTTCTCCCCCAGGCTCGAAGGCTTGCTTTTGGGGAAAATTTTTACCCCAAGGCTTGTCGAATCATAACTTGAGAAATATGAGGAGTGAGGAGGACTTCTTTATATCAATGGAAAGGTGAAAAATATCCTATCCATTGGAAATGATTTAGGGAAATTTTGAAAGTGTTAAATTTGAGAAAAATCAAGTTTAATCTTTAAATCTGTTAGAGAGTGGGTATGGTGAGGAATTACCCTCTGACCCTAATTGAACTTTCTAACCCTAAAATTTTGGGACCTTGTGACCTCTAATAATTGTTAATTAAAGAAAAGTATATTCTAGTGGATTAGAATTGATCTGGAACTTGTTAGTCACAACGATTTTCTTATAACCCGATTGTAGACTCTTTTAAACAAAATAAATTATTCCATAATTTTTCCTAACTAATCCTAGGTTGTTCTTGGGTCTAAAGTGGGTAGTTTTAGCTGGCATCACACTTGGTATTAGAGAAGTGGTTAAAAATATTGGGCCATAGGGAACATTAGAAAACTTGAGACATGAACCTTAACCCCGACACACTTTTAAATTTATAAGACAACTTAGTTTAGAAATTACATATTTTAGTAAACATGGAAACTAAGTAAAACCTAGAATAAGGAACTAGCTCTCGTCTTGCTCTGTGCAAGAGGCGCAGATAAGATGAGGAGCCTTTTCACATAGACCTAGGCATACCACCTCTAGAGCATGCCGTAGAAGCTATCCTACCATAGATCTTGTCGACTCTCTAGGATGTTAATGTCGCTCTACGTGGAGGATCAGTAGGATGGCATGTAACTAGACATGATAGAGTTACTTCCATTGAGGGTCATGTATCTCCTCGACCCAGCTAGGAGCACGGAGGAGAAATTCCATGTAGAGTAAGCCAGAGTAGAGTCACCACAGAGGGGACAGGGTGACTGAGTTTCAGGACATAGAGAGAGGTCTCAAAGCCCTAGGCTTAGGGATGAGCATACAGAGAGGCCTAGAGGCCGTCAAACCACAACTATAGATCACATCAATGAGATCCTGAAGCTTCAGCCATCACATTATTCTTGTGACATAGGTGGATTTTAGGCAGAGGCCTGGTTAGTGAGTTTGAGCGGATGATTCAAGCTCTGTCCTGGTTATAGCTATACAAAATATATTGTTGTGATCCATCTACTAAGGGATGGAGCTAGTGTCGATACAGAGAGAGGAGCAGAAACTCCATGTTGATTTTGAGCGATTACACGGGAGCTCTTTGAGGAGTGATTCAAGAGCAAATATTTTTCATAGAGGTTCATACAACAACGGATAGATGAGTTCCATGACCTCCGACAGGCATCTCTTACAGTGGTTGAGTATGAGAGTAGATTTCGAATCTACTCCAGTATGTTGATTACATGCAAGATGAGTGGGTATGGATCCACAGGTTCATCTGGGGCTTGAATCTAGACATTGGAGGTGCAATGTGGATCCATTATCCACAGACATTAGTTGAGGCTGTCGAGAAGGCCTATATAGTAGAGGAGACTTGGGGAAAGACCCCAGGGCTAGAGGCGAGTTCGGAGTAGCATATAGCAAATGCGGGACAACAGATTGAGAGGGGTCTGTACCTCT
The DNA here is from genome assembly GCA_018340775.1 of Taxus wallichiana var. yunnanensis. Classification (NCBI taxonomy): domain Eukaryota; kingdom Viridiplantae; phylum Streptophyta; class Pinopsida; order Cupressales; family Taxaceae; genus Taxus; species Taxus wallichiana. The sequence continues at coordinate 224,803,587 of CM031237.1, forward strand.
TCCTCATGGTGGACAAGGTTCAACACAGCTTTTTTTTAGACCACAATAGTAGCGGGAACAACATTAGTCCTACCTACCTTATAGACCTCCACAGAGGTTGGAGTATGGGGCCTCCCACTAGGGGTACCATTAGGACACGGGGTGCCAAGAGAGCTCACTCGGCAGGAGCTCACCAAAAATACCTCAAAGCAAACCACATCTGGATCATCGGGATCTACACCATGAGACCTCCGAATACTAACCATAGCTGCACACGGGGAGAGGATCAGGTGGTTGTTTTGGGTGTGGTGTTACTAGACATTTTTGGAGAGAATACCCACAGAACCCTAATAAAAAGGGTAAGACACAGATCTCGAGCCTCCTATTGGTGATATGGGGCATAGTTATAGAATGTACGCAATAGTTGAGAACTACCGGGTAGAGCATCAAAGTACAATTATTGAGACTATAGGTAACATTAGAGGTATTCTTACCACCATTCTATTTGATTCTGGTTCTTCTGATTCTTTTATTGCACCATCTTTAGTAGAGAAATGCAAGCTAGTGGCAGTTAGGTAAGGTCATAGTTTAGATGTTGAGATGACACGGAGCCAAGATCTCTACAGAATCCTTAGTTAAGGAGTGTGTGGTGGATTTGAGACCTTTCACCACCACCTCGAGATCTTTGTATCCTTCTGTTGGGCTCTTATGGAGTCATTGTTGATGCAAAATCACAGCACCCTTGGATGCAGATCAGGCTTCTACGTTGATCACTCAGGCATCCAGTGTGATTGCACAACATGGAAACTTCTCTCCAAGCGTGGGACTTGTGGCGAGAGAGGAATCTCGAGAGAAGGTTGGTTCCTGCTCCTAAACTACCTGCCACAAGCTATTCCAGTGCAGGCAAGCTAATCTAATCCTAATCTAACCATGCCAAGGAGACAGAGAGAGAGAGAGAGAAGGAAAAGAACAAAAGCCTACACTAAAATGGTGATACACCAGAGAAGGAGAATGTTGAACATCTATCAAAGCGCCATGGAACAAAGAGAGGTGAGTAATGGGAAGGATGGACGGATGCATCACGAGCCTAAGGATAGATTTCACACAGAAAATGTCCCAAAACTCCATGAACACAGCTCCAAACCTACAATGAACATTCAAACATGCACAAATACCTGCAATGAAGAGAGGCAAGAAGAAAACAAGCAAAAACGAGAAAGGATGGACAGATGCATCACAAAACACATTTTTGTTGCTTCAGAAGTTTGCACAGAACATCATTTCAATAGTAAAAGGCAAAAATGCCATTACAGAGCAAGGGAGGAGGTCCAAACTCCATTTTCAACCCTAGAGAAGAAAAGAAGGGAGGGCAGAGCAGAAAAGATGAACAACTTGTTCTCTTTTTAGAATGAGCCAAATCTGGCTTTTACATTACATGGGTCGAGCCCAGGAGACAGAAACATACAAAAAATGTGAAAGCCCATTCCTCCTTGACTGCAGGTGCATTAAAATGGCATGGGGGACCTTAAAAACCCATACCCTGTCACTTTGACTGGACTACAGGAGAATGCGACCCATTCTGCATTAAATTTGGTCGCTGGAATGTCACTTCTGGCCATGAACATGTGTCAGAGCCGTTTCTTGATTTTCTCCCTCCAGACTACACCAAAACTCGAGATTAACCCCAGAATCATGTAGAGAATTTCACAAGCTTTCCGTTGATATAAAGAACGTGCAAATCCGAGTTCTGGATCGAAAGATATGATGATCTGAAGATTTAGGGCACGGAACAGACCAAAACGGATTTTGAAATCTTTCCCGCGCTCTGCCACCTGGATGACACGTGTCAAGCGCTGATTGGTCGAGCAGTTCTCTCTCCTTCACCTTTCGGCGGGCTTTCTTTTGAAATTTCCTTGTGGGCCCCTTAAACTTGGACACGTGTCCTCTTCTGATTGGCTCGGGCTGACCCTTCAAAACTCGCCCTTTGACTTTTGGACTCTTTCCCCTGCGACACGTGTCGTGATCTGGTTGGTTCTCGGCCCTTTCGGCTCCTTCGCGCCCTTCATGTCTTTATGTCCTAGATGTCCCAAACTACTTGGGCCAAAAACTTCCGATCCGCCGAAATGGGCTTCCTCGTCCCTCATTTGGCCGATGACACGTGGCGTTGTTTGATTGGCTTTCGGCTCCTTCGGCGATCCGCGTCCCTCGCATCTCTGCGGCCCAGATGTCCCAGTACGAACTTTTCCCATTCGGCCGAACCCGGCGGTTTGCGTCTTTGCGTACCTTCATCCCATATGTCCCTTTCTTTGCTTTCTGCTTTTGGGTGAACGCCGGTTCGCGTCATCACGGCCCAAATGTCCCAATTGCTTCCGGACTGTTTGTTCTCATTTCGGCCGATCCGGCCGGTTCGCGTACTTCACGTACTCTTGTCCCGAACTGTCCTGCTTTCAGTAGTTAGTCATTTTCTTCTTGGCCGAACCGGCTTTCCGCGTCTGCCGTCATACAGTCTCGTCTGATTCGGTCTGCAATTCCCCATTTCGGCCGAACCGGCCGGTTCGGGTCCTTCGCGTACCTTCGTCCCATATGTCCCTTTGCTTCACGGGCTGCCTGGAGGCTTTTCGGCCGATCCGCGCCTAGATGTCCCAAATGTCCCGACTGCCCCTAGGACTAGGACTTAGTCATTTTTTATGACTTTTCCTGGATCAATCTACATGCTTGGAACTGCAAAACTCTGATGCATGTTATCAAAATTTACCCTGGGGGGGTGAAATTTTGACAATGATCATCTTGGGCACGGGATGGTTGTCTACTCATAGGGCAGGATGGATTATTACCATAAGATTATATCTTATGTAGATGATTTTGGAGTTGAGTTGGTGATGTCGGGGTTTGGAGACCCGTTTCTATTCACACCATTTCCATTATGTAGCTTAAGCGGTGTGTGTGATGAGGTTGTTGATGTTTTCTATCACAAGTTAGTGATAGATCGGAGGATGGGTCTAGTGGACCGTCACTAGATGATCATCCCATTTTGAGAGAGTTTGTATATTTCTTTCGAGGGGAGATACTGGGGTTACCACCCCCATGTGATATTTATTTTCATATAGATCCGGTTCCGGGAGCAGAGCCTATCTCACGAGCACCTTACCCAATGACTACCTCTAAGCTCTGCGAGCTCAAGTTACAATTTGAGGGCCTTCTGGAGAAGGGCCTAATTCATCCTAGCGTGTCCCCTTGGGGTGCACTAGTGATCTTTGTAAAGAAGAAGGACAGATCCTTGCGATTGTGTATTGATTACCACTAGCTGAATAAGGTAACGATCAAGAATTGTTATCCCCTTCCATGCATTGATGATTTATTTGATCAGATGAAGGGAGCCAAAACTTTCTCTAAGATAGACCTTAAGTCAGGCTACCATCAGTTGAGGATTTCAGAGGTAAACATTCATAAGACTGCCTTCCGTATGAGATATGGCCACTATGAGTTCACAGTGGTACCTTTTAGTTTGACTAATCCCCTGTAGTATTTATGAGTTTGATGAATGGGGTATTCGGGACTTTCTTAGATCACTTCATGCTCATCTTCCTTGATGACATTTTGATTTACTCACGTACACGTGAGGAGCATGAGGGGCACCTTTTCCAGGTTCTTTAGTGTCTTCGAGAGCAGCAACTTTACGAGAACTTGGAGAAGTGTGAATTCTTTCAGATGGAAGTTTAGTATTTGGGTCATAACATTTCTAGGAAAGTATCGCCATCGATCCTTCCAAAATTAGAGCTATCATGGATTGACCAGCACCCATTACCGTGATGAAGTGCGTAGCTTCATGGGATTGATAGGTTACTATAGGAGATGCATTCGAGGGACTTCTCTTGGATTGTGCACCCCATCACTTCCCTACAACGGAAAGGGAAGAAGTTTGTTTCGTCGAACAAGTGCGAGTAGGCCTTTAAAGACTTTGAAGGAATTCCTCGATACATCACCTATTCTTGCCGTTCTGGATCCATAGGGTGATTTTTTCATTTTCACGGATGCTTCTTTAGTAGGAATTGGAGGTGTGTTGATGTAGGAAGGAAGAGTAGTGGATTTTGAGTCTCACAAACTCAAGGATTATGAGCTTAATTATGCAACTCATGATCTTGAGCTTGCGGCATTTGTGCACGCTTTGGTTCAATGGAGACACTTTCTTCTTGGTCGAGATTCACACTCAGGACAGATCACTTGAGTCTTCACCACCTCTTCATGTAGCCCAATCTCAATGCTCATCAGCGGCGTTGGATGGAGTTGCTTTGTGAGTATGATATGGAGATAGAGCATGTGAAAGGGAAGGAGAATGTTATGGCAGATGCTCTTAGTAGGTGGAGACATGTGGTTATGGCTACTTCAGTTGACACTGCATTTACGGAGAAGGATTCTTCAGCAGCCTCCTCTTGACAGTTTCTACATTGTAGTTCAAGCAGAGATCGAGTCTTAGAGACCCCTTGAAGGGAAGTTTGAATGTCATATTTATGTTCCTAGAGATGGAGGATTGAGGAAGGACATATTGATAGAGGCACATTGTGTACCCTATTCAGCCCATCTTGGTGTGAAGAAGATGCATGCTACTTTGAGACTATTGTATCATTAGAGAGGACTTCACATAGACGTGTCTCAATTTGTGTCATGTTGTTTAGAGTTCCGAGAAAGTGAAGGCCAAGCATCAGCATCCTGCTGGGCTTATCTTTCTTCATGCTATACCACAATGGAAGTGGGACAACATTTCCATGAATTTCAATGTTGGGCTATAGATGTCAAGATATCACCATAATGCCATCATAGTCAAAGTTGATAAATTGACAAAAGTGGCTCACGTTTCTCCGGTGAAGACCACTTATATGGCTAGTACAAAGGGCACAGGTATATCTTGATGATATGGCCAGGTTGTATAGGATTCCATAGAAGATCATTAGTGACCACAATCCTTTGTATACTTCCCATTTCTGGACTACCATGCAGCACACCCTCGAGATGAGAATCAACTTCAGACAAACATATCAGCTCAAGAAAGATGAACAAACCGAGTGAGTGAATCATATTTTAGAGGATATGCTCATGATGTATGTGATGGATCAGTAGTCTAGGTGGGAGGAGTACCTATACTTGGTGGTGTTCACCTACAATAATAGTTTTTAGAGTTCTATAGGCATGGATTCTTTTTAGGATTTGTATGGTAGAGAGTGCATGAAACCTCTTAGATGGGACATGTTAGAGGACATGGTTTCTCTTGGACCAACTTTGTTACAGGACATGAAGCAGTAGGTGATTTTGATCAGACAGAGACTGCAAGAGGCACAAGACAGGTAGAATAAGTATGTAGATCAACATAGGATGGACCATATTTTTGATGTGGGCATGAAAATTTTACTTTGTGTAAGGCTACACAAGAGCCCTATCCGTTATGGAAAAGGTTCTAACTTAGTCATGGTTCCTTTTGAGATCTTCAAGCGTATCGGCCCTTTGGCCTACCATCTATCATTTCCACCCATCTTGTCTCACATACATGACGTGTTTCATGTTTCAGTTCTTAGAGAATATGTTGTAGATCCTTCGCATGTGATAGATTGGATATCATTGTAGGTGCGGGATCGGGGCGGGTGATGGTGGAGTGCGTTAGCATCCTAAATCACATGACCCTGGGCCTTGTTATCACCAAATCACAGCACCCATATGTTTATACAAGTGCATATACTTGAACTTACGGTGTGATTGGATAACATGGGTACTATCTCCAAGTTGTGGGACTTGCTACTTGAGATAGACCTCCAGAGAAAGCTGGTTCTTACTCCTAAACTACCCACCACAATCTAATCTAATGCAGGGGAAACTAACTATTCTAATCTAAACTTTGAAGGGACCAGGGAGAGAGAATGCATAAAATGAAATCCTACACTAAAGTGGTGATACACCAGAAAAGGAGGGTGTGAGAGTAGTTTTCAAATGCGTGAGATGCAGAAGCAAAGTGCACACTAGAAGGGGTGATGACAGTTCTCCACAATCTAGCAAAATGCATTCACAAAATATTTCAAACATACACAATGATAATGGATCCCTGCAAGAACATAATAATAGACACAATATTCTTGTAAGAAGAGGTTGAAGGGGCAAGAAGAATGCAAGAAAACACAGCAGGGGAAGATACATCCACAAACTTATATTTTATTGCTTCATGATATGCACAGTTCAATCTATTACAAGATAAGGGCCTAGATCACCATGCAAGGAGTCCACAACAAGGGCCTACAACACATTGGCTTCACAAATCAATTTTGGTAGAGCTTTGCTACAAAAACTACCTCCTCTTACAATGAGCCCAACACTCCAATTTATAGAAAAAATGAGAAGAGAAAGAGAAGGGAAAATGGAAATCCCGAAATCTATCCTTCAACCACTTGTAAGAGGCATTAAATGGAGTAAAATGATTATATATTACTTGCAAAAAGGCTCCCCATACTGTCCAGGTGCTACAACAGAGAAAGAATGATGACCATGCCTCTTAATTGCACTCCCAACCACCAAATAAAACATTGTTATGAACCCAGCCACGTTTTCTAAAAATATCAATCAATCCTCATCAAATCTAGAATTTCTTGATTTTTGTGCATTGGGCTTGGAGCCATGATTCCAACGGTACCAATTTTGTGTGATTTCGTTGAGAAATGCAAAAGTTATGGCCTTCTGAGTGTGGGTAGCTATTTTGGGTCTGGCAGGCATTTTTCTGTCATTTGACGGGAATGAGCATTAACTGACTGGAGCCGAATATGTTTCTTTTATTAAATATATCTACCCTTGTTAAAAATAAGAAATCTAGTTTTTGTGGTGTAGAGGACGTCGTGCTCGTTCCAGAAAGTCCAATTTTGTGAAAATCGGAGCTCGGAGTCAAAAGTTATGGCCGTTTGAAGTTTCACGGGTCAAACGTTGACTTTTCTTCTTTGCCTTCGGCCGTTTGGCTTTTCGCGTCCCTCGCGTCCCGTGCATACCTTTGTCCCAACTATCCTAGATGAAAATCTCCTGCTTCGGCTGATTCGGGCTTCCTTGTTCCTGTTTGTTTGAAGACACGATGCTTTTTCACCTTTTCACGTCCCCACGCCCCCACGTACTTTTGTCCCAACTGATGTCCCGGGCTGGGATAAAAATCTCGAACCACTTAAAATGGACTGTCTGTCAGAAAATCGGCCGACTCGCGCCCCACATGTACTTTTTTCCCGACTTTCCCAAAACCGCACGAAACAAAAACTTAACGATTTTCCTTTCTTTCGGTTTGTTTTTCGGCTTTTAGCGTCTCGATGTCCCAACTGTCCCGCATGGACCGCCTGGGACAAAAATGTTTGACTTAGCCTGATTTTCTTTGTATTTTGGCCCCAAGCTTGGATCACGCGAACCTCGATGTACGACCGAACCTTGTACGACCGAACCCTTGGACGAAATGCCTTAAAACAATCCTGCAACCTTATTTTTCACATTTTTTCCATTTTTTCTAACTCGTTGGGATTTCTTCTTGGATGGGAGAGTTAGAGAGAAGCCGAGGGGCCCCCAAAAACATGATTTCGGGCCTTGAATCAATCTACTTGCTCGGGACTGAATAATTTGATGCATGTTATCAAAATTACCTTGAGGGTGAATTTTGGATAACAATTTTGGCGACTCACTTGGGGTTATCACTACTGCAGGATGAAGAACAGCCATTTGCTTGTAGCAATCCATTGGGCATGGAGTCTATTTGATAACCTCTCAGCTGATTTGAAATTTGAAAACCTGTGTCCTTGAGCTATTGAAACATTTGTTGAGCTGGTTCTCTTGTGGCTGCAATTCTTTTTAGGAGCTCGATGAACTGCAAACATGCACATACTAGAAGCAATAGGACATGTGCACAAGCACTTAGGGAAATAAAAACTACTCTAATAAAGAGTACAATGTGCATAAGCACTTAGAGGAATGGAAATTCTAAATTAATATTTACAAGGGTGAGAAGCTATCTTTCTAGTAGCAACGTTTGAGATAGATCCCATTGACCGGAATCTGTAATTCTTCACCATCCAACTTAGCCAGTCGGAAGGCATTGCTACCTTTGCATTCAATGATCATGTATGGGCCACTCCAGATGGCATCAAACTTGGAATGCTTTCCCGGCTTTGCACGATCTGCATCCCATTTCAACACTAGATCTCCAATTTGGAAGGTTCTAGCCTTGGCTTTCCTATCAAAAGTCTTCTTGATCAAGGCTTGATCCTTCTCTATTGCCTGGGCTGCATGCTCTCTAATTTCTTGGAGCTCCATTAATTCTGCATATCTAACCTCCATGGGTTCAAACTCAGCTAGTTCCAATTGTTTCATGAGTTCCAATGCTGGCAACTCGAGTGATATAGGTAGAACTGCTTCTTTCCCGTACACAAGCTTGTATGGAGAGCTTCCTGTAGACCTCTTGGGTGTGATCCTATCAGCCCATAGGGCTGATTTGAGCTTTGCGTGCCAAGTTCTTTGATTTTCATCTAGAGTCCTTCTGATGATTCTTAGTAGGTTCTTGTTCGTAGACTCGGCTTGGCCATTACCTTGAGGGTAATAGTTTGATGAAGTGCTGAGATACACACAATTCTTGACAGCCCATTCAGTGATCTTTGTGCCAAGGAATGCCAATGCATTATCCGATATGATAGTGGCAGGGGCACCAAACCTCGTGACTATCCCTTCATAGAAATCTAAGATATTAGATTCATTTGCCTCTTTGAGTGCCACTGCTTCGGTCCACTTGGTGAAATAATCCGTTGCTGTAAGTATCCACTTGTGGCCTTGACTTGAATTGGGATTGATAACCCCGATGAAGTCCAATCCCCATTGCATGAATGGCTGATCTCACTGAAATTGGATGAAGGGGCAGCACTGCTAACCTTTCTTTCCCTGTGAAGAATGCACATTTCTTGCATTTTCTTGACCCATGAGTAGCAATCATTGAACACAGTAGGCCAATAGTAACCAGCTTTCATGATTTTGAGAGCTGTCACTCGTGGAGCAAAGTGGCCTCCTGCTTCCCCATCATGGAACTCGTGTATGATCTTCTCAACTTGACATGTTCCAATGCATCTTAATAGAACACCATTGATGTCCTTCTTGAACAAGATACCATTAATGAGTACATATGGGATAGCTTGTAATCTAAAGTATCTCCTCTTTGCCTTGCTCACTTCTGGAGGGCACAAGCCTGTTTGGAGGTAATGCACCAAGTCTTGAGTCCAACATGGGATGAGTGCATCATCAGCTGGTTGTTCTTGATCATTTTGTAGTAGTAGGACAACATCTTCTTCACCTTTTGAGCCGTCTGGTTGTTTGGAAGCGAGCTGCTCACACAAACCTTTGCCATGAACTAGCTTGGTCACTTTGATTTCAATATCATATTCCATCACCCGAGTGATCCAACCTGCTCTCTTCTCATTTAAATCCTTGTTTAGGAGGAAGTCCTTGACACCAGCATGAGACACCAGCAGTTGAATCTTATTGTTTGAGACCAAATGTCTGAACTTCTTCAAGCTCTGATGATGGCAAGGACATGCTTTTCGATGAAAGAATACTTTATTTCGTAATCTTCCAAGGTTTGACTGAAGAATGCTATGGGCTGTTCTGAACCTTCTCTATTCAGTTGTGTCAAGATAGCTGAGATTGTATCTGATCCTCCAAACGCATACAACATGAAGTCCTTTGAAAAGTCTGGGTTGATAAGAGTTGGAGCTTGTGATATTGCATGCTTGATGTTTTCAAAACTCTCTTTGCCTTCTTCCGTTGTCCATTTGAATGTGAGACTCTTCTTCAACATCATTGTTAAAGGCTTCACAAGAGTGGAAAAATTAGGCACAAATCTATGGACAAAGTTTATCCTTCCTAAGAAGCTTTGAAGAGATTTCTTGTGGTGTGGCAATGGGAGTGTTCGGATGGCTTCAACCCTTTCAGGATCAATTGTTAGCCCTTCCCTAGAGACAATGTGGCCCAACAATTTCCCTCGTGTGCCAAGAATATACACTTCTTTGGATTCAACGACACTCCAAACCTTCTACACCTCTGAAACACTTATCTGAGGTGAAAGAGATGGTTCTGCTGCATTCTTTGAGAAGACGGTGATATCATCTAGGTATACCAACACTATTTTGTTGATTAAGCCTTTGAATGCCATATCCATAGCTGCTGAAATGTTGCTCCCGCATTTGAACAGTCCAAATGGCATCTTCTTGTAAGCATACGTGCCCCATTTTGTAGTGAAGGCTGTCTTGAATTGATCTTCTTCTTTCACCATTATCTGATTATAGCTTGAATATCCATCTAGCAATGAAAACCTTTCTGAACCAGCTACAACCTGCAATATTTGTTCCATTGATGGAAGCGGATAATGATCTTTGAGTGATGCTTTATTTAGATCGCGAAAGTCCACACACAATCTTATTTCTCCATTTCTCTTTCTTACTGGCACCAAGTTTGCAACCCAACTTGAGTGTTTGATGGGGAAGATGATACTGGCCTCAATAAGCTTGCTTAACTCTTTTCTCATGAGAGGTTCGATATGAGGATTCATTGGCCTTTGCTTTTGCCTGATCAGGCTTGGATTCCGGATCCACTCAATAGTATGTTGTGCCAACTTTGGGTTGAAACCTCTTAAATCTTTGTAAGTCCAAGCGAAGACATCTGGGAACTCTTGACAAAGCTGAACAAAATCAGATTTCTCTTGTGGAGTACTTACTTTGCCAATTTGCAATGTCTTGCCTTCATCTACTAAAATAGGTTCTGAATCTTCACCCTTTACTTGAATGTTCACTTTCTCCTTCCGGAACTGATCATTCGGGTTGAAGATTGACTCCAAGGTTATGAGGCCTTTTGGTAATTTGTTAGTTCTCAGCTGCACCACTTGGTCACCATACTGCTGCTCCAGCTTGTCTTGATTCTGGCGGAGAACTCAACTTCTTCTTGTAGGAAATTAACAATTTGCTGATCATTCTCAAAGACTTGCCAACTTGTATTGTTATCACGGAAATAGCTGGTCTCACAACAAATTTGATATGAGGCTGAGTTTTTCACTTTTGATATTTTTACAATATCAAACGCAGCCCCAATTGCTGTCGATCATGTCGCTCTTTACTTCATTCTTTTTTCTTGGGATGGAATTGATGCTAAAAGCTTCAAAATCTTCAATAAGATCCCATACCCGATTTTTGTAGTTCTTCAACAGATCATTTTTGGCGGCATTTTTCCCTCGACTTGGTTTACGATCAGCTCACTATCACCAAATACTTGCAAATTCTTGATGCCTTTCTTCTTTGCCCAGTGCAATCCATGAATTAAGGCTTCATACTCAGCTGTGTTGTTTGAGCAAGAAAACTGAAAACGGAAGGCTGAGTAATACTTTATACCTTGTGGTGAAATGAGCATAGCTCCTCCTCCTGCACCTTGTCTACTCCTTGATCCATCAAAGAACAATTTCCATACTTCATTCTCATCCTTATGATCTGGCTTGGTGATGTTGGGGAGAGGTTGATTCTCTTCATGTAAACAATAAACTCCTAGCTCAGATTCTTCTATTTCTTGATAAGGATCAAAAGCATGCACCTTGCTTGCCCATTCATCAAGAGTCAAATCTGGGATGCTTCCAACCTTGGTGTCAGCTTCATCAGTGCTTGGATAATCTTCTTGATCAAATCGTTGAACAGTTGGTATTGATTTGGCTTGGAGTGTAAGGCTCAATGTGAAAGTTTGCAATAGGTTCAGATCTGATTGTGGCCTTAGTTCCATACCTTGTTCTAAACAACATGTGTGACCAATCCGATGAAAGATAGCCTCCAATTTTAGCTGTGAAATCTCTTGACAAACATAGGGAAAAGAGTGGTGGAAGGTCTATAACTGATACATCTTGTAAAACAACAACATTTGGACATGCATGCAAGGTAAGACTCAAGTTTCTAATCACCCCAACGTATTGTATTCTTGCTGTCCCATCCAATTGCACTACACCCTTTGGATATGGTTTCATATTGAAGTCCTATTGATCAGCTATTTGCTTGGGCATCACTTGAGCTACTTGCCCGGAATCAATCATGCAATTGTGCACCAATTGGTTTCCAATGATTAATGAGACATAAAAGGAGGGGGCTTCAACATTTTACCTTGCTTTGTCCTCCATGATTCCCTTGGGATGGGCAGCATTTGTGAGTACCTTCTCTTGCATTTGGACTTGTTGATTTGAAGTTGGATCCTTCATGGAAGATTGTAGCAAATCTCTTTGGCTGGGATAGATAGTGATTCCCACATTGATATATTTACATTTGTCTTCTTCATCGATCAATGATGTTGAATGGTGATGAAGTATCCTTTCTTGTCCTTAGCTTGCATTCTTTCCTTGCACATGGGCAGCAACAAGCTGGCATTTGAGTTGGTTTGGAAGGTGGTTTGGGTGCTCCTTGCGTGTTTGGAACTGCATTTTGCTTACCAACACCTTGTGGAGTGATGGAAGGTTGTAGATCACTTGGAGCCAATGGTTGCCCCTTCACCAAATTCCTCTTCTTTGACCTTGTGTTGGCTGCAACACTTTGAGAAATTGTTTGATTCATGCCACAAAAATCCTCGACTTGCCAATTCACAAGTGCGGTATCATTTGGAGAGATGTTCTTCTTTGAGGCGCCCTTGTGCTGATTGATGTTTCTTTCTTCTCACTTCACCTCATGCCGATGGTTTGTCACCATCGAGCTTGATTTAAAGCACCGTTAAAGCACATAGATTGGTTGTGAGGTTCATTGCATGGGAAACACCAATCATACTCTTGAGCTATGTTGTTTTGGACTGGCACTAATGCTTTAGAAGCAGATACGACATTGGGGTTATAGGGCTGAAATGGTCTATTAGCGGGAGGCCTTACTTGGCTTTGATTTTGATTTGTAGCCTGAGTTGGTGACCTATTTTGTTGGTATGGGGGCCTAGCCTAGTACTGCGCTTGAGGCTGATACGGTCTAGCACTTTGAGCTTGCTGTCTTTTGATAGTAACCAGCTCATTTCCCAAATTTTACAATTGTTTCATGACCTCTTGGAGTTCATTTGAAGCACTAGAGGATGAAGTAGAAGTCTCATTTGAACTTTGATTTCTAGGAGTGGGAATAGGAGCCAAAGTGGGTGCTTGACTAGTGCTTGGATTTTCTAAGTTTGGATACAAGGGCATGGGAGGCCTAGGAGCCAGTTTACCAGCTTGAATAAGATAGTTTTCAGCCTAATGGAAATGCTATAAGTAGTAGGTAAGGTTGTGCCTCCCATAGATTGAATTAACATAGAAATATCAGAATTCAAAGCCTTAAGATAGTATAGAAAAGCACCTTCAGCTGTTGGCCTGACGGCCACTGGAATCCTATCCCAAGACCTTTGAAATCTGAAGTTGAAGTCAGTCAGCTGCTCGTTGGGAGCTCTCTTGATAGTTGTCAATTGTTCTAGTAGAGACAAATTGTCTCCCTTTTCCCCAAACTACTCATGGAGAACTATGCATAACTGATTCCAATTTGTGATAGAACCAACTCCAAGGCTCCTAAACCATTGCAATGCCTTCCCTTTGAATGAAGATGCCAGCAATTTGATAACCACATCCATTTCATTTATCTCATGGATTGCACAGACGTTAGCAATGTCTTTGACATGATCACCAGGAGTGGTATGATTTTCTCCAGTGAAAAATGGAATGTTCTTCAACGCTGCAATTGGAACTGGATTCTGTGCATTGAGGGCAAGTGGGCTGCTGCCAGTGAAATTGACAAAGGGATTCGGTGGTTGCGCCATTCTGATTGGCCTGAGAACCCTTGTTGATTGGACGAAAGGTCTACTAGGTGGAGGTGTAGAGAGAGTTCTGTTAGGTGGAGATGGAGATCTTTGAGCTCTTCTTCCCCTTCTTTCTCTACTGGAGATAGGTGTAGATAAACAAACAATCCTTCCTCCCTAGTTCTTGACCTGGTCTGTATTCTTCTCATAAATTTTCCAGGCTTGGACTGCTGAAACCAGTGGATTATGCCTCTTTTGGAGTCGCCAGATGTGTAATTTCAAAGCTCCTTCAAAGCTGGAACTTACAACAAGTGCACATCGATCTTGTTGTAATGAAAGTGAAGACCTCTAAGGTCCCACAGGCATGCCAGAAAACTATTATCACCAAATCACAACACCCTTATGTTTATACAAGTGCATATACTTGAACTTACGGTGTGATTGGATAACATGGGTACTATCTCCAAGTTGTGGGACTTGCTACTTGAGATAGACCTCCAGAGAAAGCTGGTTCTTGCTCCTAAACTACCTGCCACAATCTACTCTAATGCAGGGGAAACTAACTATTCTAATCTAAATTTCAAGGGACCAGGGAGAGAGAATGCATAAAATGAAATCCTACACTAAAGTGGTGATACACCAGAAAAGGAGGGTGTGAGAGTAGTTTTCAAATGCGTGAGATACAGAAGCAAAGTGCACACTAGAAGGGTGATGACAGTTCTCCATAATCTAGCAAAATGCATTCACAAAATATTTCAAACATACACAATGATAATGGATCCCTGCAAGAACATAATAATAGACACAATATTCTTGTAAAGAAGAGGTTGAAGGGGCAAGAAGAATGCAAGAAAACACAGCAGGGGAAGATACATCCACAAACTTATATTTTATTGCTTCATGATATGCACAGTTCAATCTATTACAAGATAAGGGCCTGGATCACCATGCAAGGAGTCCACAACAAGGGCTGCAACACATTGGCTTCACAAAGCAATTTTGGTAGAGCTTTGCTACAAAAACTACCTCCTCTTACAATGAGCCCAACACTCCAATTTATAGAAAAAATGAGAAGAGAAAGAGAAGGAAAATGGAAATCCTGAAATTTGTCCTTCAACCACTTGTAAGAGGCATTAAATGGAGTAAAATGATTATATATTACTTGAAAAAGGCTCCCCATACTGTCCCAGGTGCTGCAGCAGAGAAAGAATGATGACCATGCCTCTTAATTGCACTCCCAACCACCAAATAAAACATTGTTATGAACCCAGCCACGTTTTCTAAAAAATCTCAATCAATATCTCATCAAATCTATAATTTCTTGATTTTGTGCATTGGGCTTGGAGATCCACGATTCCAACGGTACCAATTTTGTGTGATTTCGTTGAGAAATGCAAAAGTTATGGCCTTACGAGTGTGGGTAGCTATTTTGGGTATGGCGAGGCGCGTTTTTTGTCATTTGTGGGAATGAGCATTAAGCGGATTTGGAGCCGAATATGTTTCTTTTATTAAAATATATCTACCCTTGTTAAAAATAATAAATCTAGTTTTTGTGGTGTAGAGGACGTCGTGCTCGTTCGAAATTCAATTTTGTGAAAATCGAGCTCGGAGTCAAAAGTTATGGCGTTTGAAGTTTCACGAGTCAAAGCGTTGACTTTTCTTCTTTGCCTTCGCCGTTTCGCTTTTCAGCTTTGCGTCCCTGCGCCTACCTTTGTCCCAAGCTGTCCCGGATGAAAATCTCCTTCTTCGACCGATTCGGGCTTCCTTGTTCTTGTTTGCGGCTTTTTCACCGTCCCAACATGTTTTTGTGTCCCATTTCGCGTCCCTCGCGTACTTTTGTCCCAACTGTCCCGGACTGCGGGAAAAATATCTTTGAATCTTTGCCGAAATGGATGCGTATGTCGGCAAATCGGCCGATCTCACGTCCGTGCGTGCGTTTTTTTGTCTCGGATGTCCCAAAACGCGCAAAACAAAACTTGTGATTTTTTTCTTTCGGCCATTTCGTCTTTTCGCGTCCTCGCGTCCGAGCGTCCTAAGCTTGTCCCGGACCGCCTAGGACAAAAATGTCGACTTAGCTAATTTTCTTTATATTTTATTTGCTTGGTATGAAAACCTTGGTACGACCCGCATTAGTACGACCCAAACCCTTGGACCGAAATGCCTTAAAACAATCCTGCTGACCTTATTTTTCACATTTTTTCCATTTTTCTAACTCGTTGGGATTTCTCCTTGGATAGGAGAGTTAGAGAGAAGCCGAGGGGCCCCAACAACATGATTTCGGGCCTTGAATCAATCTACTTGCTCGGGGCTAAATAATTTGATGCATGTTATCAAAATTACCTTGAGGGTGAATTTTGGATAATAGGCCTTCAAGGAAGAGAGGTTGATCAGGTCCGAGTGTAGTGGGATAGATATGATGAGACTGCAACTACATGGTAGGATGCTGCTTTGCTATGAGTTCGGTTTCGAAATTTTTTCTAGTGACTTCCGGTGGAAGTCGAGTCTAAGGGGAAGGGGATGTAGTGCCCACTTCCCTTTGATACCTTTTGATACTAATCATGATACTGATGGTTATACTATTAGGAAATAAGGGATAAAATATGTGGAATAATCCCTCACAAAATTGTAACAGTAGAAACTAATATGCAGAAATTATTACAGATCTCAAATAAAATTGTAGAATAAAATAACACAACACAAAGAGACAGTATTTAACGTGGTTCACCCAATTTGGGCTACGTCCACCAAGAATCACTTGCTCAGATTTTATTACAAGCCACCGCTCTCTCAATATAATACCCAGATCCGTTTGGAGCTATGCTCAACAAACTCTACAGAATTCACACCTGAATTCAAAACACATCTGCAATACATTTGCTTGTCCATCTATCATATGCATAAGACCATATAAATAGACAACTGCTTAAGCAGTTTTACAAAACCGTGGGTATCAAAACCATGGGCAAAACCCGTCCCATAAACCTATGGGTCAAAAAACTCGCCCATATGAGAAAAGCACGTTTCCTGATATTTCGGGTGTAATTTTTCGAGGCCAAAAAAATTTGCGCCTAAAAAATTTTTTGGGGTTGCGCCCCAAACCCTATGCTATCGGGGACTACACATTTGAGACCCGCTCGGGGCTTTGCCCACGCCCCCGACCCCAACCGGCGAGGATACATGAAAAGTGTACAGTACTCTTAGTGTACAGTCTTCAACACTTTCACACATGAAAAATAGGCTCCACAACCTAACAATCTCCCACTTGGAGACTAGTTTTCCTCTGAGCAAGCTTCTCAACCCTTCACTAGTTTTTGTGAAGACCAACCAAAGCTAAACACAACTTTAGTTTTTCCCTTGTGACCACCTTGGTCATCATGTCTGCAAGATTTTAACTGGTATGAATCTTCTCCAATTTCAACTTCTCTTCCTCCAAAGCTGTCCTGATGAAATGGTACCTTAACTGTATATGCTTTGTCCTAGAGTGGAAAGCAGAGTTCTTAGCTAGGTGTATAGCACTTTGAATATCACTATGTAGCTTACATTCCTCCTGCTTATGCCCCAACTCCTCAAGTAATTGTTCTAACCAAATCATCTCTTTGCTTGCCTCTGTGGCAGCAACATACTCAACCTCTGTGGTTGACAAAGCCACCAGCTTCTATAGTCGTGAAATCCAGCTCACTGCTGTCCCACCTACAGTGTAAATATAACCTGTCGTGCTCCTCCTTCTATCTACATCTCCAGCCATATCGAATCTACATAGCCACGTAAAGTGGTGTTTGATCCACTTTGTAGCATAAAAGTGTCCCCATGGTCCCTCTCAAATACCGAAGGATCCACTTTATTGCTTGCCAATGCTCTTTACCTGGATCACTCATAAATCTACTCACAGCTCCCACTGCATGGGCAATATCAGGCCTAGTGCACACCATAACATACATCAAACTACCAACTGCTGATGAGTAAGGTACCTTGAACATTTGGTTCCTCTCCTGCTCTGTCTTGGGACATTGCTCCTTTGATAACTTGAAATGGCCTGCCAAAGGAGTCCCAACCGGTTTAGCATCCTGCATATTAAACCTCTCCAAGACCTTCTTAATGTACTCTTCCTGAGATAAAGTCAGCTTCCATTCCTTCCTATCCGAGATATCCTCATACCAAGGATTTGTCTGGCTGCCCCCAAATCCTTCATAGCAAAGGATTCACTTATTTTGCTTCTTGAGTAATTTTATTTCTGCATGTTTTTACTGACCAGCATGTCATCAACATACAAACACAGGATAATATAACTTCCATCCTCAAATTTCTTTGTATACACACAATAGTCGAATGACATCGATATAACCTTGCTCCATCGTGAAGCTATCAAATTTCTTATACCATTGACGTGGAGCTTGTTTGAGCCATACAAGCTCTTCTTCGGTTTGCACACCATCTCCTCTTTACCTTTGACTTCATATCCTTTTGGCTTCATTTGCATATATAGCTCCTCCTCCAAATCGCGATGGAGAAATGCGGTCTTTACATCTAAGCTGTTCTAAGTGTAAGTCTTCTCTGCCACTATTCCAAGAAGCAGATTCGATAGAAGTCATTTTTACTACGGGAGAAAAAATCTCATCAAAATCTATACCTTTTTTTGTGCAAACCCCTTGACCACCAACCGGGCCTTGTATCTTTTGTTGCCTCCTCTTCCTCTTTGACTCTAAACACCCACTTATTACGTAATGCTCTTTTCCTTGGGTAGCTTTACCAAATCCCATGTCAGTTCTCCATGAGAGTGATTCTCCTCATCCATGGCTTGCTCCCACTTCTTCTTGGCATCTACCTGCATTGCTTCATCAAAGCTCTCTAGTTCTCCACTATCAGTGAGTAATAAATAATAAAGAGAAGGAGAAAAACGTTCAGGTTCTTTTCTTACCCTAGAAGACCTCCTCACTGTAGGAGTTTGGAGTTCTGTTGAGGGTTCTGAAGGCTGATTCATGGGTCACTTTCCCATCCGGAAGATCCTCTACCACTGCATATTCTTTCTTGGATTCTTCCTGTTTTCCTGCAATTGTTGCTTATACATGACTTTCTCATTAAAGACCACATCCCTAGACCGAATGATTTTCTTGTCCTTAATACTCCAACATTTAAATCCAAAGTCATCACCACCATAACCAATGAAAGTACATTTTTTGATTTAGCCTCTAGCTTGGTCCTATCATCCTTGTCTATATGAACAAACACCTCACATCTAAAGACTCTAAGAAATGAATAATCAACTTTCTTACCATACCAAGCCTCCTTAGGTATGCCTCCATCCAAGGCACTTGAGGGTCCTCTGTTTATCAAGTACACAGTTGTGCTCACCGCTTCTACCCAAAAAGAAAGAGGCAATCCTGCATGTAACCTCATGCTCCTAGCACGTTCCATTATTGTTTTGTTCATCCTTTCTGATACCCCATTCTGCTGTGGAGTTCTTGGAACCGTATTTTACTGCGGATTCCATTCTTAGAACAATAATCATCAAATTCATTGCTGCAATACTCCCCTCCATTATCTGACCTGAGACATTTTAGCTTAAGACCTGTTTCATTCTCTACCAAGGATTTCCATTTAACAAAAGTGTCAAATACATCAGATTTGTTTCTAATACAATAAACCCAAACTTTCCTTGTTGCATCATCAATAAAAGTAACATAATAACTTGAACCCCCAAGAGATGATACAGTGGCCCCACACATCAGAATGCACCAGCTCTAACTTACTCTCTTTCTTTATAGGTCCAACCTTGAGAAACCTTACTTGCTTTACATTTCCCATATATGCGGTTCTCACGAAATCCAAACTTGTTTTACGTATATCCGGGTAAATTCTTCTTTATGATGTTCATGCCCTTATGGCTCATATGGTGAGCCTATAGTGCCATACTGTTGTATCTGCATCTGAAGCCACAAGATTACAATCATTAGTACTATCAGTGGTTAAATACAAGGTTCCAACCTTCTTACCTCTTGCCACCACAAGAGCACCCTTGGTAACCTTCCAAGAGTCTGCTGTAAATATCACAGTACAACCATCACTTCCCAACTGCCCTACCGATATCAAATTTCGTCTTAATGTAGGCACATGTCTGACATCCTTCAATAGCCAAGTATTCCCATTCTGCATCTTAACTTGAACAGAACCTTTTCCAACTATGTTGCAAGGCTCATCATCACCAAGAAAAACATGCCCAAAATCTCCTTGAACATAATCAACAAAATAATGCCTATGTGGAGAAGCATGGAAAGAAGCCCCTGAATCTAAAACCCAAGATTCAGTAATATTGTGTAAAGAAAGAATCAAAGCATCCTGACATACATTACCGTTGCATTTGCCTCCTTGTTTTCTTCTTGTTGTTTGTTCTTATCTTGAAGTTCCCAACATTCCTTCTTTGCATGCCCGGGCTTTCCATAATTCCGACATACAATCTTGTTCTTGGATTTTGACCTTGCCCGATCTTTTGATTTTACAAGGTTTCCTCTATTCTTGTCTCCCTCTAGTTTCCACTGTCAAAGCATTCCACTGAAGTAGAAGATTCCCCGAGAGATTTTTCTTCACATTTCCTCGCTTAGAATCACCCCTGACATCCTCAAACTTGACTTTGAGTTAGTGGAACCGAGTTACTTACCACCATTACCGGGATATTCCAACTCTCGGGTAAAGAGCACGAGAATTAATAAAGCCCTAACTTCTTATCAAATTCTATTGTAAGCTGAAGCTAGCATATTCACTACCGTATTGAAATCATTTAAATGATCAACTCTTGAACTATTCTAAGAAATCTTCATATTAAACAACTTTTTCATTAAAAATATCTTATTAGAGGCAAAGGGTTTTCATACAACTTCCTAATGCATCCATTAGATCTTTTGTAGTCTTTTCCTTTGAAACATTAAATAATACCTAAGATACAAGACTCAGCCGGATCGTTCCAAGTGCCTTCCGATCCAACAAATCCCATTCCGCATCTGTCATACTCGAGGGTTTGTTCACCTTCTCAGACAACGGAGTATAAAGATCCTTCTGATAAAGGTAATCTTCCATCTGCATCTTCCAAAGGCGAAATTCGCACGTTGAATTTATCAACCCTAGATCTTCCTTCATCTGCCATAGCTCCCACTCAAGCTAAAAACTTTCCCTGTGATTCAACACTTCAGCAAACCAAACCAGGCTTTGATACCAATTGTTAGTAAGTAAGGGATAAAATATGCGGAATAATTCCTCACAGAATTGCAATAGTAGAAACTAATATGCAGAAATTATTACAGATCTCAAATAAAATTACAGAATAAAATAACACAACACAAAGAGATAGTATTTAACGTGGTTCACCCAATTTGGGCTACGTCCACCAAGAATCACTTGCTCAGATTTTATTACAAGCCACCGCTCTCTCAATACAATACCCAGATCCGTTTGGAGCTATGCTCAACAAACTCTACAGAATTCACAGCCGAATTCAAAACACATCTGCAATACATTTGCTTGTCCATCTATCATATGCATAAAACCATATAAATAGACAATTGCTTAAGCAGTTTTACAAAACCGTGGGTATTAAAACCATGGGCAAAACCCATCCCATAAACCTATGGGTCAAAAAAACTCGCCCATATGAGAAAAACACGTTTCCTGATATTTCGGGTGTAAGTTTTTGAGGCCAAAAAAATTTGCGCCTAAATTTTTTTTTTGAAGCTGCGCCCGAACCCCTACTACTTGGGGCTGTTGCTCTCGGACCCCACTCAAGGCCCGCCCCGGCCCCGAACCCGGCGAGGATACATGAAAAGTGTCCAAGAGTACTCTTAGTGTACGAGTCTTCAACACTTTCACACATGAAAAATAGGCTCCATAACCTAACATATACTATGGACTTGATTATAGAACTTATTATAGTATGATGTTAAATGTTAGAGCATGGATTATTGTTGAAGTGATTTAGTTATGATGCATGATGATTATTAGAGGCACTTTGGATATTGATGTTGATATTCTATTTGACATGGTTATACTATGGATGTTGTTCAGACATGTGATATTTATATATTATGAGTAGACCTAGAAATGGAAATTATTTTGTTATGATCCTCAAGTGTGGATTTCACTAATGCCTCAAGGTTGTGGTGTAACGGTTCATTACATTTTGTATCAGAGTGACCACCCGTGTTTGAATCCCACTCGGTTGGTTACGTCCTATATTTGAGGCCCGTGGGGTGCCTAAGCGTCGGTAAAGAGGGGCTCATACGTATGGGCATGTGGCGTAAACCCGGCTTGAGTTAAGCTCTACGAAGCGTGGCAGGATGTTATGATCCTCATGTGTGGATTTAACTAATGCCTCCAGGTTTTGGTGTGATGGTTCGTTACATATTTAATGATGATATAGTGGTTGAGTAAAATTGTAAATGATCTTGTTGGTTGCTTGGATGTTTTTTTGATCCATATATCTAGATGATTTTGGGAATTTTAATTATATTATTTTGGATTTTCTGATATGGCCATGAGGCCGAAGGAGGTATTTGTGTTTTCTAGATTAAAATATCACAACAAACATCGGGGGATTGGAGACCAACCACATTGGAATTCTAGATGAATTCAACAAGGTCACCATGGCAACTAGTATTTGTTTGTGCGTGTTTGTGTGTGTTAGGGATTCCCATGGGGGGATCACCTTTAAATGTGACCAAGGGGTTATGTGTTTTTATTTATTTGACCCTTTTGTTTAAATGTTGCATGTGTTTATTTTGTGATGCATTTTCCCTTTTCTTTATTTATTAAATGTTGTATTAATATTGTGGGTAAGCATGTTGTTAATATTAATTAAATAAAAGAGGTCATAAGAAAGTAATTAATAGAGTTGTTGGCCTTGATTTAAAGTGTTGTAAGAGATGTGTAAGTGATGTGTAAGTTAACTTTTGAGTGTGAAACACTCCACCTTCTTGGAAATTCGAAATTTTCCTTGGAGGCTGATTTTGGAGGCTTGTGGGACAAGTTAAACTTGTCCCATACCTCTTAAATTTAATTACCAACCATACCTATGGTTGGAGAGTTGAGATTAGACTTTTATAATGCTTTTTGAGAAGGCAATTTGTAGGTTTTAATTACACTTTTCTTACATGATTTAATTTCAATCCTTTGGGGTGTGGGTTGGGTTTGAGAGTGTAAGTAAATTGTCATTTTATTCACCCACCTATTTATAATGCATTGGAAATTGAAGTTGAATTTTGGTGTTGGGGTTGAGGATGTGTGATGTGGCCTCCTACATGGATCCACCTCATCCTCTTCCCTTTCCTCTTCTATAAAATTTGAATTCCTTTCCTTGTTTTGGGTTGCTTCACTTTGGAGACTTCATTTTGGGGCAAATTATTTTGTTGTTTTGGAGCTCTTGCTTTGAAGAAGTTTTTGGAAGATTGTTGCATGCTTGTGCTTGGTAATTTGGACTGCTTGCATTTGGATAAGCTTGTTGTTTTGGAACTTAGAACAACTCCATCATGGAGAGGTAGGAGCTTGGCTCTTGAAATAATCTTCTTTTATGAATGTATATGTTAATGTATGAATGTTTTGGCATGTTTGTGGGTTGTTGGGTAGATGACCTAGGAATGGTGTAGGAGAAGACTATGGGGTTATTTTGTGGGAGGAACAAGTGTGTTTTAGGGAGGTCTAAGGGTGGAGGGAGTTGGGATTTGGGTTCCACCTACAAATAAATAGATTGCATTTCTTTACTCGTTATGGGGTTCCATAAGAGGTTGGGAGGCATAAGAAAATGTGAGGAATAAGGGGTAATTTGGGAGGCATAAGGAATGTCGGGGATTCGATATACTATATTTTGGCGGGTTGTAATTTAGGTGGTGATACTTATTTCCCATTTTGAGAGGCATAAGAAGAATCCCCCATAGTTTCTTGGTCCTTTGGATTGCTTGAGGAAGCCTTAATATTTTTGTCATGCTTTAATGTAGTTGTAAACTACATTCTATTTTGGATCTGTGTTTTTATTGTGAAATTGTTGCATGTGTGTTTTTGGAAGCTGTTGCTGCCATGAGTTAGATCACATATTTTATTGCATTATGGTTGGGGCTCGAAGGCCAATGAAGAATGATGGATTCTCCTCTTCATTGGATGTCTTGGTTGGGTGGAGAGCGTTTCCTTTCCCCTACTCTTTTTGTGATCACAATTTGGAAGAATGAGAAATACACATGTTGTTGTTCTGGAGCTGAGAAAAAGACAGTTTGACATTCCCTTGTGAAATGAAATCTTATTGTAGCCCTTTCCCACTTTAATTTGGATGATCTATATATTCATTGTAATGGAAAGATACTTTGTATTAACAATGAAAGTTGAAATTTGAAATATAAAAGAACTATACTCTGTATTCTGTTGTTGGAAGCAATGTGAAAAAATGATATGTATTTTGTATGTTGTATTTTGAAATCAAATGGAAAAGAAGTTGTAAGAGTTTCATTTGAATTAATGGAATTTTTTCCCTTGTTCATATGATATTATTTCCACTAGAAATTTGTGTTTAACATGAACTATGAAATCCCTGTTTGGAAAGTGGAAAAGTTAAACATGTGAGGAGAAAATGTATTATTTTGCCATGTATATAATATATGATTTTGAAAAGAATAAAATTTACATTCTTGTCTTTATCATTTGATTGAAGGAATGAAACCTTTTGAAACTAGCATGAAATAAATTCATTTGCAAGGCAAGTAAAATGAGAACCATAGAGCTAATTTTGTTGTTTCCATTTTTGCTTCACATTAAACTCTATAACTTTTACCATAAATGAACAGATTGAACCTGCAATCAAGAAATAATAATGAAACATTATTATTGAAAATTCAAGGATATAAATGAGTTCAATTAGACAAAAACACTTAAAGGAAATCTTTCAAAACCTAGTAAAACCGAGTTCAAAGCTTTCACAGTCATTTTGCTGTCAAAATTGTAAAATTTCAAATTGGAACTCAATCAAATAGATCTACCTCAAAAACTTATCCTAAATCCACCTAAGAACAATTATCCATGTCTATTTGACATGTTGAGAAAGGAAGAATATCAAATTGAAAAAATCTCACAAGTTAAAATTACCATTTTGCAATGTAAAAGCCTACCAGATCATTTTCTTAAAATTGACATCTTAAATTTTATCAAAATAAAAAATTAATGATTTCTAAATAAAGAGGTTGTCGAGAGGTTTTAGAAATTCCTCGTTTTCCCAAAAGTGATCCCTCTATCAAAAGTTACGGCCTTCTAAAGTTTCTCTTCACTTGGTGTTAAAAAAATGTTTTGGGAAAAATTTCCTTGGTGGGCCCGCGGGATTGAATTTTTCCCTTAGAGCTTTGGAAATTTTTGGGAAATTTTTTAAATTTTCCCGCTGCCCCACCGGCCCGTAGCCAATCACAGGCTGCCACATGGCACCATGAGGTGTCAACAAAGGGGCAGATCCCTTTTTCACTTAGCACTTCCAGAAAATTTTGGGAAAATTTTCCAAATATTCCCCATGGCCTTTGTAGCAATCGGGAGTTGCCACACTGGCGTCGTGAGGCAAGCTGCAGAGGAGTGGGTCCCCTTTTCCCTTTTTGCATTTCAGAAAAATTTGGGAAAATTTTCCATATTTTCCCTACTGCTCCACTGGCCATAGCTAATCAGGATCTGCCACATGGCATCGCATGGTGTCAGGGGAGGCATGGGTGAATGTTACCTTTTTTGCCCATTAGTGCGTTAAACAAATTTTCTCCCCGCCACCCCGTTTTCCCTACGTTAGCTTAGGGATGCCACGTGTCCCTCACGGACTCGTGGGAGTGTGGGTACAAAGGTGGCTTTCCGCCCCTTTGGAAATTTTCCTCCCCGTGGCCCACTGACCCGCCCTTGGGGAAAAATTTCTCCCTTGGGCCCGTAGGCCCACTCTTGGGGAAAATTTTCACCCCAAGTCCCGCCGGCCCATAACTTGAGAAATATGAGGAGTTAGGAGGACTTCTTTATATCAATGGAAAGGTGAGGAAATATCCTATCCATTAGGAATGATTTAGGGAAATTTTGAATGCGTTAAATTTGAGAAAAATTAAGTTGAATCTTTAAAGCCTGTTAGAGAGTGGGTATGGTGAGGAATTACCCTCTGACCCTAATTGAACTTTCTAACCCTAAATTTTTGGGACCTTGTGACCTATAATAATTGTTAATTAAAGAAAATAATATTCTAGTGGATTAGAATTGATTTGGAACTTGTTAGTGACAACGGTTGTCTTGTAACTTGGTTGTAGACTCTTTTAAACAAAACAAAAATTTATTCCATAATTTTTCCTAACTAATCCTAGGTTGTTCTTGGGTCTTAAGTGGGTAGTTTTAGCTGGTATAACATATATGATTTTCCATTTACAAATAAATTAAAACACTTATATGAAACTTAAGTGAGTAAAGATCACGAGATGTAGTTTATTTTCATTTGAAAACTAGAGAGAAAAGGGGAAGAGAGAGAAACACCATATTACCCACAAACTATTTTAACCAAACAAGAACATAAATGAGTTTGATAGGGTAATGTAATAGTGTTAGTAGACTTTCCAATAGTTATTTGGATAAGATAATATTTTACGATCGGTTTCTAATATTGCAATAAGTTAAAGGAATGAGCAATTTAGCTCAAATGGCCATTAAACTAGGTTAAAAAAACTATTATTACAAACTCAAACTCATAAAAATAAATTTTCCTCAATTATCCTACTTAATTTTATGCCCAAGAAACTGATAGAACTAGGATCTGGTGACTACGGTTCAAATGGATCACTTTCTTGGAGCTACTTTTCGTGATTGCATCGGTTAACTTGTCCTCAATCAACAAGAGGCCTACCAAACCCCTAACAATGTTTACATCCAAGTTTATTTTATCAAAAATAAAGTTTGAATATGATTTTCCTTCAGAAATACTAGAGGTATGAGGTGATGAATATTTTTTTCTCGATGCGGTACTAAAACCATGAGCAAAAATTGATTTGAATTATTAACTTGCATGAGTAGTTTTCCAACGTTGTAATATTGACCAGCACACTCCAATACAAATGACATAAATTTTCCAATAACTACTTATAATACTTCTAGGGATTGACATGGCATCCCACGTCACTATTTACGATATTTAGGGCATCATTTCCTATCGCAATATTTTGAGGGTTATTTTGTATGTCTTAGAAACTATGCGTTTATTAAATTTTTGTAAAAGTACACGCATAAAAATATGATGGAATATCAAGTTAAATTGTGTCGTTTGAGAGGTTATTTTTATCATAACCCTTTATTTGTGTTTTTTTCTTTAACAATAAGTTTTACTAAGCGATATTAACATTCAATATAAATCCTTTAAATGTGAAGCAATAAAGCAGACTCAACGTTTCCAAAGTATAACATATTTCAAACTTTTATAGAAAAAATATATTTTCTATTCATTTGAATATTCTAACTATAGGGAAAAGGAAAAACTATAAATGTGAAGACATGTTAGAATAGAGAGAAAATGATGCCTGTAAATTGATCAATGAGTGAGGGTTGAATGGTTTTAAATTACATGACTCGGCATATTTTCTTGAGGGGTTTCAATGCCTTTCCACTAAGCGCATCTTGTGCATCTTGTGAAATCCACTATAATGCAATATGTGTGAGAATTTTCTCAACATACTTGCATAATTCAAAGAGTTTGAAAGCATATTTTCCAAAAATATACATTATTTCTAAGAACCAAGGAAATAACTAATATAATTTGCATTTCAATGTTCATGTATTTCTATACACATGGCGAGTTATAAACAACGCAAATACATTGTACCATGAGAAAAGAAACATCATATGCCTCATTGAAATAGTTTAAGAGAACAACTAGCTGACCTTCTAAACCAACTCAATGACCAAATCTCAAGTCAATCCATGTCCCAAAGGATGTTTCAACAAACCATAGATTACCGAGTGTTCAAAACCCCTTCACCCATCTCCATGTAGTAAGCATAACCATAGGTGGATTCACCACATGTTTTAACTACCAACCAATCATGGCACAAGGTCACCATATGGTCAAGTCAATATGTAATGCCCACCAAAACAACTCACTTGAGACTCGAGAACAACCTAGGATTAGTTAGGAAAAATTATGGAATAATTTTTTTGTTTAAAAGAGTCTACAACCAGGTTACAAGACAACCATTGTCATTAGCAAGATCTAGATCAATTCTAATCCACTAGAATATTCTTTTCTTTAATTAACAATTATTAGAGGTCACAAGGTCCAAAAATTTAGGGTTAGAAGGTTCAATTAGGGTCAGAGGGTAATTCCTCACCATACCCACTCTCTAATAGGATTTAAATATTCAACTTGATTTTTCTCAAAATTAACACATTCAAAATTTCCCTAAATCATTCCCATTGGATAGGAAATTTCCTCACCTTTCCAGTGATATAAAGAAGTCCTCCTAACTCCTCATATTTTTCAAGTTATGGGCCGATAGGCCTTGGGGTGAAAATTTTCCCCAAGAGTAGGCCTACGGGCCTAGGGGAGAAATTTTTCCCCAAGGGTAGGTCAGCGGGCTGCGGGAGGAAAATTTCCCCATGGGCGGTCTGCGGGCTGTGGGGAGAAAAATTTCCCAAGGGGCGGAAAGCCACCTTTGCACCCATGCTCCCGTGAGTCCACGAGGGACACGTGGCATCTCCTAAGCCAATGGGAAAAAGGGTAACGTTCACCGCACCTCCACCGGCACCTTGCGATGCCATGTGGTAGCTCTTGATTGGTTGTGGACAACGGGGTGGCGGGAAAATTTAGAAAATTTTCCCAAAATTTTCTAAAAGCACTAAGTTAAAAAGGGATCTGCCCCTCTGCTAACACCTCATGGTGCCATGTGGTAGCCTCTGATTGGCTGCGGGGTGGCGGGGAAAATTTTCCCAAAATTTTTCCAAAGCTCTAAGGGAAAAATTCGGGCCCACAAGCACGTCAAGGAAATTTTTTTACAATTTTTTTTTCTACACCAAATGAAGAAAAACTTCAGAAGGCCATAACTTTTGATAGAGAGCTCAGTTTTGGGAAAACAAGGACTTTATAGAAATATCTTGACATCCTCTTTGCACATGATTCATTAATTTTTAATTTTTATAGAGTTTAAGGGGTCAATTTCACAAAAATGATCTACAGGCTTTTATAGTGCAAACTGGTAAATTTTAACTTATGAGATTTGTTCAATTTGACGTTCTTCCTCTCTCAACATGTCAAATAGACATGGATAATTATTCTTAGATGGATTTAAGAAATATTTCAAGATTCAATTTGTTTGATTGATTTACAATTTGAACATTTACATTTCTTAACAACAAAATGATTGTGAAAGCTTTGAACTTGGTTTTCCATGTTTTGAAAGATTTCCTTTAAGTGTTTTTGTCTAATTGATCTCATTTATATCCTGGCATGTTCAATTTTAATGTTTCATTATTATTTCTTGATTGCATGTTCAGTCTGTTCATTTATGGTAAAATTTACAAAGTTTAACGTGAAGCAAAAATGGAAACCACAAACTTAACTCAATGGTTCTTATTTTATTTGCCTTATAAATAAATTCATTTCGTACTAGTTTCAAAAAGGTTTCATTCCTTCAATCAAACATTACAACAAGAATGTAGTTTCTATTCTTTAGAAAATCATATATTATAAACAAGGTAGAATAATACATTTTCTTCTCATGTGTTTCACTTTTCCACTTCCCAAATAGGGATTTCATAGTGCATGTTAAACACATATTTCCAATGGAAATAATATCATATTAACAAGGAAAAAAACTTCCATTAATTTAAATAAAACTCTTACAACTTCCTTTCCGTTTGATTTCACATTCCTTCAAAAATAGAAAAATAGAGTATAACTCTTTTACATTTCAAATTTCAATTTTCATTGTCAATACAAGGTATCTTTCCATTATAATTAATATATAGATCATCCACTCTAAAGTGGGAAAGGGATACAATAAGATTTCATTTCACAAGATATCATCAAATTGTCTTTTTCTCATCTCCGAACAACAACATATAGATTTCTTATTCCTCCAATTTGGTCACAACAAGGGTAGGGGAAAGACAACGCTCTCCACCAAACCAAGACATACAATGAATAGGAGAAGCCATCCTTCTTCATTGGCCCCAGCCGCCCCAACCATAATGCAATAAAAGATGTGATCCATCTCATGGAAACAATAGGGTTCCAAAAACACACAAGCAACGTTTTCACAACAAAACCTTTGTCCAAGCAGAATGTAGTTTACAACTACATTAAAGCATGACAAACATTACTGAGGCTTCATCAACAAGCCAAAGGAGCAAGAAACTATGGGGGATGCTTCTTATGCCTCCCAAAAGGGAAATGGGTATCACCACCTAAATTACAAACTGCCAAAATATAATATATCAAAACCCTGACATTCCTTATGCCTCCCCAAGTACCCCTTATTCCTCACATTTTCTTATGCCTCCCCAACCTCTTATGGCACCCCATAATGAGTAAATAATTGCAAGCTATTTCTTTGTAAGGTTGAACCCAAATCCCAAATCCCTCCTCCCTTATATCTCCCTAAAACACACTTGTGCCTCCCACAAAATAAACCCCATAGTCTACTCCTACACCATTCTTAGGCCATCTATCCAACATCCCAAAAAAATTCCAAAACATTGACACATTAACATTTTCATAAACAAGAAAGAAGCATTTCAAGAACCAAGCTCCTACCTTTCCATGATGGAGTTGTTCCAAGTCCCAAAAAAACAAGTTTTATCCCAATGCAAACAATCCAAATCAGCCAAGCACAAGCATGCAACAGTCTTCCAAAAATTCTTCAAAGAAAGAGATCTAAAACAACAAAAGAATTCACCTAAGAATGAAGTCTCGAAAGTGAAGCAACCCAAAACAAGGCAAGAAATTTAAATTTTATAGAAGAGGGAAGGGAAGAGGATGAGGTGGATCCATGTAGGATGAAACATCACACATCCTCAACCCCAACCCCAAAATTCAACTTCATTCTACAAATCATAATAAATAGGTGGGTGAATAAAATGATAGTTTACTTACACACTCAAATCCAACCCACAACCCAAAGGAATGAAATTAAATCATGTAAGAAAAGTGCAATTAAAAATTACAAATTACCTTCTCAAAAAGCATTATAAAAGTCTAATCTCAACTCTCTAACCATAGGTATGGTTGGTAATTAAATTTAAGAGGTATGGGACAAGTTTAACTTTTTCCACAAGCTTCCAAAATCATCCTCCAAGGACAATTTTGAATTTCCAAGAAGGTGGAGTGTTTCACACTCAAAAGTTAACTTACACATCACTTACAAATCTCTTACAACACTTTAAATCAAGGCCAACAACTCTATTAATTACTTTCTTATGACATATTTTATTTATTTAATATTAGCAAAATGCTTACCCACAATATTATTACAACATTTAATAAATAAAGGGGCAAATGCATCACAAAGTAAACATATGCAACATTAAAAAAAAGGGTCAAATAAATAAAACACATAACCCATTGGTCACATTTAAAGGAGATCCCCCATGAAAATTCCTAACACACACAAACATGCACAAACAAATACTAGTTGCCATGGTCACCTTGTTGAATTTATCTAGAATTCCAATGTGGTTGGTCTCAATCACTGATGTTTGTTGTGATATTTTTAAACCTAAAAATATAAATACCTCATTCGGCCTCATGGCCATATTAGAAAATCTAAAATAATATAAATATAATTCCCAAAATCATCTAGATATATGAATCACACCCACATCAAAGCAATCTAACATTATCATTTATAGTTTTATTAACAACTATATCATCATCCAATAATTTCCATTTCTAGGTCTACTCACAATATCCAAATATCACAAGTTCGAACAACATCCATAATATAACCATGTCAAACATTATATCATCATCAACATATAAAATGTCTCTAATAATCATCAGTCATCGTAATTGAATCAAGTCAACATTAATCCATGATCTAACATGTAACATCATACTATAATAAGGTCCATAATCAATTCCATAATATAATACAGTATCATGATTAGTATCAAAAAGGTTTCAAAGGGAGGTCGACACTACACAATGAATCTAAATGGTCCTTTTACCTATTCGAAATCTACCATTTCCATGCAAGCAAGGAGGATGCTTTGGAAAAACTATAGAATCTTGGCTTGACACCTTCCCATCACATTTTCTTTAAAGGTTTCAAGGAATTTTTAAAAAACCCATTATGTGCATTACCTATAACCATTGTGTTCTATACAACAACGTTTCCGTGGAGCATCCAAATTTAAACTCAAATTTTGATTAAAAAGGGGTTTTAGATCTATTTTTAACATTTTTCCATGTGAAAGAATGAACCTTGCCACCATATCGACCTTAGCACATTCAAATAGAAAAGATGGAAAATATTAAAATTGTTCTTCATCGTATTACTCCTTCAATAGACACATAAACACCCCACCGCTTTACCGGATCCACAACGTACTCTCAAGTTCCCTCATGATAGAAAAAAATATGGGGTTATTCCTGCACTCTTGGTGCTAAAAGTGCTACAAATGAAAAGCCTACACACCATGAAATGTCCATATGGCTCAGATGGGAAAAATAAAATGAAAAATAAATGCACATATTTGAGAGATTATGACAAACATTACTTGTGGCTTATACACACGCCCATGTTTTCCCAAACATTAATAACTATATGTCCTAGCAGAAAACCTAAATTTTATTATAGTTGATGGATCCCCATACCCTTTTTAAATATCATACACAAACATAAGTGTCAAGGGCATTGGTAAATGGTGTGGAATCTTGTTTTCTTCCAAGCATCAAGTCATAATTTTCACATTCCAATGCGTGATCTTCCACTTTTCACTTACTATCAGATTGGGGTGGCTAACTTTCATATTTATGGGATTTTATTTTGTTATCGCTAATTGCATTTATAAGCTACAAATCACAATTAATGTGTCATTTTTACTTTTGCAAATTTTTGTTATCATATTTTTAGTTACCATTTTTAAACATGTTTTTATTGGTTGAATAAATGTAGGAAAGTACAGAATGGGGGCACTATACATATGATGTGGTATTATTGAGATAGGTCAATGGAAAAGCCATGTTGGCTAAAAAAATTCCACTTGCAAAAAGTGCTCCTCCTACTTAGAATCTACAAGTACTTTGTAAAAATTGTGTTTTGGTTATTGCGCTATAATGCATTGCCCAGTTGGATTCCCCCATCCTGATTCTGACAAATGTCAGAAATTGGACGGTGGAGAGGAGTTTCCTAGGGATGCGTTGAAATCCTATAGTCTCAAAACCTCCATTAAAGTAAAAATACATCTACATGCCCGACTTGGCTAGAAAACAAGTGTTGTCTTCTATTTTGTATGTGGTGTTCGGGAGCTAATGTTTTTACGTCTAAGGAGGAGATGGTAGAAATAGCGTTGGGGTTGGAGATCAAAAGACAACCATTTTTATGCGAATTATCTATAGTAGGGATTCGTAGAGCATGTTCGAAGAAGAGGAATCGTGGTGGGGTAGTGGGTGTTGCAGAGGGAGATTCTCGTGTCATCCACAAATGGGGTCGAAATCTAATGTTTTATAAATTAATGTAAGAGATGTTCCTAGTATAAAGATTGTGTATCAATGTGATGATCAAGAAAGGTTGTAAACTTACCCAATGAAGGGGATTTTATATTTAGTAGCTTAGATCGATAATTTCTTATTTTTTCTTTGTAGGAATTTTTTTTTGTGATGTGTACGATTCTTGTCTCATAATGTTCCAGATTTGTATTATGTGATCCATTTTTATGGAAAATACAATATTTACTAATATTTCTTTGGAGAAATTTTATACATCTTTGAGGATGGAATTGCAATGTTCTATTGTAAAGGCTATCTTGAAGGGGACAATTGGACAATGATAAGACTTGGTGGACAATTGTGATGTAAATATTTGATTAAGGATTTTCATTGTTAGGTTTTCTAGACCATTTTTAGGATTTCTCACTTTTGCATCAATGGATTTCATTTTAAAATCACTGAAAGGAAATGCAAGTGCATTCCTTTGGTTATAGTAATTATAGAAAGAAAAAAATAAATATGAACAAGTATCCCATAGTTTTGTAATAATATTAATCACAAAGCCACTACGAAATATGATACCTGATTTGGAGTGGATGACACATGTAAAAACCATTACTTATTTCCATGTACACAAATTCTAAGCTTAATTAAAACACATGAGTTTGTATGAAGGACGTTGATGCTTCATTGTTTCTAAACTATCAAAACCATGTGGTATTTCTAGCCAAGAAAACATATAAAGAAAGAAAACATGGGTGGGTGTGTGAGAAAATCAATGTTTTGAAGTATAACCCCAAGTGAAAGAGAAACACAAAAATGACTAGTGTAGTGCCCACATTTTCTAGCTTCAGTTATCTACTGACTCTATACTCATATTTGATGATTGGACATGGATTATGGCACCTTGTTGATATTATGTTATGATATTTGATCATTTGAGGACATGTATGATGATTTGGGCACGTAGCACCAATTTAGTTTTGACTAGTATGATAGTTCATTTCAAGTAGATGTTTTGAATACTAGCATGTTATGATGTTGTTGATCTTATTGGCTATATGATGGACATATGGTTGTGTCACACATTTTGATATCATGAATTATTTGGTTATTTGATGTTATCATATTATAACATGGATGAATGTCGTTATATGTTACTATAATGGCTAACACATGGTGAATTTATGTGAATTTGTGTATGTTCCTCATTTACTATTCTTTATTGATGATGTGTTAGCATAGTTAACATGTTTACACTTCGATTGGTTTATTGAGTAGTTGATTTATAATTTTATTGGAAAGATGCATTTAATGTTTGCAATGAGTGTACAGATTATAGGGAACATGAGAATGTGGGTTTCAGGGCAGCTACATGAATGTGCACAAGTGGCCCACGGGGCTGATTCTTAGCCATGTTAGTTGTATGAAGCCTTATTGGTTGCATGTAATTGTTTGGGCACCATGAGTGACCCTTAGATTTGTAATGTTGTATATTGTGTAAAATTAATTGTGTTTAGGTTGTTTAATTCTATTAGAAGACTAGGTTGGGTACTTAATGGTCCCCACTTGCATTAGGAATGTATTTGTTTATGTGTTTG
This sequence comes from Taxus wallichiana var. yunnanensis, assembly GCA_018340775.1. Classification (NCBI taxonomy): domain Eukaryota; kingdom Viridiplantae; phylum Streptophyta; class Pinopsida; order Cupressales; family Taxaceae; genus Taxus; species Taxus wallichiana. Next base: position 224,838,630 of record CM031237.1, read on the forward strand.
TTTAATTAATGAGGATTGGGGTCACATAAACACCTTGAGTGGGCCCCACATCCTCAACATATGTGTCCTAAAGTGTCAAACCCGAAATTGGGTTATTTTTGGCATTTTTAGAGACTCCTTTTGGTTTTGGGAGTTCTCTTAGCATAAAAATAAGCCCTTGGACCCTACCTATTAGGTAGGGGCTTAATTTCAAGGAAAAAATGGATTTTCCCTCCCATTTGGCCTCTCTCTTGTCACCATTCATGTAATAATGGTTGGGGTTGTGTGTTGTGAAAATTTGCATGAGTTTGTCTTACTTTCTTTTTGGGTAATTTGGGGGAGTAATGTTTAAATGAGGATTTATCTTTTCTTCCTTTTGTTTTTGGAATCTTGGTTTGGAGGGAAGAGAGGGGTGACACATGTCACCCCCTCATTTGTGAGGAAGATTATTTTGTTTTCTTCAAATACTCCCTCATGTGGGAGAAAGAGGACTTTTGCTTGTCATTTTGTGCTTGGAATGTTTTCGGAGTCGAAGTTTTGGCTTGGACAAGGATTTGGAGAATATTAGAGTTTGGAGATATTTTTGAGGTAGGATTTTTTATCCTTCTTGTGTTATTTTTGCACATAAATGGTAGATTGCATATTGTTAAATGTATGTTCTTGTTTTACATGTGTTGCATGCTTGCTTGTTCTTGTTCTTTTGATTGTTTCTCCATCCATCATATGGCTTGATGGATTTGAAATTTTTTTGGGAAGAGGGAGAGATTTTCCCTCTTAAACCTCATGGATTGATGGGAAATCCATGTTGGTTCTATTTTATCCCCTAATATGGTTTGAGGTGGGGAAGGTGGTTCATATGGTTTGAACCCCCCCTTTCGTTTGAAAATCCTCCCAATGATAAATTTAGGGTAATGGGAGGATTTCTAAGGAGGGATGATTGTTTGGAGGGATAAGGATGTTTGAATATTTTGAAAGTGTTTAACCTATGGTTGGACCAGCCACTATGACACTATTGGATGTCTCATCCACTCTTCCCCCTTATTGAGGATGAATATGGTTTTCTCCTCTTTTTTTTTGGTTGGCATTTGTTGTGTTTTGTGGTGTATGGGTTAGTCTTGTATGTGATATGGTTGTGGTTACCTCTCCCTTTTCTTGTGTATATTTGTGGAAGCTAGCTCTCTCTCCCATGGGATTGGGGGAGGCTAGCATGTCTTCCAACCTTTGGAAAAACATGTAATGATGCCTATAGGTTGGGTGGTAAATCAAGTCTTTCTCTTTGTGTTGAAGACTATGTGGAGTACAAGACTTGGAGTCTAAAGCTTGAAGATGGTTGAAGCTTCCTTTTTGGTGATTATGGCTTTTATTTCCCAATTTTGGGAGTGTTATTCTTCTTGTTATCATATGGATATGGCTATGTCAAAAGCTTTATTTCCTTTGTAAGTTTCCCATGTTTGGGATATGATTTGTAGCTTTGAAACCATCAAGTGTTGTAATAGTATTGTGTATCTCCTTCAATCATGAAATGGAGCCTTGTAAAGTCTTATCTTGTGCATTTTGGGCATCTTGTAACTTGTTTCATATGTCGTAAATAATTCAAGATTAAGTTTTCTTGTGATATAGATCTTACTTGCATGATAAAAGTTGAAAGAGCTTTGTATTTTGAAAGGAAAAGGAATAATTATATTGTTTGGATTTTCCTCTTGAGAAGAGACTACGTGTTTTGAAATTTTATCCCTTAATAGTACAAACATATTGTACTCTTGTTGTAGAAACATACTAGTATTATATCTTACGTTATTTATATTGAAAGAAGATCATATTCTTACCTTCGAATGTTTTAGACCTTGCATAATGAATCCTATGTGTAGTTGTTACATTGTTGTACAATCATGGTTGTAGATGTAATTGTAATATGGAAGGATTAAAATTTCTTGTGTGGTTGGAAGTGGAGATGTTGAGTTCTTTAGATTTTATCACCTTTGGCTTGTTATGTTGTTGTGGTATTAAGAAAACAAATCATAGATTATTAGTTCCTTCTTGGGTTATCAAATGCGATTTAGTTGGTATCGATTATGAATTTTAAAGAAGAAATTTTTGTGTTGAGCATTTTAGTTGAAATGAGAAGGAATGGCTAAGTTTGGCTCGTATTTAAGGAATCCTTTTATTAAATTCTTGGCTCTCTTTATATATTCTTGCAAGGGTTATAGGATATATGTGTAGGTTAGATTTAATTCTCGGATGAATGATTCTCTTAGATCAAAACAAAGGTTCGCAGTTCATTTAGCAAACTTGGAAATTTAAGTTACTCCCTTTGAAGATGATTCCTTGTAAACAATTTAAAAGAAATTTTAATATGGCTTTTATTGTCCTTAAACTCTCATGATTTAAGAAGCAATATCAAAAAAATAAATATTTTCATTCATACACCATGATATTTTATAACTGATTGAAGATCACACACACACACATATATATATATATATACGGTTATGGTTTTTAATAAAGAAAGAAATTATAAAATAAACTAAAATAAAATAAAATTTGCAGGCAGTGGCCAAATCCCCTCCTTCCACTTTTACACCACATACATCCCTTGTTATTTTTTTATTTTAGGTTGCGGCTTCCCCCTCTATGGCGGAGCCATAACCCGCTACCCATAAATATGCAACCTCACCCATAGACGCCTCAACAAAAATCTGCAACAAATATTGATGGAGCTTCCTCTCATGGCCGCACCTGTAATGTTTATTGCTTGATAATACAAAAAAAAAAATTCAGCCATGGAAAAATAAAATTAACAAAAAAAAAAAAAGATGGAAGGGTAGCATGGATGCTTGAAAATAAGAAAGAAATCCCTGGCTTGAATCTCTGATTCGAAGTATTGGAAAGAAGATGGTACAACAAAAGTAAATTAAAAAATAAAATAAAGTAAGTAAATATTTTGCAGGTATTCCATGGAGGTGCCTGGAATACCTGCAAAATATTACACAAACAAAAAAAAGAAATGCATGGGAGTTTAGGATACGGCTGGGAGAAGGGAAACGAGTTCACCATTAAAATATCATAAAACAAAAAGATTTCTTAACACATTTTAGGGTTAAGTTGAAATTTTATGGCGAGGATGTATTTAATCCCACGGTGGAGAATGCATTTAACCATCTATTTGTAAATTCCTTAAAAGGAAGGAATAAAGCTTTCTCTATGTTACATTATTTTTGCTTTATTTTATTTGTTCTCCTTTTAAAATTCTTAACTAGTAAATTCATTAACGTCTTATCTAACTTCTATAAATATATATTTATATATATTCGTGGGTTTAGGATTGTTTTTTTGTTTATTGATTTTTTAAGTTATTTTATTTTTATTAAAGGATTATATGGTATGGTAATTTTAAAACCAAACATAGGAATCCATAATACAAAAATGCCCTCACATGTAGTTAAAATTTGGTAAACCACCTTGCTGGATTTAAGTAGGGGAGAAAATTATTTCTAAAACCGTAATATTACATGCTCGGGAATTTGATGTCATGTATGCCTTATTTATTAATTTTTTTATCAACACCTTAGAGGTTGGCTAAATGAATATTAGTTGATGGTTTGTTTTTTTATAGAAAATAGTTGTAAGTGTTAATTTAAAATTCTTTTTGGTTCACATTATCGCTGGGATTCGGAGACCATCCTAATCTAGCAAGCCTTAGTTGTGCAACCATGATAGGGAGACAAAAGTTTTATTTTTGTTATACCTCCATATTAAAGTGGTATGGTGTGGGAAACCATGGCTATATTGTATTTAATTCATAACTAACATTTAAAAATAATAAAATTACAAGAATTATAAGTTTGGGGTTATGTTTTTGGTGTGTCAAAGTGGGGCATGACATTTGGTATCAGAGTTAGGTTCCAACACTAGGCACACGGGTACAAACATTAGAAAAATGTTGTTCAAAGTTAACATGTAAAAGGGCCTCTAAAGTTCCATATCAGATATTGGTAAGGTCAATCATAGTCTATAGTGACTTGGGAAGTCATAACAACATTTAAACCTAATTTATAAGATCACATCATCATTTAAATAAATACATTTTGAGGCCTATTGATCGTGGTGCTGCATGGACAATAGCTGAAATCTAAGAAAATTCGTTTCGATTTGGACCTATAGTTTAGGGAGATTTAGTAGAAAATTGAAATCCACCACTTCTAACCTTTAGTATTTCTACATGTCATTTGGTTGGAATAATTGCTTTTGAGAAAACGAAGTGGGGAGTTAGTTTTTCAAACATGTTTAAGAGGCTTGTAGTCAATCTGTCACAATGGAAGACTGTCAATCACATTAATTAACTCTGGAAACGATATCATAACTAGAGTTATAGTTCTTAGAAGTGTGTCTTGTAAGATGCATTTGATTCTCTATATATAGTAGAATAGATGATATTTGATAGAACACATTTTTGAGTTTTGAATGCTTGTTTTCAAAACCCATTTTGTATCCAATTTCACTAACTACCTCTTAAAATGCAATATCAAAAACTTTAATAGTTGGTTCCAAGAAAGTACTTCCAGTTAGAGATTTATTCACCCGTTTTGAATGTTGTATGTCTTGTTTGAATCCGTATATAACAAATAATTGGATGGAAGTGTTTTTTTTTTTTTATTTGGGTGTTGGGTACTTGTTTGGGTACCTCATTTTATAACCATTTTCGCTAGGTTGTACAACAAGAGAACTGGGTCTTATTAAACTATTCCATTTATTAGAACACCCTCAAAGGGTGCAAGATTTTATAATATGATTATCATGATGATTTACATGTGTTCTAGGTTAAATTTTACAACCTTGACAAATTATGTGCTACGAGACATTTTTGAGTGATATCTGTTTTGGTATGGTTGGTCTTTTGGTCACCATAACAAGTTTAGTTGTTGATTTTGAAAATAATTTGTGTTCAATATAAGAGTGTATAATTATTTCCTTGGTCTAAGGAATATGTTTAAGGTGTTTGGCTAGTTGGTTCCTCTTTGAGTAATCCGTAGTTTCTTGGGAAACTCAACCGCAATGTTAGAGGCACCACATTTAAACCTAACAAGCATAAAATAAACAATTGTACCTTGTGTAGAACAACTTAACAAGATAAAATGGTCTTCCATGTCTTGAAATTTCATTATTATGAATAGGAATAATTTCTACCCTTCATGTTTATGTTACTAATCTCAAATTTTATAACCCTCTTTATAAGGAAATCTACCAAACAACCTTATAAACTTGCTTTCTTTTTAAGGTGTAATTCTAAATTTAACATACTTGGATGAATATTTTTGTTAATATAAGCTCCTCTAACTTGTCTCTAAACAATATATAGTAAAAGAAAAGGATTCCTAGTGCCTCTTTTCATACGATGGCCTTATACAAAGTGATTTTTCGTAGTTATTATATCTTCTTCTAAGTAAACTAAGTAGCCTTGAGTTATTGGAAACTAACTCTAGTTTACACAACTTAAAATTCTTATCAAATCCCTCAGCATAACTTTTGGATTAACTTCAACATTGATCAAATTATTATAACCCTTCTTGAGCTCGATAAGCCTATTTTCATATTTTGACCGCTTACTAAGTTTTTTGCAAAGTAACTTGGTTAAAACATTTTACCTTAGTAAGTGCACTTGTGATTATAAACCTCCTTAAATTGATTAAAATGTTCCTAAATAATCATGTTTATAATGCTAAGACTCATGTGTAGAAAACATGGAATCACCCTCTCTTTCTAACCTTATCTAGTGGATCTAGAAGAACAATGATTATGCATAAATAAAATAAAATAACATAACAACAATCTCTCATACTCTCCCTCTACAAAAAAAGAATAAGTTAGTGTTGATTTCTCTCTTGGTCGGGCATATGGTGTGTCAACGTTAGTGTTGACTATAGAATTATAGGTAATATGGTGTTATAATGGTGAATGCATTGTTACCATTTGTTACCCGTTAAAATATAAAATTGAGGTGATCATAAATTATTGTTTCAAATGGAATAAGTAATGTTTATTTATCTTAGTTTTGTGATATTCTTATAATATAAATCACACTCTATATTGTTGTTCTTATGTACAAGTAACCTAATTTCTATATGTAAAGTTAATGTGAATAATTAAAGGTTTTGATGGCCTCACAACCTTAATACGTCTTTGGGTACCTATATTTTAGGAGAGTCTGGTGTAATATTTCCTTCACCTTACAAACTTTAAGTAACTTATTATAAGATAATTGGTGTAACCCCGTTTTGTGGGGACGAAGGATAATGGTTAACTATAATTTCCACCTACCTTGGGAGAAGGCATCCTTTATTATCGGTATAAAAACTAACTAAGAAATGTGAATTTGAAGTTGTTTCTAAAGCTATGTTGTTTTGGGGTACTCGTTAAAACTTGGCCCCATTGCTATCACCACTCAATAAAGTGGAGAAATTTAAGTTCCTTATTTGAAATGGAATTTTCCTCTAGTTAAGAAATATATTTCTTGACGTCCCTTTCAAGATAATGGATCATTTGTGACCAAAATTATTGTTGAGTAAAAGTTAACATAAATTCCATACTTGAGAAGCATTAGGTTATACATTCCCTTAAAGGAAAATTTGTATTGATCTCTTAAACTCTTGAGTAAGGTATGAATGAAAAATTTGTGGTAACCCGTCCACGTTATAATTTTGTAAATTGCATAGTACCTTGATAGGTTTTGGAAATGTCCCCTTTGAATGTATTTTGTTCTCCTAACTCATCATATATTCTTTTGGTTACAGTGATAAAGGAACGATATAAATTTAAGTAAACTTCTCATATGTCTTATTGAATTGAATTTTTTTATTGTTTCATTAAGAAAATGTGGCTTTGTAAGGATGTAGAAAATGATGAAATTGTTCTATCATGGTGGAAACTTAGGTAAATGTTAAACAATAATAAATTAAACTATCCCTTATGAGTTTTATGAATTGGAATTTAAATCAAAATTTAGATGTCCTAGAAAAAGGTACATGCTTATGGAGCCCTAAAAACAAACTAAAGAATCAATCCTAACTCATGGATTAGTTATATATATATCTATGTGTGTGTGTGTGTGTGTGTGTGTGTGTGTGTGTGTGTGTGTGTGTGTGTGTGTGTGTGTGTGTGTGTGTGTGTGTGTGTGTATCACTCACAATTTAGTTAGTACTATCGTTATGTGAACATAAAAATAATTGTCAAATCAAGCCATCACCCTTAACTAGGCTTGTTATTAGATGAATCTTCATGTAATGCCCACTCCTCTTCAACATTGATTGAACTATGATTTCAATTTTGGTTGATTATAATCTTGAACCTTGCTACTGTATTCTAGTTAGCATATTGATAAGATACGCGGGACATCATGATTACTATTGTGTTCGATTATTATTTTGATTGTATGGTTGTAGTGTGGAATTTGATGTACATTACTATATATGATTTGATTAGCTTATTTGATAGACAATATGGATGTGTTAGAATTTTGACATGATGTGATTTATATGATGGATTATATGCATGGATTGACATAAAAGTAATTGATGATCTAGTGATACTACTATCTTGACACATTAGAATTGATTTATATATATATATATATATATATATATATATATATATATATATATATATATATATATATATATATATAGATGTTGCTAGATGATTTAGTTGGTTTTGTGATCTTATTGCAAATTGATGAATTAGTAGAATCAAAATGTTGGAAATTTGAACAATTGGGAATTACTTGGTTTTAGCGATGGTTTAGTTATGATATTTGATGATGTGAATTGATATGTAAATATATGCATTTTATTATCTTGATGTCGTTAATGTGGCCATGAGGCTAGAAAGGTATTGTTTTGATTTTTTCAAGAATTTGTAGCACAAAAAAAAGGGGATAGGAGACCAACAATGAAGGAATTTGGGGTATCCGCAACATGTCACCTTGGAAACTCGTTTAAATGTTTGATGTTATTTTTGTTAGTTAGTTAGGAGGTTCCCATTGTAATTCCCCTTTTTGGTCTTGTTTTTTGTTCTTACTTCTTTATCTACAGATGCTAACATTGAAGGTTTGTGTGTGCTTCCTTTGATTGTTAGGTGATTATGATGTTGTTGCAAAGAAAATTAAACATCCTTTGTTTCTATCCAACCATCTTCTGAAGTCATAAATGCTTATTGGACTTTTATGGGTGACATCTCTTTTACAAATATTCTTATTGAAGGCTAATCGTGTTCTCGATTTAAGTGGGTTGCTTAATGAATTGTTTATGTAATAATAGCAATAAAGGAATTTTGAAACCTTTCCAAAGGTGTTTAGGGCGTATTTTAAAAGGTACCTAATATTATTTAGCTAAGTTTAATTATATTAATCATCCACCTAAACTATGATGATGATTTATTAAAAGGGTATTATCTCTAAACCTAACTTTATAGCTAACCAAGGATGCATCGAAATAACATTAGACTTAACATTTTTAGCAAAATATTGTTAGACTTGGCTTGTGTGAGAATGTGGAGATAGGACTTTAATGATGTTGCCAATGCTTAGGGGTAGGACGACTAAATTTAATGTTGAATTTAATAAATCCAACCACCGACACTTACCCATTAATTCTCTATGAATTTGTTGTTGTTTTATTATTCTAGCATTGATTTTAATATTATTTATAGATGACAAGTAGGTTTCTGGGGATGTTGGCCTCCTAATTTGTATTTATTTTTAATAAAGACTTACTTTGGCATATATTTGGTGGTCCGAATACGCCAAGACTGTTCGTATGAGTTACATTGATGGAGGATTATAAATTGGAGTTGTTGAAAAGGATTTAAAACTTCCTAGAAAATGTGATTCGCGGAGAGCAGAGCCACTCTCCATCTAAATTTTTCCATAGCTAGCTTGTGTATTGGATTCCCAACAAGAAAAAAATTAGGGGAAAATTCGCCAAGTTTTTTTTTCAAGGTTCCTCTCGGACGTGTTGGAATGTGTGGAAGTACTATAGGCATGATAATCCTAACCTTTATTAGAGTTTGATGCTTATATCAACCTCATGAAAAGAGCTCCTTGCATTTTTCGCTTTTGGTTTCTAAGTTGATCTTTCGGATTGGAAATATTGTGGGCTATATTTTATTGGTTATTCCATTAATATTCTTTGCATATCTAGTTCGGGATGATTAAGACCCATTTTGTTTCATATTGATAACGTGATTATCTTATGATATTTGGATTAAGTACACTTGGGGGTGAAATAGTTATGGAATATCAACCTTTAATTAAGTTCAAGTAAAATATCGGGTTTCATCTTTAATTTTGTTTGCCTATTTTGATGGTATATAAATTGTTTTGATAACAAAAAAAGGAACTACATTATGTTGTCAACACACATAGTAATTGTTGGTCTCGATGTATGTCACGTGCACATCCTCTTTGTTATGCATTTTTTTTAGGTTTCCAATAATATTGGGTACATGTTCTTTCTTTGGACATATTAATCATATTCTCTAAGAATCTCTAGTCAGAGTGTTAAAGAATATAAAACCGATTTAAAAAACCCCAAAAAGGTACACATTGTATCTAATTTGTTTTGAACCTTCATTATGGAAGAGAAATTAGGTTACGAAATGTGAACCCAACCTTATTTTGCATCTTGGATTAACAGTTTTCTTATTTTATGACTAGTTTTGTTTGGGTTAGTGTTTTTCTGGGTTCACTCATTTCACCGTATGGTGAGTTTTCCACTGAGCTAGGTCATTAGGATGACCTCTACTAGCTATAATTCTGGTTATATTAAATTGTTTTTATACTAAACCATGAATCCTTTAGATTCTAAGTTTACCTTCTCTTGTATCTAAATGATGAATGAGCTGGTTGATTTATTTGAAATACATTGAATTGGTTAATGGGGCTCCTCTCTGTAGATGTTTTTTCGAACTCACAAACCTAGTGATTCAAAACCTAGACCTCGTTATATTTAATTTATGTTCCAATCTATCAAAATTATTATTGTTGTTCATCTTCCATAGGAGATGATTTTTTATTTTTAACATAATATCATTTGTCGCATTATCTTCTCGATACTCGTCCTAGATGTGATACCATGGTGAAATTGGTCAATAAACTATTGGTGCATGATTTTGAGGATTTCTCTGTTATTACAACTACTCACCCATACACATTTTTGTGTTGACTTGGAGTTCAATCAGTTTCCATTCACTACGTAGTTTCTTGTTCTCTTAAGTTGACCAATACTGCACTGTAATCAGGTAATATTGATCCTCCTTGATGAAGTAATTATTATTTACAAGTCTTTGAGGAGATATCTTGGTTGATAATTGAGAAAAAAAACAATATTTTACTATTGTGATAAGGTAAATTGGATGGTTAGTTGATTAGGAATCTTGTTGTAATTCTCCTTACCGTTTAAAAAAAAAAAAAAAAGAGAGCTTCTTGTGGTATGTCTAAAAGCATGGCTGCTAGGAAATGACTTATTTTGACATTTTTCTAGCCTTCAATTTAAATAGTATAATGCGTGAAGTAATTTATTAAAAATAACAAATATTTATTGATGGATTGAATATTAGATTTAAATCATATAATCTATATGATTACATGATTAAAATCCCAATACACTCGACACTATGATGTGACACATTTTGACATGTTGTTAGCGTTCATTTTTAATAGTATAATGTGAGAAGTGATTTATAGGAAAAGGAAATATTTATAGATGGTTTGAGTATTATATTTTAACCATATAATTTATAGGATTACATGATTGAATTCTCAATACACTCTACACTATGTTTCTAACTTATAAGGCTAATGGCCCCAACTTGAATGATTATTTAGCTTTTATCATTTTGAGACAAGGATCATAATTGGTACATATCACTTCTCTCTTAATTTTATGTGGTGGATATTTTTGCCATACTTAAAGGAGTTGTTAGTGTTTTCGAACTTGGATCAAATTCATTAACTAAAGGATTCTCTTCATGATATTGGTATATACCAGCATATTATTCTAATGTGTTAGTTCTTATAATGTTCATTTTTCACGAACCTACTCAGCCTAATAAATGTGTAGATTGTATTTGTGAGTAGAAAAAAAGGAATGACTTGTGGAAAGTTGCATCGGTTTTTCTAATGAAGTTATTTTTCTCAAATACTTAAATGTGTTGAATGGATCTAGAATAGTATTTGTTGGGGAAGTTAGAAGGGTGGAGTGACTTACTATATTGTATTTGTTGAGTAGTGTTATCATATCTGACTGAAACTAAAACTTGTAAAATATTATTGTGAAAGATATAAAAAGATCACAACAATGTTATGAGTATTTTATTATATAATAGCAATTTTGAAAGATAGCTTAGCTTGGATATGAGAAATATTTTTACCTTTTTGTTTCCAAAAGAAATTACATTAGAATCTTTGTGCCACCTTTGGTTTTTGTGCCATGTTTGATAGGTAATGATGTATCCATGACTAGTTATCATAAAGGATAATGGTAAGAAAACTGGGTTTTATCTTTGAGTTAGTAAATTTTGCTATATTTTGGTAATAATGTAATTATAATAATCCTTATGATGGTTATATTATATATATATATATATATATATATATATATATATATATAGTTTTAAACAAATTGATGAAGTAAAGAGTCCTTAAGTGGGAAAAAGGAAACTATCTTCTTATGTCAAAAACATACCTTATTACTCTTAACCTATACTGGTAGTTTTATCTTTAGAGTTGTTGGGATATAAAATTATATTAAGTTGTAAACTAATGTATGGTAATTTGGAAAGTTAACGAGGTCATGCTAAATGCTATAAAGGATCAAGAAATCTTTAAATATAACTTATCAGTTATAAATTCATAATTGTAATCATTTAACAAACTTTAATCCTTATGCTTAATTACATCTCCTAGCTTAAATATATAAGAGCCCAAGTTTGTGTTTTTTCCCTGTCGGTATGCTTAGTAATTTTTCTGTAAACCCGAATTTCAGGATCGACTTAGTTTTACCTTGTCCTGGCATATGTTGTTCTCCTTATAATTGATTTTTGGGTGTGCTTTAAGGAGAATGTCTTCTTCTAGGGTGTTCCATAGAAAACCAACTTCATCCGTTTTTATGTAGAAATCCCCTTTGAATAACCACCCATTGATTGGCGAAGACCGCCAAGTAATCTTGAATGTCACCTTAAGAGTTGGGATCATTAATAAACCCGATACCCAACTTATTTATCATTTGGTTCTATGGATCATTACTTTGAGATAATTGTGAACCATATTAACTTTTGATAGGTGATTTTTTTAGGATTGTGACCTCTTTTAGTGTGCTAGGAGAAGATTTTTTATAGGCCATTCTTTTGTAAATTTCAATCCCTCTTGTAGTGAATAAAAAGGATACTTGAAGTGCTGAGACTCTATGATAAGTCGAACATGATCTTTCTTGTAATGTGTATAAATGCTCTTGTTGTGGTTAAAGAGAATATTTTCGTACTTTAGAATCCTTGAATTCTAAATCAATCTTCTAGTGAACAAGGGAAATGCTCCCAAAAAAATTGGAAAATTTGAACTTTACCTCCTTTAGACTTAAGCTTTTATGTTGCATGTAACGAAAGTGTGATATAAGATTAATATGCATACCCTTAGGAGTGAATCCTAGGATAATTCCAAGTATCCTAGAGGGAATGTATTATCCTTGTAATTAATTGAATACCTCCTTTACTAAAAATCAGTTAAACAAGTAATTGAAATATTATAGATGATCCTTATTAAGGGATTTATATTTTAAGCTAAATGATCGATAGCATAAAAGGAAATCTAGCAACATGAGAAGTAATGTATGAATCACATAACATGAGTCTTATATAAATTAAGGTAAGAATTGAAATAGGATTACAAAAAATACATAATCCTATAAGAGTTTACCATGGAAAGATCTTACTCATAAGTGTGTATTGTGGTTGGACTGTTATGTTTTGCCTAGTCTAAAAGAAAAGAGAATTGGTCTTGATGGGTGTCGCATGTTTTCTTATTTCCTATGTGGGTTTATGTTGTGTAAAGATTATCATGAGTTGTGTGTAGTCCTTCGAGACCACCCGTGGTGATGTATAAACTTCAAACAAGTCAAAAAAAAGTTATCCAATTTTTTTATGTTGCCTTTGTGTGTGTGGATGGTGGGTGTTACATTTGGTATAAGAACAAAGGTTCATGCTCTCAAATCTCCGGGATAGAGTGGAGTTACAGTAGTTTTCATGGTGATGGTGGTGGTGGATATTGGAAGACTAATGAGATATAAGCATGATGTGAACTATGTCATAAATTTTATATTGTGAATGCACATGTTATGTATGTCACTTAGTGCATAACTATTTACAGGTTGATGTGATGGAGATGAGAGTACCCTCTCTCATTTTCATGGATTCATTGAGGAATTTGAGTGTGATAAACCATCTTGTTGTGTGTGAAATTAATGTTTTTTTTTATTACGGAGTGTTGGAGCTTTTGGATATTTGTGATATGTGTAGGTGTGTTGATGTTTTGTATGGCAAGGTTTGTGTATAGTGAACTAAATTGTATAGTGATGTCATCATCATGTTGTGAAGAAACATGTATATCACCATGTTGTATTGTAATTGACTGTATGTTGTAATTTTTCTCATCATAAGTATAATTCGTGTAATATGTGATGGTTCATGTCGTGATTTAGGGGCATATGATGAACGTATGATATCTATTGTGCAGTGTTGCACTTTGGGTGTAGTATGTGGTAATGTGATGTATTGTAAATTGTGAATGTAATGAATGTGATATACCTTGTATATGTACCATGCGTAAGACACTATGGTTAATGTGTGTGAACCACCATTGTGTTAGTGATGTAGTTATGTGTTATATTGTGAACCTTACGCTCACCGAACCTAGAGGAAATTGGTAAAAGTGTATGTTTGGAGTGAGGAAATGTGTACCATGGGCCAGTAACTGGAGCTAAACTTAGGATCAGCAGATGATGACCTGTATTCCCTTTTCTCTCTCCATATGTGGTTGTTGTATGGATGCAACCTAAATATAGTTATGACTATGTTAGCCTTGTCGAAGTGGTGGCGGGATGTTTGAGATAGAGATGATGATAGATGTATTATTTAATATATTATTTTACGGGATGACGCTAAATGTCCTAAGTGCCATAAATTGGTTGAGTACCACCTTGGTTTCCATATAAGGCCACATAGTCATCGTGTTATTCCTATATATGTATTTTATTTATAAATTGAGCTTTTTCTCTTCTTTCTACATGGACCAACATTTTTCTTGATTGATATGTTTTTATATTTTGGTCATTTTCATTAGTTGTCATACTAACATGTGGATTTTTAAATAACTATGGATATTCGTCCATTTGGTTTGCTTCGATTTAGATTTTCTTTTAAATTTAAAAGTTTTGACAAATTTAGCCGAAGGCTTGTATTTTTTCCACTTGGCATTTGAAATGGATTGTTATGTTGGTTCTACTATCGTGATGTGTGGAATAGGGTAATGATATGCACCATGGAATGGTTGAACCTATAGACCCACTTCTTTGTATGGGGGTACGCTCCTAGGAGTTACATATAACTAGTGGGTTTCCAAACCACGAGTTATTATTTCACTTGGGTTATGGGTTTAAGAACTCTATGTACCTAGGGCCACAGGGTGACCAAGCTACTTGAGGGATACATAAGAGAATTGAGGAAAACATAAGAGGTTTGATGGAGGAATAAGAGACTTAAGGGACACATAAAATACATGAGGGAGGAATAAGATATTTGTGTGTGTGATTGATACTTCGAGGGGTATACAAAGTTGTTTGTGATGTTTTGTGAGTGGTGTTATGATGTATGTGTACACATGTGTGTCTGGACGTGTTTTGTGATGTTTGGATATGGTTTGTATTCCATTTTTCACGCTCTGTATCATGATTATTGTTCCGAGTTGTGTGAAACCTTCATCATCCGTGAATTTGTGGGAACTTCAAGTTATTATCGTACACTTATTTCGAGTATTATTGTGTTGGTCATATATAGGTGTGATGAGTAATATGTTATGTGGACCATGTATGTTCTCTTCTATGGATTTTTAAGCTCTTGTGGTATGGTACAATCACCAAAGTATGTAAAATTATGTTTTTAATTAATCAATAGTGTTGCGTATGACCCGATAAGGTATTGTGATAGTAGTTCTGTTGAGCTAATTTTTTTTTCAACAATGAAATATTAAGGGCTCGAGTTTAGGAATAATGTAAAGGTAAAGAGATTAATTAAATAAATAAATAAAGGAGAACTGCGCAATCTTCATAGAACATTGAAAGTTAAATAAACGGCTAAATTTTCAGGGCTTCCCTGGGGTTGTGCTTTAGTGACAAAATTTTTAATCTTATGAAGAACTTTCCATCTTTATCTTTCCCTTGTTTCTTATCCTTTTATTTGCTATCCTTGATGTTATGTCGCATCAAGGAATTTTTTTTTAAAAGGGGAGGAGAATGTAATTCCCCTTTTCGGTGATGTCTCCCGTTCTCGCTTCTTTGTTTGGAGATGCTAAAATTGAATGTTTGTGTGTGCTCGCTTTGATTGTTAGGTGATTATGATCTTAAGACAAAGAAAATTTAACATCCTTTCTTTCCATTAGACCATATTGTGTAGTTGTAAATGCTTATGGATTGTTGGGAGGCATCTCTTTTACGAATATTCTTATTAAAGGCTAATCGTGTTCTTGATTTAAATGGATTACTTAGTGATGTTTTTGAATAATACCTCTAAAGGAATTTTAAAACCTTTCAAAACATGTTTAGGGATTATTTTAAAAGGTACCTAATATTATTTAAGCTAAGCTTAAATTATATTAATCCCCACGTAAACTATGATGATGATTTATTAAAAGGGTATTATATCTAAACCTAACAATATACATAATCACACATGCATTGACCTAGAATAATATTTAACATTTTTAGAAAACTTTGGTTAGACTTGGCTTGTGTGGGAAGGTGGAGACATGAATTTAATGATGTTTCCAATCCTTCGGGAGGACTGCTAAATTTATTGTTGAATTTAGTAAATCAAACCACCAACCCTTACCCATTAATTCTCTATGTTGGGAGCTCTTTTTTATTCTTCTAGCATTGAATTCCATGTTTAATATTGTTTATAGGGGAGGGGAGCCAGTCATGGTGCACCCAAACTTCGGGACACTATACCAAACATGAAATTTAACCGGGTAATCACAAAAATCTGTCAACAGAAGCGCGCGAGAATTCTCTACAGCCTCATCTCCTTTGCCAACAAACTTGACACGTAACCCACCATACAGTCCAGCTGGAGTGGGAGGTGTCACAATAAACACGTTTGGAGTGCGGACCAATACATGTTAACGCTGAGCCCCACCTATTACTATTTTCGCTGCCACCCGTTGGTTTAAATGCCGCTATTTACGAGGACATCCAAATCGGCGCGAAAGGATATGGTATCGATACAAATCCGAAGGACGTTTCATGGTATCGAGCAGTAGATATTTACGTGGCATTCATGGCTGTTTAATGGTATTCAATGTGCCAACCACTCCGAAGTTACTGTGTCCATACGGTTCTAAAATCCGTCACCACCATCCACCGCTAGTTCCAGTTTCCTGCTCAACCCTCCGCCAAAACTGCGATCATTGCGACGTCATGAATTGGATACAGTTTTCACCTGGTATATTTGTTCTCAGTTTATTGCCTGGCTATTCGTGTTAACAGCAGATGCAGAGAGTGGAAGGTACTTGATTTCTTTCTTCAGCAATAATATTGATTTCTTCCTACGTTCTGTACATTGTTCTGTTCTAAGTCGTTTAGTTCTTTAAAAACGATTTGTATTATTTGGTGCTTGTACATATTACAAACTGATAGTATTATGTGAACATGTCTTGCAGTGGTGGGGAGGAGCTTGTTCAATCGACCCAGTATGGAAGTGCAGATGCGGAGCGTGATTTCAACTGTGTTTATCAACACATCAAACAAGTTTGGAAATTGTTTGATTCTCTTTGAATATCTACAGTCCTTAGGGTTCTAATAGGTGAGGTTTTTACCCTCACTGAGGCAGTGATAGAAACTATTGCATATTTCTCTTTTCTACTGGTAGATTGTGTTATGTCTTCCAAGTTATGTGATTCCTTTTTTCATATTTTTTTACTCCTACTGTTTCTGAAAATTACATTACTCTGAACATTAAAAAAAACTAGGTATTCCCAAAAATCTGTCAAAAGAAGCTCGTGAGAATTGTATCATTTTACTTGTTGAATTAATATAAGATCTCAATCATAAAGGGAAAATACCAACAATTTGTAAACACTGTCCTTTACAATATTTGATCTATTTTGCATTATACCGCGCATGCATTGTGAATAAGATTCGGTATTTTGTATGATTGTTGCTTCTCTAAGAATTGGTTTATTTGGTTTGCTACTTGGCCAAATTTAAATAGTCCTTTACTCCATTAATCTTCGGTGAGCTATATAACCTATGTACCCTTTTAGAGGAACCAAGATATTTGTATATTGAACCTCTTTTTAGTTATAGCAGGGTCTCGATTTTCACCTGAAGGTACCTATCGTTCTGCTGCAAATACCATTTCTATTCTATCAAAGGAAATTCTTTTACCCAAATGCCTTCATTCTTCATGTGCTGATATTTGAGCTAATTTGATGATTATGTGTACAACCCTGTGTGTCATAATCCATATGATGCCTTACGAACTATCTACATTTTAAGACGGGCATTTGAGAATGTATGGACACTAATTTATATTTAAAGATAGGTTGAACTCTGTTCTGTAAATCTCTTTTAAGGATCGCCATGAATATCACTCATGGAGATACGTTGGTACCTTGAGATACGTTTAGATTTCTTGGCCCATCCTGGATATCAAACTGAAATTGATCCATCAAATGCTCCTTCCTAGGCAAATCAATCTCTGAGTGATCATCTACTAAATGCTTGTCTTTAGAGGGCACTTGAAATGAGATTCATAATTAACTCGCTATCTACATAGGACACTAGTTTATCAGCCTCAAATTTGGCCACGTAAACAAACTAATTCCAACTCATTCGCTTCCTCATTGGCATCAAAATCATGTTCAACATATATTGCTGTAATAATGTTTAGTTTAATTTTTGGGCTTTTGCTTGCAAATGAATGTAATCAATTGCGTTGAATACCTACTTTATCAAATTCTTCATCTTTGAATGGCAACTTAAACCACCAACAATCTCTAAAGGTCCACTCATATCTCTATACTGAGAGGACTATCAATTACAGGTGAAAGACAAGGGGTAGAAGAAGAAGGGCATCATTTTGACTAGACTCTTCGGTGGGTACATTCAATGCCAACTGCGTCTTCTTTTGATATTTCCTTGTACATGGACATTTCCATTCTTGTATCTATGTAACGTTAAGGTTGTACTGAGATCCAAAGTAACGTCAGCCCGGCCATATGAGTATTTATATATATTTGTTTATTGCCTAGAGAATAAGGTTAGTGTCCATTGTATGGGAGGGGAGCCAGTCATGGTGCACCCAAACTTTGGGACACTATACTGAACGTTAAAAAAACTAGGTAATCACAAAAATCTGTCAAAAGAAGCACGTGAGAATTCTCTACAGCCCCATCTCCTTTGCCAACAAAATTAACCTAGTCCTTGAATCTCAGTACGTCCTTAACCTTACTGTTTTGGTCTCATAATTTTGTTCTTGGTCATTTATACAGACCACCTCTGCGTTGGGAGCTAGTGATACTTAGCAGTGTATTACCTGGCTATTCGTTATAACAGCACATGCAGAGAGTAGAAGGTACTTCTGATTTCTTTCTTCAGCAATAATATTGATTGCTTCCTTCGTTCTGTACACTGTTATGTTCTTATTCGTTTTGTTCTTTTTTTATGGTAACGAAAACTTAGTTGTTTAAATGTGAAGTTTGGAAAATTGTTCATATTTGAAGCTAATCAAGGGTTTAGGCTCCTTGAGCAATAAATGATAGTTGATGAAAGCCTTAGTATGTTACAAGAAAGTCCAAGAGGCTGATTTGTCAATACCAATGGTAACCCCTATTATTAGTAACTGATTTGTATAATTTGGTGATTTTACAAATTAAAAACTGATAGTATAATTTGTACATGTCTCGCAGTGGTGTTGTAATGCTTGTTGGAGTGACTGAGAATGGAAGTGCAGATGCTTGTTGTTATCAACACATTTTTTAGTTTGGAAATTGTTTGATTCTCTTTGAATATCTACAGTCCATACAGTTCTAATAGGTGAGGTTTTTACCCTCATTGAGGCAGTGATAGAAACTATTGCATATTTCTCTTTTCTACTGGTAGATTGTGATATTGGCTTCTGGCTGTTACATTAATGTCATTTACTATTTTCTGTTACTCAGTGTAATTTTCAGAAACAATAGGAGTTTAAATCTTTGAAAAAGGGTATCACATAACTTGGAAGACATATATTCATTCAGTAAACATTTCCATTGTCCATTACAAAAACATGGCCATACAATATACTTGGGCCATATAACTACTATTACTATATTATAGTTTTTAAATCGAAAGGCCAATTCCACACATAAAAAATTCAGCCCTCAAAATTAAATATTTACTTTCGATAATATCATTTGCAAAATCCGAGGAAAGGCGGTGTTGAATCTACAGTCGAGGTTGAAGCTAGGGTGTTACTTTGCAATTGCCTCCCTATGTTGACATCCCTCACAGGCGTAGTTGGGAATGGATAAGAACTTGGAGAAGCATTCACTCCAACTGCAATATTATGTGTTGAAACTGATAAAGGGCAATGTATGCCCATTAATTCTCTTAACATTGGGTGTTGATCAGGAAAAGGATTAATTGGACTACTCAATCTCCTTTTCCTTTCTAACTCTCTTCTTGCCTTCTCGAACTCCTTCTCCTTTATCTCTTGATCCCTTTGAATCCTTTCTGTTCCTTTCTCTGTTCCCTTTCTTGCCTTTCAATCAACTTTTGGTGCTCCTTTGTTTTCCTTCTATATTCTTTTTCAATCTTTTCCTGCTCCTTCCTTTCCCTTTCAACAATTCGTTCAGCCTTCTTCTCCTGGATTTGTTCCTTTTTTCTTTGCTTCAATTCATCTATTTCTTTTTTTCTTTTCTCTTTCTCAACCAGAAGCTCCATGTACTGATCTGCGGTGATTAGTAGAGATTCCCTACTCAATCTTATACCTGAAGCACTATTTGACCTTGATGATTCTCTAACCTTTTCCACAGGGAGTTTCAAGAATCTACCAAGAGTTTTTTGTCCTTGGTTTGCCTCACAAGTTTGGTTTGAATTTGCTCCTAATACCCCTGCTGCCTCTAACTGTGAATCTGCATCATTGTCTTCAGCTTGACTGCCAACATAGTAGTGCACCAAATCTGAGTCATGAAGTAGTGTTGGATGAGAGGGTAAAGAGAGGCTGACCTCTTCATTATTGAAGTTCAAGTTTACACCAAGATTAAGAGCTGCTTCTTTCATCCAATCGGGAGGGCTATCTTCTGTGGGCAGAGATAGTGATTCATCGATTTGATTAATTCTGTTTGGAGTTTCCAATTGTTGAGCAACACATTCATTTATATTTATCTCCTTCTGTTGAGGTTCTGATTCTTTCTCCAATTGTGTGTTAGGCACCATCTGAACATCTTCACTTTGTTGTAAATCAACCCTAGATAGATGAAGCATATTTTTTGCTGCACCAGCATCATCTTGAGAAGATGTGTCAAATGTTCTGCTTGGTCCCATGTCTTCATCCAAGGCATTGGGATTAAGAGGCCATATACCTGTTCTTTTGAATCCTGCTTTAATGTTGCTAGGTGTAAGAGCCCTTTTGAATGCTTTGCTCCCTAACTTGGCTAATTCAGCCCTTTTCACATCTATCCCATGGTTTGTAACTATCCATTTGTGCCTCTCCTCCTTGAAGTATGTTTTGAATGGAGCAAAGACACTCACATCCAATGGCTGTAATTTATGAGAGGTGTGTGCAGGCAATGTTAACAAATCAATCCCCAAACTCTTGGCTTCTTGAATTGTCCCCAAAGCAACATGTGAACCATGGCCATCAAAAATTAGTAAATGCCTATTGGTAGGAGAAACTCCACCAGGTACAGATGATGCAAAGTTATGTAACCAGTTCATGAATAAATATTTTGTCATCCATGCATGTGATTGTGTTGCCATGCAAGCTCCAGGCTCACAACCTGCAATATAATTTTCTAAATGGCTCTTCCCCTTAAAAAGATAGAATCCTGGAATGCTTTGTCCAGCAGCATTTACACAACACAATATGGTAATCCATTCTCTGCTTTTTGGGATGATATATGGCACACTCCTACTACCCCTTTTAGCAAGCACTCTCATACCGCAGTTCCTTCTAGCTTGTAATCCAGTTTCATCACAATTCCATATTCGGTTTGGTCCATATGGGTTGGCCTCATAAGCTTTAGACAAATTAATGTAGAAGGAACTGACAATTGATGGCCTCAAACACACTACTCGATCCTTATCAAGGCCTTCAGCTGTCCTTAATGTTAGATCCGGGTGTCTTTTTTTAAAACCTGCCCACCATGACTTACCCGGAAAACCATCCGTGAATGGGTTAGACCTTGTTTCATGATTTGTGCCACACATGTCTTAAGTTGTATAATTTCTAACCCATGTCCCATGTCAGCCATTTCATGACACCAACTCACTATCTCCATCTCTTCTTCATTTGTTAGAATTGTTGGTGGACCCTTTCTTTTAGTGGTGGTAATGCCCATCAGCCAAGAAGTAAGGGTGGTCATTTGGTATACCCCATTTTTTGCAGCAAAGCACGTGTAGAGTATCCATAATCTTCAACATCTTTCATGGCATTATTCATATCAGACTTGTTCTAATCAGATCTTGGATTTGACACTTTTAGTGTTGAAGGGCTCACGCTTATTGCTTTTGACATTTATTTCTTCATGTGGTGTGTCATTGGCATCTTGAGGCGGGGTATTGATAGCCTCTTCTTCATGTTCTTCACTTAGCGGAAATCTTGCTCCCTAATTTTGGCACATGCGCAGTCTTACTATTTTGGGAAGCTGCCTTCTCCTCATGATGTCAATAATAACTGCTAAGATAGATAAATTTACCAAACCGATGTAACTTACAACAATGAGATTTTTAGAATATTGAATCAACTAACGTAAAAGAAGTGCATCCATTTGATATGAGTGCCTATGTTCGAGCAATGGAAACTTCAAAGATCAAAGGTGAAAATGTATCTAGTCTGAGAGGATGGCAATGTTATAGAAAGAAATACAAATTTGAAATTATGACCAAATATACATCTACATGAAAAGGCAGCATGCAATATATTGTAAGCTTCCTTTTAGTGTAGATGAATATTCACAAGTAATTCAAGCTAAATTAATGAAAGTTGTAGATGTATGTGTACATGTAGATTTATATTTACAAGTAATTCCAGGATAAATTGAAGAAATATGTATATGTATACTTACAAGTAATTACATGTTAGATGTATGGTTTATGTTGCCTTTTCATGTAGTTGTATATTTTATGCTTCATTTTCATGTAACTGTATATTTAATGCTACTTTTTCCTGTCGTTGTATATTCTGTAGATGTATTTTTACATTCGGATGCGTATTCTGTAGATGTATTTTTACAAGTAGATGTATATTTCGTATATATCTATTTGTAAATATAGAGCCATTCCTTAATTTAGCCTGGAATTTCTTGTAAATATACGTCTACAGAACATACAGTTACTTGTAAATATGAAATACAAATTTCATTAATATAGTCTGGAATTACTTGTTAATATACATCTACATGAAAAGGCAACATAAAATATGAACCAGCAAGGGGAACATACATCTACTTGGAAATATGAAATACAGATTTCATTAATATAGTTTGGAATTACTTGTTAATATACATCTACATGAAAATGCAGCATAAAATATGAACCAGCAAGGGGAACATACATCTACTTGGAAATATGAAATACAGATTTCATTAATATAGTCTGGAATTACTTGTTAATATACATCTTACATGAAAAGGCTGCATAAAGTATGCACCAGCAAGTATGCACGGTGGGTTACATGTCAGATTTGTTTGCAAAGTAGATTGGGCTGTAGAGAATTCTCAAGTGCTTCTTTTGAAAGATTTTTGGGATTACCAGGTTTTTTACAGGCTCCCCTCCCATATATAGAATGAAAAAAAATATAAAAAAATAAATTGAATGTGCATCAATATAACAACATAGGTAAGAACTTACTATGTAGCACTATGATGTGGAATACCAGTTGATTACTACAGCTTGGAACTATAATTGTCATGCACTAGCAAAATAACTCTTAACTGAATAAAATTTTAGAGTAGTTGAGGAACTGGATTTATAGGAGATATGAAAAGTGTTGTAGTTGAGTGATCCTTGTGCTTTTTTTTGATTGGGTAAAATTGGTTGATCCTTGTGATTGTTTTTGATCGGGTGAACCGATAGAGGTGGATCAATATTTATGATATTTTATTTCAATACTCATATTTGAAGTTCAATTTGATTTGATTTCTCATTTCAATTCAGTCTTTGTTTCTTGAGCCTCACATTTGTTAAAAATATGCAAGGATGTCATTTATGGGAGTAGTTGGTACAGAAAATGGTGAGAAAGTTAATGCTTAAAAGACAACTTGTATTTGAAAATGGTGCACTTTGGACTTCTTCTTGTGAGAACCTGGCCCAAAGTGTGTGTATGACAAGACTTTTTATACTGTAAAATGGGAACTTAAATTATATGAAAAGTGACATCAAATTGATATGATGATGTGCTATCAATTTTGTATAGGGATGAAATACAATTATATATCCTTGTATTAAATACATATTGACTTTAAATTTGGCAAACATGGGAGTATAATATATGTTATTTTATGTTTAAAAATGATATTGACTATTCTATTGTTGATAGATTCATGGTTGTACATGAAAAGTGACAGACACATCAGTTTTGAAGAGTGTTTGTACAATTATAGGATAGTATTCATTCAATTATTAATATTTTACTGTGCAAAAACTGGAGTCAAATATGTCAACTACCCTCACCACTACTGGGTAATGCACCATGACTGGCTCCCCTCCCTAGCTGGAAAGTGGGTGTGTGACGATGTTGGACTCTGATTTGTATTTATTGTTAGACCTACTCGGGCATGTGTTAGGTGGTTTGAATACGCCAAGACTGGACGCGTGAGTTACATTAATGGAGGATTGTAAATTGGAGTTTTTGAAAAGTTTTTAAAACTTCCTAGAAAATGCGATTCGCAGGAGAAGATCCACTCTCCATCAGGTTTTTGTCATACCCAGCCTGTATCTTGGGAAGCCAGCAGCCTAGTATTGGACGCCTAACAATAAAAAAATAGGGAAAATTCACCAAGTGTTGTTGTTTCAGGGACCTTTCAGATGTGTTGAAACATGTGGAAGCGATGCAGGAATGATAAGCCTTAACATTTATTATATTCTACTGATTATATCAACCTCATGAAAAGAGCTCCTTCCATGTTTTGATTTTTGTTTCTGAGTTGATCTTTGTGGATTGGAAATATTGTGGGTTATATTTTATTGGCTATTCCATTAATATTATTTGTATATTTGGTTCCGGGATGATTAAGACCCATTCTATTTTATATTATTAACTTATTATCTTATGATATTTGGATTAAGTTCAGTAAAATATCAGGGGTCATCTTTACTTCTACTTTTATTTTTTAATGGTAGCATTTTGTTTTGATAACAGAAAAGGAACTCCATTACATTGTCGGCACCCATAGTGATTTTAATTTCTGAGTGTATGGCATGTGTAAAGCCTATGTGTTATGCAAACATGTTTTTGGGTTTCCAATAAGATTGGGTACAAGTTCTTTCTTTGGACATATTAATCATCTTCTCTGAGAATCTCTAGTCAGAGTGTTAAAGAATTGAAAACTGATTTGAAAAACCCAAAAGGGTACGGATTGTATCTAATTTGTTTTTATTCTTCATTATGGAGTAGAAATCAGTTTACGAAATGTGAACCCAACCTTCTTTTACGTCCTAGATTAACAGTTTTCTTATTTTATGGCTTGTTTTGTTTGGATTAGTGTTTTTCCGGGTTCACTCGTTTCTCCGTATGGTGAGTTCTAAGTGAAATACGTCATTGGGATAACATCTGATAGGTGTAATCCTTGTTATAATAAATTATTTTGATACTGAATCATGAATCCTTTACATTCCAAGTTTACCTTTTATTGTATCTAGCTAGTGAATGATCTGGTTGAGTTGTTCGAAATACATTGAACTGGTTAACAAAGGTCCTATCCAGATGTGTTTTGAACTCAAAAACCCTATGAGTCCAACCCTAGACCTCGTTATATGGAATTTATGTTCCAATCTGTCGAAATGATTGTCATCATTCATCTTCCGTAGGAGATGATCGTTTATTTTGAACGACGTATCATTTTTGCCTTATTTTCTTGATACTCTCCTTAGATGTGATATCACGGCCGACTTGGTCAATAAATTATTGGTGCATTATTTTTAGGATTTTCTTTGTTATTACAATTACTTACCCATACTCATTTTAGTCTTGGCTTGGAGTTCAATCGGTTTTTATTCACTAATTTGTTGGTTGTTCTCTTAGGCTGACCAATACTGCATTGTAATCGGGTAATATTGATCCTCCTTGATCTGAACTAACTATTATTTAGAAGTCTTTAAGGAGAGAGCTTGGTTAATAACTCAAAAATGAAGAATGCTTTACTATTTTGACAAGGTACATTGGATGGTTAGTTTATTAGGAGGCTTCTTGTAATTTTCCTTACAATTATAAAAAGGACAGCTTCTTGTGGTGTATCTAAAAGCATGGCTACTAGAAAATAACCTAGTTTGACATTTTGCTAACCTTTAATTTAAATAGTAAATTGCATGAAGTAATTTATATAAAAATAAAAAAATTATTTATTGATGGTTTGAGTATTAGATTTCAATCATATAATCTATATGATTACATGATTGAAATCCCAATACACTCTACACTCTGTTTCTGACTTATAAGGCCAATGGCCCCAACTTGAATGATTGTTTAACTTTTGTCATTTTGAGACAAGGTTCATAACTGGTACATATGACTTCTCTCGTAATTTGACATGGTAAATTTTTTTGGAATACTTAAAGGAGTTGTTAGTTTTTTAGAACTTGGATCAAATTTATCAAATGAAGGATTCCATTCATGATATTGTTATATACAAACATACTATTTTAATGTGTTAGTTCTTATCTTGCTCAGTTCTCATGAACTAACTCAGCCTAATAAATGTGCGAGATGGATTTCAGGAGTAGGAAATTAGGAATGAATTTTAGAAAGTTGCATTGATTTTACTAATGAAGTTCTTTTTCTCGAATTCTTAAATGTGTTGAAAGGATCTGGAATAGTATTTGTTGGGAAAGTTAGAAGGGCACAATGCCTTAGTATTTTGTATTTGTGGAGTAGTGTTGTCGTAACTAACTGAAACTAAAACTTGTAAAATATTATTGTGAATGATATAAAATGATCACAACATTGTTATGAGTATTTTATTGTATAATAGCAATTTTGAAAGATAGCTTAGCTTGGATATGACCAATATTGTTTACCTTTTTGTTTCCAAGTCAAAGTACATTAGAATTTTTTGCCACATTTGATTTGTATGCCGTGTTGGATAGGGAATGATGTATCCATGACTATTTATCATAAAGGATAATGGTAAAAAAATGGGTTTTAAATTTGAGTTAGTAGATCTTGCTAGATTTTGGTAATATTGTAATGTTAGATATAATAGAATGTTATGATAATATGGTTATATATATATATATATCCTATATATATATATATATATATATATATATATACACATAGACACGATGTTGTAAACAAATTGATGAAGTAAAGAGTCCTTAAGTGGGAAAAATGAAACTATCTTCTTGTGTCAAAAAGATATACCTTATTACTCTCAACCTATACTTTGGTAGTTTTATCTTTAGAGTTGTTGGGATATAAAATTATATTAAGTTGTAAACTAATGTATGGTAATTTGGAAAGTTAACGAAGTCATGCTAAATGGGATAAAGGATCAAGAAATATTTAAATCTAACTTATTGGTTATAAATTCATAATTGTAATCATTTAACGAACTTAAATCCTTATGCTTAATTTCATCTCCTAGCTTAAATCTATAACATCCCAAGTTTGTGTGTTTGTCTTACTAGTATGCTTAGTAATTTTTCATAAACTTGAATTTCGGGATCGATATAGTTTTACCTTTACTTGGCGTATGTTGTTTCCCCTTATATTTGATGCTAAATATCTAGATTTACATAAATAAATTCAACAACAATAAATCAAATTAACTTATGAAATGGATAATACAGAAAATATAGACAAAATTAAAGTAAAACGGAGAACTTTCTATTGGATATTGGATGGTGTTTTATACAATTTCTTTCTCTTATAATCATGGAGTCAAGTCTCATCACCTTATCCCCATATCTCTTCTCTAATACCTAGTCATACGACCACAACGCTATCGATGAGTTGTGAATGACAACTAATTGTGCAATCTCACATATTGTTTAAATATTAAATAATATAAATATTCAAACCGTATGTTCACACTATGAACAAATATTTCATAACATTCACCTCCTTAGTGTGAACATGGGTGAGTTTTGTCTAGTACCTACTCATGTTTTACAATCCAATGATTTTCAAACAGTACCATCAACTCCAACAAGTTTTCTAGTGGAACCATTAAGCACTCTGTATGTTATTTTCTAAGATATTCACAAACTCTCAAATTGGTTTTCTAGTGCACCACCAATCACTTCATATCAGCATAGAATTTTTCCCATCCACATTTTAAAAAATAGAACAAAACATAAGAAAAATATGTTCCTAACTATGAACAAGATATATTCATCTATTCTTATTACATCACACAACAAAAATAAGTGCGAAAAATTCATTGTGTGGCCCCATTCCTTGTGGCTTTGCGAGAGGTCACCGATTAACTTCATTCCTCTATTTCCTCCTTCCTCCATCATTTATTGCTTTATTTACATAGATAATTTGATCATGAAGCTAAAAACAACCCCCTTAAATTTAACGTCACATATAAGCGAAAATGTGTCTAATTAAAAATTACATAAATGCATTATGTAAAAGGAACGATAACCAGATCGTGCCAAGCCAAGAACACAAATGCTAATCAAACATCATGATCAATAAGATGAATGTAATTCGCGAATAACTTTACCTAGCAAACAAATGAGCAAGTAATATCATATATTATTATGGAACTCAATGAAATATAATGATAATGGGCCTTGCTTATATAGGCAAGGAATAACAATCTAAGAACCATTCAAGGTTATAGATCAAGCCATAAATCATGGAAAGAACTAGTCAAGTCCATAGATTTATGAGAGAACTAGACATCAAGGATCTAGTCAATACCATAGATCTAGGAAAGAACTAGTCAATACCATAGATCAAGAAAAGAACTATACCTAACAACTAGATAATATCTCCTAATATCTAAATAAAATAAATAAATATCCACACACATAAGTGGGTGAGGATAAATACAATAAAGGTAAATAATGTACCTAGGTGAACATGAGCTAAGGTAAATACCTACTCTAACACCCCCCCTCAAGTGAAGCTAGGGGCCAAAATAGAAGTGGCATGTCCATAGTATGAGTCCCGACAACTAGGCTTGATGAGGTACTCATGTACAATATATCCATGAAGAAATCTCAAACCAAAAGAAGGAAAGAGAAAGAAGAAGAAGAAGAAGAAGAAGAAGGAAGATGTTCTCATGAAAACCCCCAAGAACAAATTCTGAAACCCCAAGCATTCCACGTAACTCAAGGTAGCGAGGTGATGCAAAAGGTTTCTTAAAGGTGTCTCGTAACCCTGCTTCGCTAAGTCGAATGTACACTAAGCAAATAACTCCATCTTGAATGTGCTAACGAATGAATTGGATGTGTATCTCAATATGCCCGGTCTGCTAGTGCTCAATTTGGGTTGTGAGAAATGTGAATTGCACTTTGGTTATCACACTAAAGTATAGCCGGTGAATCCTGTGGGAATCTGAACTCTGTCAACAACTTGCGAAACCAAATAATCTGCTGACTTGCTATAACTGCTGCCCTGTACTCTACCTTTAAAGATGAAATGCAATATCTTGTTGCTTTTTACACACCCAAGCAATTGGAGAAGAACCAAGATAGAAAAGATAGCCAGAAGTGGAACACATGTCATCAATAGAACTTGCCCAATCTGAATCTGTATACCCAACCAACTGAGTATAACCCCTAGTGTAGTGTAGGCCAAAGTGGGAAGTGCCATGCAAATAGCACAAAATCCTTTTAGCAACCTTCTAGTGACTACTATGAGGAGAATGTGCAAACCGAGATACAAGCCCTACTACAAATGAAATATCAAGGTAAGTATGGGTCAAGTACATAAGACTCCCAACCAACTGCCTATACAATGTAGGATCACAAAGTGGTGTGGTACATGTGGATGTAAGAGTAACTCCAAAATGAAAAGGAGACGGACTTCGCTTGAAATCAGCCATATCAAAGTGCCTAAGAAGATCATGGGTGTACTTTTGCTTTGACTCAAATGAATCCCCGAACTGCCTAAGAAATCTACAAAACAAGGAAATAATGCAATAGCCCAAGATCTGTCATGTCAAAATATGTAGAAAGAGCCCTCTCGAATACTCCGGATGTGGGAAAAAAGCTACCGAAAGTAACATATCATCAACATACAAGACAAGTATCATAATATCCTCACCGACATGCTTTGGAGATACACTGTATGATCAGAGTGGAAATGAAAAAAACTAGTAGATAGAAGAAAAGAATCCATCTTCTCATACCAAGCCCGAGGGGCTTGTTTGAGATCGTAGAGAGACCTTCGGAGCTGACAAACAAAAGAAGAATCCTGAACAAATCCAGCCGGCTACTCCATATATATTTCCTCTTGTATATCTCCATGTAAGAAGGCATTCTTCACATCCATATGGTATACAGGAAACCCCTGTGATGCAACAATAAAAGTACAAGGTGTACAGAATCCATCTTGGCAATGGGTGCAAAATTCTCAGAGTAATCAATACCTTCAACTTGTGAAAAACCCTTTACAACAAGACGAGCCTTATACTTGTCAATGGACCCATCAGCTGCGTATTTGGTTTGGTATACCCACTTACACCTAACCATCTTTCTTCCTTTAGGAAGAGATACCAAATCCCAAGTATGATTCTTCATCAAAGAAGAATACTCAACTACCATCACATCATCCCACTCCGGTATCCCATGAGCCTTTGAAAATACTATGGATCCTCAGAAACTACCTGACACAAAAGTCAAGAACCTGTAGAATGTGCGTGATGATAGTTAGTGGGTGGAAGATCCTCTATGAAAGGTGCTACCCCAGAAACTATAGTATGAGCCCACTTAGGCATAGTGAAAACATCGGTAGAAATATGATCCTCAATGGCATCTATAACCTCCTCA
This sequence comes from Taxus wallichiana var. yunnanensis, assembly GCA_018340775.1. NCBI lineage: Eukaryota > Viridiplantae > Streptophyta > Pinopsida > Cupressales > Taxaceae > Taxus > Taxus wallichiana. The sequence goes on from CM031237.1 coordinate 224,869,295, forward strand.
TCAATCTCCTTAAAGAAAGGATCCGCAAGATGAGATGAAGAAGAAAAAGGAATGGAAGAAGATGAAGAATCATGAGGAGTGAAATGCTCATCAAACTGAACATGTGTTCGAAAAAGAACATCATGTGTATCAGGATCTAAAAGATGATAAGCTCTCATTTCCTCACAATACCCTACAAAGATCAAGGGTTTACTCTTCTTATCCAAAGCTTTACTTTTCTTATTTGGCACAAAGGCCCAAGCATGCCTCCCAAAGACTCAAAAAAATGAGACATCTAGCTTAGTGTTGGACCAAGCTTCCTCTAGAGTCAAATCCTCAAGTGCTCTATGTGGTATGCGATTTTGAATATAGTTAGCACAATTAACTGCTTCTTACCAATAGATAGGAGGTATATCTCTATAATGCATCATATAGTTAGCCATTTCCTTCAAATTTCTATTCTTCCTTTCTGCTAATCCATTATGTTGTGGAGTATGAGGAATAGAATGCTGGTGAATACTGCCTTGAGTTGCCAAAAATATAGAAAACTCATTGCTGAAGTACTCCCCCCCATTATCAAGTGCAAAGGTTCTTTATGCTACTAGAAGATTGTTTTTGACCAAAGCCTTGAAGTCTTAAAGTGTTGAAAAACATCACTTTTTTATTTTAGAAAATAAACCCAAGTACACCTCGAGAAATTATCAATAAATGTAAGTGCATACTTAGCTCCATTGAAAGATGGGGTAGGAAAAACCATCAAGTCACTATGCACAAGCTCAAGTGGGGAAGAAGCTCTCTTAGACAAATTCTTAGGAAAAGAATCTTGGTGTTTTTTCCCTAATGCACAACCATGACAAACTCCCTAAAGACAAGAAACTCTAGGAAGACCATCTACCATACCATGAGTGCTCAACTCCTTCAAATATCTGTAATTAAGATGTCCAAATCTTTCATGCCAAAGCTTACTCTCTGAATTTGAATGAGAAACCAATCCTGTCCCTATAGAAGAAGTGTCATCAAAACCCTCAAAGTGATATAGTCTTGAACTAGGATCAACAATACCCTGAGCAACAAGTGAATAAGGCTCCAACAAAATTCTTACTTGACCCATGTGGTGTAAAAGTCACTGTTTTCCCTTGACCAGAATGACAAATTTGATATATAAAAAGTAAATTTTTAGTGATGTTAGGAACATATAGTGCATCTTGGATATTTCCATCATCAAGTTATATATCACCTTTTCCCTCAACATAAAGAAAGGAAGAATCTCTAACCTCAATTTTGGATGTAGAACTCAAACCTAGAGAAACAAAAGACTCCTTGGAAGAAGTCATGTGATGAGAAGCACCAGAATCTATAACCCAATTATCTGTAAGTGGTGACTGAGATCTTCCAACAACATTAAGTGATTTTCCATGCTGATTAGAAGGAGGTGGAGTAGAGATAGAACTTTTGTGTTTCTTGATTGAATCCTCTAACGCTTGCATTCGCTTATAACACCTATTTTCTTCATGATTACTACCCCCACAAAAAGAGCATGAACGGATAGACTTATTCTTGGATTTAGAAGACTCATAGGGTTTTGAGTTGTTTTCTTTGGGTTTAGGAGCATTTTGAGATGGAGAAGGTGTGGATTTTGTTTTCTTGTTTGGCTTTCCCTTGCCCTTAGGATTAGATGCAACTAATGCCTTTTGAGAGGTGGAAGACTCAAGGTGATATAATTTGTATTCTTTCGTAGTAAATCTTTCACAAAATATTTCTAAGTTAGGCATTTTGAAGGTGTCACCTAAGGCATTCATGCTAGAGAAAAAGGTAGAAGCAAAAATTTGGAATGGTCCTCTCAACTTGGATAAAATCAAGTAAACACACTCTTCATCTTTCTTATCTCTTCCACTCCCCTTCAACCGTGTCAAAAATACTTGAACTTGGTAAGATAGTCTCGTAATTGTTGGAAAATCTTCAGGATTAAGAGAGGTGATCTCAGTTTCAAGTTGCATAGCTCTCATATGATCTACCTTACCAAATAAATCTTCCAATTTCTCCCATATTTTGAAAGGAGAGTCACATTTTTCCAAATGAAAAAAAAAAGATCATCACGACATAATTTCCTATCAAACCCATACACTCATAAAATTTTCACTTGGTACTTAAATTTCTCATATTCTCTAGTGAACACTAGTTGTTATGAAGAAGTTAAAGCCCATAATCCTTTTCGCTTAATTATTGTTTCCATTCTTTGTTTCCATGTGTGGTAATTATGTGTTGTTAATGGCTCAACATGATCTAATGTAGAAGTAGATAAAGATGTCATCCTAAAAAAATCACCAAAAGAAATGCAAGAACCAAGCAATGCAACAAGAGCCCCCAGATTTTGGCACTTTATAAGGAGTGCGTGTTACAATATGGCACTTTATAATTATAGTGTGATTCTCAAAATAAATATTTCCAATGGAAAGAGCATAGAAAACTCTACACTTTTGCAAAAATGGCACTTTGAAAACCGAGTTCCGATTAAAAGATATAAGGTTTTTCAATATCATGCTCTACTATTTATTTTAGTTTCCACTAAAATAGAATAAAATGCTCTTTCCTTCACCACACAAATAAAATGAAAGGGGGCTGCAAGTAAAGCACCTACTAGTAGGAATCACAATATTTAAGCCCTCATATGACCATACCATATGACCGGGGCTAAACCCTCATTTTGTAGGAATAACAAATGAGCAACAATATCATATATTACTATGGAACTCAATGAAATACAATGAGAATGGGCCTTGCTTATATAGGCAAGGAATAAAAATCTAAAAATCATTAAAGGTCATAGATCAAGCCATAGATCATGGGAACGAACTAGTCATCAAAGAACTAGTCAAGTCCATAGATTTGTCGAGAGAACTAGACATCAAGGATCTAGTCAATACCATAGATCTAGGAAAGAACTAGTCAATACCATAGATCGAGGAAAGAACTATACCTAACAACTAGATAATATCTATCTAAATAAATAAAAATAAATATCCACACACATAAGTGGGTGAGGATAAATATGATAAAGGTAAATAATGTACCTAGGTGAACATGAGCTAAGGTAAATACCTACTCTAACATTATGCACCACTTTTTTTTGTTTTAGATATCTATTTTTTTTTGTCACGTTTCTCTTAAAATATAAAAAGGTTTATGTAAAATTTTAACATAAGTTTTTCATCTATGAACTAAACAAACCCAATAAATTCGTAATATTTCGATTATGAATTTTTAGACACAATCAATCTATCAAACGTTTATTTAAAAAAAAAAACAATTTCACCCAGCTTACTTACAGATATTTATGCACAGATATAGGAAGAATTTAAATCTGATGTAAACTAAAATATATTGCATCTTGTTCTTATCTTTCTAGGGAAAAAAATGAGACATTAATTGGATGTCATATGAGTATACCGCATTCTTCTTCTTTTGTGATGTGTGTGCTGGAAATTTTCTTACGGGATTCCTTCAAGCATCTTCTTCTTCTTCTTCACTTGCAGAAGGAAACCTGCTCTGATACAAGATGCTAAATCTCTATATTTTCATAAATAAATTCAACAACAATAAATCAAATTAACTCATGAAATGGAAAGTACAGAAAATACAGACAAAATGAAAGTAGAATGGAGCAATTTCTATTGAATATTAGAGGGCATTTTATACAATTGCTTTCTCCTATAATCATGGAGTCAAGTCTCATCACCTTATCCCCATATCTCTCCTCTAATCCCTAGTCATACTCCCACACCCCTATCCATGAGTTGTGCATGACAACTAATTGTGCACACTCACATATTATTTAAATATTAAATAATACAAATATTCAAACCATATGTTCACACTATGAACAAATATTTCCTAATAAAATTTTATTGTTATGTGTGCTTTAAGGATAATATCTTATCCTAGGGTAATGTTCCAAAAAGTCTAACTTCATTTTTATGTAAAAACCCTCTTGGACCAACCACCTGTTGATTGGCGAAGACTGCCAACTAATCCTGCATGTCACCTTAAGATTTGAGATCATTAATAAATCTGATACCAAACTCATTTATCATTTGGTTATATGGATCATTGCATTGAGATACTTATGAAGCATATTAATATCTAAGTGGTGATTGGTTTGTAGGATTATAAAATCTTTTAGTGTTCTAGGAGAAGATGTTTTAGGCCATTTTTGTAATGGTCAATCCCTCTTATGGTGAGTAAAAAGGATCCTTGTAGTGTAAACTCTATTGTAAATTGAACGTGATCTTTCTTGTAATGTGTATAAATTCTCTTGATGTGGTTAAATATACTATTTTCTTACTTTATTCCCCTTGCATTCTAAATAAATATTCTAGTGAGTGAGGGAAATGAGACCCAAATAAAAAAAAGCCAAAATGTGAACTTCACCTCCTTTAGACTTAACCTTTTTCTATTTCGTAATAGAGGTAAGATATAAGGTTAAGATGCATCCTGTTATGAGTGAATCCTAGGGATAATGCCAAGTAGCCTACAGGGTATGTATTATCCTTGTGAGTAATTGAATACCTATTTTAATAAACAATCAAATTAAACAAGTAATTGACATATTATAGATGATCCTTATTCAAGGAGTTATATCTTAAGATAAATGATCAATAGCATAAAAAGGAAATCTAGAAACATGAGAAGGAATGTATAAATCACGTAACCTGAGTCTTCTAGACCTTAAGTTAGGAATCGAAATAAGATCTAATAGAAAATAATTAATCTTAAAATAATTTACGATGGGAAGACCCTAACTATAGAAGTGTATTGTGGTCCTGATTGTTATGTTGTGCCTAGTCTAAAATAATAGAGTATTAGTCCGGATGGGTGTCACATGTATTATTGTTGCCTATGTGGGTCTATGTTGTGTAAAGCTTATCATGAGTTGTGAGTAGTCCTTTGAGACCACCTATGGTGTCGTATAAAGTTCAAGCATGTCAAAAAAAATTATCTAATTTTTTTGGTGTTGTCTTTGTGTGTGTGGTTGGTGGATTTTAAACCCATTGGGGGTGACCTCAAATGTGACCTTGGGTAAATTTTGGTTTTCCCTATTTGGTTTTACTTATTTGTGAGTAATTGTATTTTTTTAGTGCTATCATGAAATTACAAGTACCCTTGAATGGCCTTATATTTGATTGGGGCATTCAGATAATTTGTGTAACATTGGATCATCTATCAAGCTGTGGGACTTGCGGGCTTGAGATGATCCTCTTGTAAAGTCGGTTCCTACTCCTAAACAACCTGTCACAATCTACTATAATATAGGAAAACCATCTAACCCTAATCTAACTTTCCAAGGGACTAGGGAGAAAGAGTGCATGAAAACAAAACCTACACTAGAGTGGTCATACATAAGAGAAGAAGGTTTTTGATCACAAATTCAACTGCTTGAAATGGAGAGAGGTGAGCAATGGAGAGGATGGACAAGATGCATCACAAACTAAAGATAAATTTCACACAGAACACCACTTCAACCCATTAAACACATCTCCCAAAATCTATAATAGACATTAGAGATATGCACAGTATACCCTGCAATGATGAGAGGCAAGAAGAGATAATAAAATAAGAAATGGATGGACAAAATGCATCACGAAACATATTTTATTGCTCCATGAATTCACACATTACATCATTAGTGGTCAAGGGGCAATAAAATGCCATTATAAAGAAAAGAGAGGAGGCTTAAGCTCTAGATTCAACCCTAGGGAAGAAAGAGAGAGAGAGTAGAAGAGAAATATGACCAACTCTTTTTTTACAAATGAGCCCAAGATTACAATTTATAGAATGAGAAAGAGAGGGAAATTTGCAATCTATAATTTTCCTTTTCAACTTCTTGCAATTTTTATAAATGAGTGTAATTTATGGTATGTTACTTACCGAAGGATCCCCATACTATCCCATAACTTGCAGCAGTGAAATATGTCATCCCATGCTTCATTAATGCATTTCAACTACCAAATAAAATAGTGCTTTGATTCTGACAATGTTTTCTTCAAAATCACTATCGATTCCTCACCAAATTATTGATTTATTTATTTATAAGCATTGGGCTCGAAGCATGATTCCAATGGTCCCGATTTTATGTGTTTTCATTGAGAAATGCAAAAGTTATGACCGTCTGAGTGCGGAAAACTATTTGCATTGTTTTCCTTTCTATGCCATGCGTTTACTATATTGGGTCCTTGTGTCTTGGTTGTCCCGAAAAAAAATGTCCGCTCCACCCACAAGTCTCCTTCTTGTTGGCATTTTTGGAAAATCAAGTTTTCAGTGAACTCAAGTCCCAACGTCCTGTGGACCGCGCAAGAAAAATTTATCTGATTTTTCTAATTTCCTTTTTCTCGAGCCTTCCGTGACTTTCTATGGGATTTTTGTGGCTTCCGTGGAACTTTCTACGTCTTTTATGTCACTTCTATAGATTTTTCTATAGAATTTTTCTCGTGGCTTTAGTGGATTTTTCGTGGACTTTTTTCTACGGCTTTTGCGGACTTTTCTATGGCTTCCATGGATTTTTCTATGGCTTTCGCGAATTTTTCTCGTGGACTTTTTCACTAACTCAAATTTTTTTCCTTGATGGGGAAGTTAGAGAAAAACTAGAGGGGCCCCCAAAATAAAATATTTGGGCCTTAAACCATTTTTGTCTCAAGCTGAAGAAATTGTGCAAGTTATCGAAATTACCCTCGGGGTGAATTTTGGATAATGATTATTATTATGAGTCACTTTTATTATTGTTGTTAAGTACTCCATTTAAGTTAATTAGACTTGATTAATTAGTGTAAATTAGGATGTGACAAAAGGGGGTAATTAATGTGAGTAGGTAGTCTTGGTTTGTGTTGGATTTGAAATAATTTAATTACTTTTGAGTGTGGTGCACTCAACCTTACATGTAAATTTCGGATTTTGACTTTCAAGCCAATTTGGAGGCTTGTGGGATAATTTAAGCTTATTTCACACCTCTTAAAGTCACCCACCCACTATGCCTATGATGTGAGGGGCTTATTTTAGGCCTTTTTGTGTGTTTTAATGGAGAAAAAGAGCAATTAATTGCACTTTTCTTACAAGAGTCTTTAATTGTGTCCTTTAGGGGTGTGGGTTTGAGTTGGAGTGTGTAAGAGGGTTTTCATTCCCTCAACCACCAATTTATTGTGCTTTGGAGATTGGGTTTGACATTATGATGTGTAACAGAGGAGAAATTACGTGGCATCCTACATGGAGCAACATCACATCTCTCCTCTCTTTCTTGTTATTCTAATTTTCTTGAGGAGTTGGAGGTTACTTGTTTTTATTTTTGGACTCTTGCTTTTCGAGGATAACTTTCTTTTGGAGTGTTTGTTAGAGTTGGAGACATCTTGTGATTTCTTGGACCTAGAAAGGTTGGAATCCTTTTTTTGGCTTAGAAACTCTTGCAATGACAAGGTAGGGTCTCCATTCATGTTTTCTTTCGATAATGTTTTGGACATATATTTGTGAATGAATGCTTTCCACATGTGTGATTTTGGGAAATAGAAGGGCCCTTATTTTGCGTAGGAGAAAATGAAAATAGGGATATTTTGGAGGGAAGCACAATAGGTTTTATTGGGAATTTCAGGAGGGAGTTTGGTTGGGGTGTCCCACCTTGTGATAAGTAAAATTTTTGATTATCATCTTGTCTTATTGTGGGAGGCATAATAGTTATTTTACTTAAAGGGAGGAATAAGATTTTTATGGGTTCTGATTGAGTTCTTGGAGGTTTTAAGGTGGGCACCCAAACCCTTGGGAGGAATAAGTAGATCCCCATGTTCCTTTCTCTTTCTTGGCTTGAGTTGGATTCTTTGTGGTTGGAAACTTGCTTGTTTAGTTGTTTTTTTGGTATTATGGTTATTTTGTGAATGTCTTGATTGAATGTGAATTTTGAATCCTTGTAAAGTTGCCAATGGTTATATTATACCCCTCATTACTTCATTGTTGGTGCTTGGTGGTAAATAAGGAAGAAGGCTTATCTTCCTCACTGGATTATTGGTTTGGCGGACTTTGTTGCCTACTCCCCTATTTTGATTGTTGTGTTTGAAATTTGGGAAGAGGTGTATCTCAAGTGTATAATGATCTTAGTATCATTTGGAGGAAAGAAGAAATATCCCTCTTTCTAAATATTTTACCATGTTGTCTCCATTTGAATGGAGCGCTTCTAAGTTGCATTTTAAAAAAATTAAATCCCTTTAAAGTGTGTTGTAAAAGGTTGATTTGTATCAAACTTTCAGATGTATGTACATGGAAAAAGGGGTAAAGGAAAATTGTAATGTTAATTTTAAAATCCCTCAAACATGTAAAATCTACTAAGAGTGTTCTAAATGATAATTTTCATTTTAAATGTGTTAGTTCTTGTGAAGGGAAACTACAAAATTTTGCATTGTTTAGATGAAGTAGGAAACTTGAAATGGGCTTGAAATGGAAATTAATTTATTTCAATCTAAGTTGTTTCATTCAGTAAGACTGATATGTATCATTTTAAAAAGATTGATGATCATGTTGAAAATATACTTGTTTCTTAAAATGGATTTCCATTTAGTTATTGTGAATGAAAGTAAATGGTTGCTTGTTTCTATTGAAAAGAAAACATAGTGAAAATACTAAATTTTTGTTACATTTCTTATTAGGTTGAAGGAAATAATAGAGAATGAGTTGATGTTATGAAATTTTAGTATGAAACAAGAAATATCATCCATCTAGCAACCAATGAATGGAAGACACCTTAGTTCAATTTATTATTGCTTTAAAAAACTAAATTAAATAGAAGAACTATTGAAAAAATCCATATTTGGAAGGCTTTGTTTTCGGGAGAACAGAATTGTCGACCTGTGTAGAGTGGCGGTTTAAGAACCATCACCTAATACAGAGCTGCAGTCTGTGAACCACCCCCAGAAGGGTGGTGGTCATAGGAATGTCAACCTATGTAGGGCAGCGGTTTCATCACTTTCGATGGAAAAATAAAATACACTGTTAAATATCTAGATTTAAACTTAATTGAAATCTAAGCCTAAAACCATTAAAAAGGTAATTTTTTAAAACTAGAAATAAATTTAAATTAAGTGTTTAAGCTCTCCAATCTTTTTATGGCACCCAAATGTGTTAAAAATTCTCAGATTAAAGGAAATGTGTTTTTTCCCCTTTGGTTGAACTCAAAACAAGAAAATGTTTTCATTAAATAAAAAAATGGATCCACTGTAGGATATCTATATTAAACAAATGGGCAATAATAAAATAGTAAAATATTTTCAACTAAAACCATAAATTTTTTTCCATGGTTACACTTCTTGCTCTCATGGCTCCTCCTACTTCTCCTCTTCCAAAACCTACAAATCAATAATGGGTAAATAAGTCAAAGGAAAAGAATAAAGAACATTGCATAGAGATGATTAGGGTTAGTGTGAAATCCCCAAGATCCAAGAGCCCTCATTGAATGAAAATAAGGGTTGTGATTCATCCCTACAAAAGTTAGCTGAGAATTAGGTGGAAATATGTCTTAAATAAAAAGCATGTGTAGCTTAGGAATGGGTCCACTAATGGATTGTTAGAAGGTAAACTTAAAATTGTAACCTTAATGATTAGTTGCTGAATTTTAAAAATAAAAGAACCTTGGATATTATATTTAATTAAATCAAACTTCTCGTATGGTAATTAGACAATTTTTTTTTAGGGATTAAACTTATTTGTATTTTACTTAATGGGAGTGTAAGTTTGGACTTAGCCTTAGAATAATAAATTAAAAATGACATTAGAACTATGTTACTAAATTAAATAAAGATTGTAACAAGGGGATTTTAAGCCCAATCGTGGGAATTAAATAATATTAATCAAATGTAAATTTAAAAAATAAAATATTAACCAAGAAATAAACTAAATGTAGTTAAAGGTTACCCCTGTTGCAATCGGTTTTAAAAAAAAATATATTCCATAATTTTTCCTATCCATTGTAATGGATTCTATCTTGGGTTTTGTGCAGAAATTTATGGGCATTACACTTGGTATCAAAGTCATGGGTTCAATAGTCGGACCCTAGGTTAACATGGGAACCTAAAAACTAGTTAGCAAAGCTTGAACTCTGTATGAATAAAATAACAATAAAATAATAAATTTTTTTGGATTGTTGTACTCACCTAGTGAAATTTTGTTAAAACAAGTTAATGGGAAATGTTGAATTAAATTGATATCTTGTGAAATTATGGTGTATCAGGAACTTAGTTTCCTTGCAAAGATGTTTTTGATGAGCCCTAGCTCTTGCTTTTAGTCATGTGATGTGTTGACTCCATAAAGTCTCCTCCTTGTTTGGAATACTAATTTGTGTGGTGTGGCTCTTGTGGATTAATGCTAGTGGTTACGTTCATGGATCGATACAGAAATTAGAAGTTTTTAGTTGTTTAGAGATCCCCTTCCTTCAGTGGTTAGGCGAGTTGGTTTTGGTTTTCACTATTTCTACTTAATCCTAGTATCGGAGAGTAGATATCAGGACTTGGTGTCACATTTGATCCAGTTTTGCATATGTGTTCTTAGATATGATCTTGATACATAGTAGCCCTACTGGTGGCCCATGAAGGGCTGCGAAATGAATGTGATGTGGACTTTTCTTTATTTTATATTCATAAACTTGAGTTATTTTATCAAGGACCAACATTTTAGTTTATGATTCCATGGAGAAGCTCTGAGGATTTTTCTATGGTTTTATCTTATTACAGGATCTTTATGGATTGAAATGTGGCTACCTATCCATCTTATTTATTTATGAGATTTCGTATACTTTAATTTTGTTTGGTGACTTGGAGCTTGTTTATATTTTTGGCTACTTGGCCAAATTTTATGTGATTCTTTCTTGCTTATTGATAAGTTGGTTCCACATTGTTTATATTGTGACCTTTCATCATATGGAGGTACACCCTAGGTGCCTTGATTGTCTTCTTAGGTGCTTCAAGTTATGCCTTTGGTTTTGGAAGGACGGAACCTTGTGTGTCTAGGATCTAGGAGTGACTCTTTCGTTACTCAACATTTCTTGAGAGAGAGAGTTCTCTATGTCATGTGGTCTAGTTGGTAGTTTTGATAGCAATGGTTGTGATTCTATTACACTTTGGTAAGAGCTTTGTTCCTCATTAGAGTAGATGTGTTTTTTTATGGGTTTATGGATTGTGTTAGGATTAGATTAACTCTTGGATGATTGTAGGTTTTAGTGGATAATTTTTTTGATGTCTTTGTTTCTACGATAACATGCTAAGTTTTAACATGGTTTCCTTGTTTTATTTTAGAAAGGATCGACAATTGGACTATATGTATCTTGGTAAATATGGTTAGATTTAAGCCCATTCGGGAAATGTGCTTAATTAAGTGTACTTGTTTTTCTCTTGATGACCCATAAATAGATCTACCCTTGCCTTAACATTTTAAATTGTTTATGTATACCACTCTATAATATATTAAGTGTTGGGTTATGTTGAGACACGTATGGATGCCTTGGGGTATTTTGGACCTTTCTCTTAGATATTTTGGTTTTGTAGATCTTAAGATTTTAATCTTAGTTGTGCTTATGTTGTGCCCTTTCTTTTAAAGCTATAACTCTTGGTCGTAGAGGCCATGTTTGGGTAAATTAGCTGATTTTCCTCTTGTATTTGATGTCTTCTGGATGGGAAATGTGGTGCCCTTGGAGTAAAATTTCCCTTGTCATCTTGTTTCTCAGTTGGTGGTATCTTGTGGAAGTATGAGTTTTTTTTGGAAACTCTCCTTGTCTTATTAAGTGAACCTATTTTGAGTCTAAACAAAAAAACATTGTTTTCTTTCCCAAACCGATCTAAACCTCTTAAACTTGTAAAAATAAATTTGCATCTTTAATGGGATTTTTCATCGTAACTTATTTTGATACTTGTGGAGACCCACTTGGAGTGCATCAATGATGCTTGTAATTCTTTGGTAAACTCTTGAAATCTTGGTGTGTTGCATATTGGTTGATTGATCTCTAGTTCCTATAAAATTAAAGATGTGATATGTTGATTGATCTCTTATTCCTATAAAAGTAATGATGTGATATGTTTGACTCTTCCTACTCATTAAAATCTAATTGGTAATATGATTAACCTAAACATAATAAAACTCTAATTGAGGGGCTTGGAATTTGAAACTTAACAAGTAAACTGGAACATTAGGAAAAGGAAAATGGTTCCTTACTTTAATCTGGTGGATTAATAGAAGAAATAAAACTATGTGAAAATAGTAAGAACTTTGTTCTTTTACATTCCCTAGAAGTAAGATAAATTATCTTTCGCATATATAGAATGGTGAGATATCATGCCAACATTGGTGGTGTTCCTTAATGATGTAAAATATGTGATATCATAATAAAAGGAATGCATTAATTAGAAAAATTATAAGAAATGTTCTTAGCGAGCATAACTATAACTTGTGACTTATAGTTTGGATTATGGAATGAGTAAGTTTATGAGTTTGAGTGAAAATGTATAATTAAACAACCTTGATTGTATAAATGGCTATTGCACACCCTAGATTTATAAACTACATAGTCTGAAAGGTTTGAGCTAAATGAAAGGTTCCCTTAAGCTACTGTAGGATTATCTAATCTCTTTTGTGGCCTAAGATTTTGGGGTGTGATATGGTTGAGTAATTTCCATACCCCTTGTTATATAAAACAATAAACATATGTAAAATGGTTACGAAACAAGTATATACGAGGTCATTTTTACCTCTCTCTTGAGTAGTGCAAAAATTTACAAATTCGTAAAGATTTTATCCCTATGTTAGTGTGAATTAATGGATATGTTTGTGCTGATGGGTCCTATGTCTCATTATTCCAAGGGTGGTAAGTAATTAAACCTTTAATTCTATATGCCTACCCTGGATTAATGAAATACCTTGTTTATAGTGATGTGTTATAGTTGCGTTGGAATCCGTTGAACATAGATGTGTATGTTTTCCCCTTGTAGGAGTAATTTGGGTCATCATACCCTTATTTCCTTGTAGCTAGATGAGTGTTATTTATGGCCTTTTAGGAGTGAATATTTATCTCTTGTTTTAAGAAAGGCACCCTCCTTGTGTGTGGATTAAGTCCTTGGTGACCTAGGTTTATTGGTAAATCTAGGAAACATATGTTAAGGATATGAAAGAATTTTTGAAGTTCTCTTTTTCTTTTCTTGGGAAACCCTGATGTTTCTCATCCCCTTTTGTCCTTGGAAAGGGAAAGTGCAAGTTGTTTTCGTAAGTTGTTACTCAAGTATTGGTGTGATGCACTAGTAGATTGTAGTTAGACCCCCTCTTGTTGCCTATTTATTTCCTACCTCACTTGAGTGTTATTTTTGTTATTATTTAAGCATGTGCTTTGTTTATGATTGTTTTGATCTTGCAAGAGTTAAAACAAATAAAATTCATTGTGTTCTACAGGGTGATGGGTGCCTCTTGTGTTGATATGCTAGTTTGGTCAAGGATTGTTATCTTTCAATGTGGAAATATTATCTAAGTTTTGAAGTTTCTTAAGAAAGGTTTGTGTTGTGTATTTGATATTGAGTGAAAATTCAAGTTATAGAAAACCTTGTGGTCAATATTATGCTTAGTATTACCATGAAAATTTAATTGAGTCCTTTTGAGTTATAAAATTTCTTCCAATGAATAGCCTACATCCTTGTAATTTTTTTATAATTTAGGTGTTTTATTTGTTGTTAAACACCATCTTCTGTGATCTTAAATTTGTGAGGCCGATAAGTAGGCATGTTTTCTCATGTAAAATTGAAGGTCAGGATTGGTAGTTGTTAACCTTGTTTAAATAATAGACATTGAAGTGTAATCCAACCTAAGAGAAAGTCTTAACCATTATTATTGTAGTGTGTTATATCCATGGGTGGCTATGTGGTCATCCGAGTACATGGATTTATCCTTATATTCCTTTACCTTAGTGATTAGTCTTGAGATTCTATTCGAAATTTAATTTTTAGATGCTCTGTGATGTAGCTTGGTTGACCAAATAGAGTTACTTTAAAGAACTAAGTAGTTACAACCTTGTTTGAATAAAGTTTAGTATTCATGACTAACAATATCCCTTCTCCTTGTTCAATAGTGTTGGAAAAAACTTGGGTTCTATGAACCCACTTTTATTGAAATAAAGAAAACCCACAGAGGGTGTGACTTCTATTCATATGCATTGTTTCGTACCTATTTTCCGTGACTTCCAGGAGGAAGTCAAATCTAAGGGAGGGGGATGTAATGCCCACTCCTCCACACTGATTGAACTTTGATTTCAATTTCGGTTGATTATAATATTGAACCTTGTTGCTGTATTATAGTTAGCATACTGATAAGAAATACGGGACATCATGATTATTATTGTGTTTTGATTGTTATTTTGACTGTATGGTTGTAGTGTGGACTTTGATTTACATTAGTGTATATGATTTTATTATCTTATTTGATAGACAATATGGATGTGTTAGAATTTTGACATGATGTGATTTATACGATGGATTATATCCATGGATTGACATAGCACTAATTGATGAACTAGTACTACTACTTTTTACCGACACATTGAACTTGATATATTGATTTTTCTAGATGACTTATTAGAATCTAGAATCTAAATGTTGGAGATTTACTTGGTTTTAACAATGGTTTAGTTATGATATTTGATGATGTAAAATGATATGTAAATATATGAATTTTATTATCTCAATGTGTTTAATGTGGCCACGAGGCGAGAATGGTATTATTTTGATTTTTCTAGGAATTTGTAGGACAAGAAACAAAAGGAGATGGGAATTTGGGGTATCGTCAACAGGTCACCTTGGTAACTAGAGTAAATGTTTGATGTTACTGTTGTTAGTTTTTTAGGAGGTCCCCATTGGGGGGGTGACCTCAAATGTGACCTTGTGTAAATTATGGTTTTCCATTTTTGGTTTTGTTTATTTGTGAGTAATTGTATTTTTTAGTATTGTGAGTCACTTTTATTATTGTTGTTAATTACTATATTTAAGTTAATTAGAGTTGATTAATTAGTGTAAAGTAGGATGTGACAAAAGGGGGTGATTAATGTTAGTAGATAGTGTTGGTTTTTGTTTGATTTGAAATAATTTATTTACTTTTGAGTGTGGTGCACTCAACCTTACATGTAAATTTCAGATTTTTACTTTCAAGCCAATTTTTGAGGCTCGTGGGATAAGTTACGATTGTCCCACACATATTAAAGTCACACACCCACTATGCCTATGATGTGAGGGGCTTATTTTCAGCCTTTTTGTGTGTTTTCATGGAGAAAAAGAGTAATTAATTGTCCTTTTCTTATAAGAGCATTTAATTGTGTCCTTTAGGGTTGTGGAGTGTGTAAGAGGGTTGTCATTCCCTCAACCACAAATTTATTGTGCTTTGGAGATTGGGTTTGACCTTGTGATGTGGAATGGAGGAGAAATGATGTGGCATCCTACATGGAGCCACATCACCTCTCTCTCCTCTCTTTCTATTTATTCTAATTTGTTTGAGGAATTGGGGGTTAATTGTTTTTATTTTTGGACTCTTGATTTTGGAGGAGAAATTGATTTTGGAGTGGTTGTTGGAGTTGGAGATAGCTTGTGATTTCTTGGACTTGGAAAGGTTGGAATATTGCTTGTGGATTGGAAAATATTGCAATGGAAAGGTAGGGTGTTCACCCATGTTTTCATTTACTAAAATGTTGGGCATATGTTTGTTAATGAATTGTTGGTTCATGTGTGATTTTAGAAGTAGAATGACCCTTATGTTATGTAGGAGAAAAAGGAAATGGGGATATTTTTGAGGAGGCATAAGATTTTTGTTTGGAATTTTAGGAGGGAATTGGGTTGCGGTGTCACACGTTGTGATAAGTAAAATTTGTGCTTATCTTGTTGTCTTATTGTGGGAGGCGTAAGAGTTGTTTTTCTTGGAGGGAGGCATAAGAGTTTTGTGGGTTGTGATTGAGTTCTTTGAGGTGTTAAGTTGGGTACTCAAATCCTTGGGAGGCATAAGTATATCCTCATGTTCCTTTCTCTTCTTGGCTTGAGTTATATCCTTTTATCTTGGGAACTTGCTTGTTTGGTTGTTATATTGGTATTGTGGTTATTATGTGAATGTGGAAGCCTTGTAAATTTGCCAATGGTTATTTTATTCTCTTCCTCAATGGATTATTGGGTTGGTGGAGAGTGTTGCCTACTCCTCTATTTTGGTTGTTTTGTTTGAACTTTGGGAAGAAGGTGGAGGTCAAGCTAAGAATGATCTTAGTAGAATTTGGAGAAAATAATGAAGATCCTTATTTGTAAAGATTTTACCATGTTGTCTCCATTTGAATGGAGGTATTTTAACTTGTATTTGTTTTTGGAATTTAAATCCTGGAAAACATTTTGTAAAAAGGTTGATTTTGTATCAAGTTTTCAAATGTATGTATATGGAAAAAAGGGGTAAAGGAAAATTGAATTATTGCTTTGAAAATACCTCCAACTTGTAAACTCTACTAAGAGTGTTTTGAATGATAATTTTCATTTTAAATGTGTTAGTTATTGTGAAGGAAACTACCAAATTTTTCATTGTTTAGATGAAGTAGAAAACTTGAAATGGGCTTGAAATGGAAATGAATTTCTCTCAATCTAAGTTGTTTCATTGCATCCAAACTATGATATGTTTCATTTAAAAAAAAATTATGATCATTTTGAAATAATACTTGTTGCTTAAAATGGATTACCATTTAGTTATGGTGAATCAAAGTAAGTGGTGGCTTGTTTCTATTGAAAAAAAAAAATAGTTAAAATAGTTAAATTTTGGTTAGATTTCTTATTAGGTTGAAGGAAAGAATAGAGAATGAGTTGATGTTATGAAATTTGAGTATGAAACTAGAAATTTTATCAATATAGCAACCAATGAATGGAAGAAACCTTAGTTCAATTAATTATTGCTTTAAAAACCAACTTAAGTAGAAGAACTTTGAAAAAATGCATGTTTGAAGGTTCTATTTTTAGAGAAGAGAACCACCTGCCCTATGCAAAGCGACGATTAAAGAACCACCTCCCAAAGATAGAGCGGCGGTCTATGAACCACCCCTAGGTAGGGTGGTGGTAACAAGAACATTGATTTGTGTAGTGCGACGGTTTGTCACTTTCAACGGAATAATAAAATTCGTCTGTTAAAAACCTAGATTCAAAATTAAATGAAATATAAGCCTAAAACCATTAAAAGGTAATTTCCAACAACTAGAAATGAATTGAAATTAAGTGTTTAAGCTCTCCAATCTTTTTATGGTACCCAAATGTGTAAAAATTATCAGATTAAAGGAAATGGGGTTTTTCCCCAATGGTTGAACTCAAAACAAGAAAATGTTTTCATTAAATAACAAAATAGATCCATTGTAGGATCTCTACATTAAACAAATGGGAAATAATACAATAGTCAAATCTTTACAAATAGAACCATGAAATTTTTTCCATGGTTGCGCTTCTTGCTTTCATGGATCCTCATCCTTCTCCTCATCTAAAATGATAAAATAAGCCCAAGGAAAAGAATAATATCACTCCATAGACATGATTAGGGATAGTTTCAAATCCCTAAGATCCTAGGGTCCATATTGAATCCATCCAAGGGTTTCACTTCAACCCTACAAAAGTTACGTGAGAATAAGCTGTGAATACGTCTTAAATAAAAAACATGTGTAGCTTAGGAATGTGGCCACTAAAGGAGTGTTAGAAGGTAAACTTAAAATTGTAATCTTAATGTTTAGTTGGTGACTTTTAAAAATAAAAATCCCTTGACTCTTGTTTTTAATTACATCAAATTTACTCTATAGTAATTAGACAATATTTATTTTAGGGATAAAATTTATTTGTATTGAACTTAATGTTTGGGTTAGTTTAGACTTGGCCCTTTAATAATAACTTAATAAATGAAATTAGAACTATGTTACTAAATTAAATAAATATTGATATATTTTTAACTCATATCCACTAATTGAAGAGTTTGTGTGGAGGAGTGACGGTTCGAGGGCCAAAAAAAACCCATGGAGGATGAAAACACATAGTGAGCTAATGAAGAAGATGGAGGCAACGGAGCGAACCAAAAAGAGTGGTATAGGGAACATGGGGAGGCAGTGAGGCTAGGAGGTAGAGCTTCAGGGCGACGTGAGACACCACGAATGGGAACGAGAGACTCTAATGTGGGGTGGATATTCCCTAACCCTATTTATGACACTAAAACATTTAATTTGAAGTATAGGATAGCCTCATGAGGACTCAACTCTAAAGGAGATATAATGGGAGGCACTCAGGGTAGCGTGAAGGCTTCATTCAAAGATGCCCTAGGAAAATTCGAAGGCAATAATTATGGAAATCAATAGTATTTGGTTGATATTACTGAAGAAATCCCATCGTTGGTCATCAAAGGTCGGAAGTGCGGGAATGTTACCAAAATTTATCCCAAGATGTTATAATAGGCTGTTTCAATGGAATTTGGCCTTCTTCTACATCATTATATCAATGGATATTTGAAAATTGGACTGACAATTGTGAAATCTCCATCTATTCTAGAGGTTATTTTGTGGTTCATTTTACGAAGCAGGGGACTTTCAATGATTCATAGCAGATGGGCCATGGTTCTGGGGTACCACTGGTTTATTTTTGACTCCTTGGTTCCTTGAATTTAACCCGAAAACTCTATCGATCTCCAAAACTCTAGTTTTGGTGAGACTTCACAATCTTCCTCTACACCTTTGGTATGCTTTAGAAGATATTGGCTATGTATTGGGTAGATACCTCTAAGAGGATATAGATAGATCTCATGTGGGCCTATGATCCTTTGCCTGTATATATGTGGAAGTCGATCTGAGTAAAGGGATGCCAGATCGTATAAATTTAAAATTTGGAAAATTTCTTCATTCTCAACCCTTACACTACAAAAATACAGATTTCTAGTGTAGAAATTATAGAATCCCTAGTCATCTGTAAGCATCATGTCCAGAAATTAAAAAACTAGTTAAAAGGGTGGATCGAGAGTGACCAACGGTTAGGGATATTTGGATCCATAGTTGGTTGAGGTGGCAACATTCAAAGAGGAGCCATGCAATGTAAATAAGGAGAAGAAGGTCGAGGAGAGTGTGGAAAGTGGAAAAATAGAATATGATCAGGGTTCACATGGGTTTTTAGCTGTCAATGGAATGAAAGGGGGTCTTTCTCCTGCCAAATCAGATTTGGATTGGGAATATTTTTCAGATAATTGGTTGGTGTCAGCAAATCCTCTTCAGTTAGCTATTACAAATGGGAATGGTAAGTGGCAAAAAGTTAAGAATAAGAATAATAAAAAAGGTCAAATAGGTAGTATTGAGGACTACTTTTCGACCCAAGTTGGGCATTAGTCTCTTTTTGTTATCTGGTTCAGTAATTTTTAGTAGGTTTATAATCTTGGGGTTTTTGGCCCATCTTTGTTTTCTATGTGTCAAGGGTATTTAGACCCATTTTTATTTTGGGAACAAGTCCCATCAACCTACCTTATCACTAAAAAAATAAATAAATAAAGATTGTAACAAGGATTTTAAGCCCGGTCGGGGGAATAAAATAATATTAATTAAATTGAAATAAAAAAATATTAACCAAGAAATAAACTAAATCTAGTTGAAAGTTACCCTGTTATGCAACCATTTTTAACAATAAATAAATATTCGGTAATTTTTACTATCCATTTTAGTGGCTTCTATCTTGGGTTTCGTGTGGCAAATTTTTGGGTGTTACACTTCATCCTTGACCTTAGTGAATAATGTGGATGTTAGAACCATATTAAATGGGCTCATGGACTGTTTTCTCCCAATTTGAGACTAATGATGAGCTAGGAGGTCAAACCATGCGTAAACATGGGAACTTTTGCTCTCTTCTTGTGTGGTACTTGTGGCACCTAGGATTGTTCCCATGAGTGGGATCGTACACATCTACTATGTAAAACTTGTTAGCCATTTTAGAAGAACATTTTTTTCCATTAGCTCACCCATCAATAATTTCCTTTAAATATGGACCTTATGTTAAAAATACACTTATGTGGACCCTTGTAGGAAGGTTAGATGATGATGCAAATGAATACGGTTTCGAAGCTACAATGTTACTTATTTAATATTCCCTAATTGAAAAATGTATTGGACCTTGAATCATGTTATTTTGGATGGGACATGTTTGTTTAAAAAAAAGAAATAATATAGTTCCTTTAAAGTGACCCTAATGTTGGACATACACTACGTGAGACTGCTATCCAAAATAAGCTCATGTTTAGTTTTGGTTAACTGCACCCATTTTTCTACTTCTAAGTGCTTCAATACATTTTTTTAGATATTCTAAGAACTTAAGGTTTCTTGAAATCACCTTCATTAGGTGGAAAATTTCTTCCCCTTTCCAAAAATATAAATAAGTCATTCCAACTCCTCATATTTTTCAAGTTACGAGTTGGTGGGCCTTAGAAGGTATTTTTGCCCAAAAGCGGGCCGGCATGAGTTTTTAAGGATTTTTCCCAATGTGGAGAGGCGGGGAGGTTTGAGATTTTGAGACTTTTCACCCAAATCGAAAATGCAAGCTGATAGGCCCTAAGAGGAAAATTTACCCAAGTAAGTTTCGGGAGGGCGGAGTCTCGTGGGTAAATTTGGAATTTTTGTGCTATCTTGCAAAAAGGGCACAAAGTGAATTTTGGGCCCGGAATCTGGAGGGATATTAAAGTCAAATGAACAAAATTCCTAGGGCCCGTAAAGGGACACATGGTCACATTGAAAAGTCAAAGCAGGAAGGCAGTCGAGAGGTAATTTTAATGTTCTCGCCCCAAGAAGGCATAAAGTGAAAAAATGAGTCATGCCTCCACCAATGCCCAAGGAGCCACGTGTCAAGCCTCGGTGCATGTGGGCTAGCGGGCCTTGGAGTGACTTTACACTCAAGTTGAAAATGTGGGCCAGTGGGCCCGAAGATGATTTTTTTCCAAAAGTGATTTTGGGCCTGTATGGGTGCAGGGAGGATTTTGTAAAATTTGCCAACTTTTGCAAAAAGTGCCAAAATGAATTTCGGGCCCATTTGGATGGATCTAGTGCTTGGATTTCACCATTTTTGTATTGACTAACCTAAATATATTCAAATGAACATATCTTTTGATCCAGTGCTCTAAATTCAACAAATTTGGCACCGTTGGAAAGGTCTCGACATGTGATCCTAAAACATTAATTTTGATGAGGTTAGGTGGGTAAAAATATGAAAACGTCTTTCAAACAATTAATGCAGTATCTGATTGCTTCAACTACCATATCTAATTTGGTTTGTTTACGCCTTTATTCCTTCTTCAACATGCCAAACAGATATAGGGAATGAGACTCGACAGATATTGGGTGGATTTGTAGGGGGCATTAATAGTCAGTGGTTGAACTTTAAATATCAGGGATCAAACTTATCTTATTTCCCTCCTAATTTTCGTCACCTATATATTTTTATACTTCTCATTTGAGAAAGGGGGGACATTCTGGGAATTGGGAAGCTATATCAAATTTGTTTCCTGACTCCATTTGAGTCTTAAACATTCTCCTATGTCTGGAAAGTGGATTCGTGCCTCTGAGAAAAGAATGTAATGGTTTGTGCACCCATATAGAGAAATAAAACATGTTTTTGTGGTGTTTCTTCAACCCTTTGCATTGTTTTGTTGTTTCCCCATGCCTCTCCCTTTCAAATATGTTTTATGTGTATGTATTTCACATTTGCATGTGTAGGGTATTGTGTTTCATGGATTTTTGATCATGGATTTGGATTTGGGTTTGTGTCACTTTTGTCTGACCTTCCCATCATCATATTTCCCCTGTTTCATGCTCCCTCAACTGAGTATCTCACAATTCCTTTTCTCGTGTATCACCACTTAGTGTAAGCCCTTTAACCCTCTCTCTCTCTATCCCCTTGGAATGGTTAGATTAGGATAGATTAAATTCTTCCTAAACTAGAGTAGTTTGTAAGGTGAGTAGATTAGGCAAGAAACGGCTTTCGTGAGGTCCATCTTAAGTTTTGCAAGTCCCACGCCTTGAGATATGGCCCCATGTTGTGCAATTACACCAAATTCCCACACACAATTAGGCTATACGGGAATGTTGTGATTCTACACTAAAAATGCCATTTAGCGTACGTTATTGCCATGTATGGGACGAAAAGGGGTTCATGTGAAAGGGGTGTTTGCGTGAACCCCCGGTTTATATATTGGATGTGGCACAAAGGATTTCTCTTTTCCTTTGCCCGCCTCCTTTTCATGAAGAATCCAAAGAGCCGACATGTGAGCCCATGCCTACAAAGATCCATCATAAAGTCCGAGCATCCTTAGCCCCCCAGGTATGTGATATTTTTTCCTTTTTTTCAAAATTCAGAAAAAAAACTAAAACCCTAGTTGAATAGCCAACTCAAATATTTTTTTCCTAAATGTTGGTAAAAGAACAAATTTACCACTATAAATATTTTGTATCTGGACCAGCTTCATAGATTTTGTTGTTCATTTTTCATCATGAGTATGTTGTGGTATTCTTTCAATTCACTCACTAACATGGAAATTACTATCTTAAAGAACCTAGAAGAGAAGTCCTACCGATTATAGTTGAACAAAGTGTTCATTTTGAATTAAAATAAATACAATTAAGAAACCAAGTGCCTATTGTTACTGGAACAGAACAATCTTGATTCAAGTTAATATATATACCCACTATTTTTCTATTTTTCTTGTGGAGCCTTATATGATTAGAACAGAAGCAACATAAGAGTGTATTACTAATTTTATAAAATGTGCAAAATCAAAATTTTCCCCTTAGAAAAATAAATTGAGCATACTTTTATCTATTTTAAGGGTTCCAAGTGGACTTAATTAATATGAAAAAAATACATTAAACAAAACATTAGTCATTGTTTACTTGAGAATCAATTCATGTGTTGAAAAAATATGCCCCGAGCTGGAGAGGAGTTGTTCATTTTGCATTGAATATTGGTAACAGAACTACCTACGTAATACTTACCCTTTTACTTAAATCTCTTGTATCATGACCAGGATTCACAAATTTTAGTGTTCATTGTGCATCACGAGTATGTTGTGGTCTTCTTTCAATGCACTTATTAAGTTGGTAATTACTGTTTTTAGGAACCTAGCAAAGAAGTCCTACCTATTATAGTTTAACATAGTATTCATTTTTCATTGAATGTTGGCAACATAATTACTTATGCAAGTACTTACTCCTTTACTTAAATCTCTTATATCATGACCAAGACTGAATTTTTTTCTCGTTTATTGTGCATCACGAGTATGTTGTGGTATTCTTTCAATGCGCTTATTAAGTCAAGTAATTACTATTTTTAGGAACCTAGCAGAGAAGTCCACACTGGTTATGAAATTTCAATCAACTCATTTCATTTATAGATCACCCCACACTGGTTATGAAAATTTACAAAACTTCATCTCAAAGTATGATTTGATCTCATCTCCCTCTAGGCCCTAACATCTCTGTGTAAGTTTTGTAATAGGTCTTCATTTGTAAATATCCCTTAAAAATCAATTTTATAGTTCAAACTAGGTCTATTAAGCCTTGCAATATAGTGATGGAGAAAATGTCATACCTTATTTAAAAATTGGAATGGTGTAAGGCCTGAGACCCATAAAAATTCTTTCATTACCTTCCTTAGATGTTATGCAAAGGGTTTAGAGCTTCATCCTTCCATCTAATTCACCATGCCATTCTTACTTCTTCCTGACTTTCTCTATGTCATGTTTGCTATAGTCAACTATGAACACTGTCACATTTTTTAAGAAATTGCAAGGCTTTTAAAGGACATGGTTTGTAAATTATCTTTCCTTACTATAACTTATTGCTAGGTAAACCATGAGAAATGTTTCTTAAAATTTGTCTAATCAATAATTTCAATAGAATTTGTTTCATTTGAATTATTTGATAAATAAATGGGAAGATAGTTTGAAATGAGATATTTGGGAGTAATGAAATACTATTTGTGAATCAAATTGAATCAGTGAAAAGATGGCATTTTTATATTTTAAACTAAATATGAAAATAATGTACTCAAGAGTTTCCAATTGTTAAATAAAAAATTGAACACCAACACCATTTTCTACAAGAACCAAGTTGAGAAAAGAGGAAAAGGTAAATCTAATGTTGATCCTACTTAGTATTATTGTTATTCCTACAATGAATTTGAAAAATATAGTAAACTTCATCATATAGTAATATCTCTCGTTAATCATCACTATCTTCATAGTACAAGTAGTAATTTTTTTATCTTTCTCATTATATTTTCATTGATTTAGTTTTCTCTCAAGTAAATATTTCACACTCAAAACTATCTAATTCAAATATCTAAGAAGGGGTAGCTACTTCTTCACTACTTCATTTCTAAAAAAATTACAGGTCCATTTGGGAACTTTTTCTTGAACCTTCTCATACATGGGAGATGTGAAGTTATTGTAATGATTTCTTGTTTGTTATTTTCAGTTCTCTTCTCACACATATATATTGAATAATTTAGAGAGTTGTAAAAATATTATTCCTTAAATTGTGCCTCACTCATATCCTTCTCTTTCCTAGAGGTGCTTCTCAATAAAAACTATGAAAGTGAATCTCAGGAACAATATTATCCCAATTTGTATACTTTGTTCCATACTTATCCATCCTTAATTGTTAGTATTTTTTCTAATTATCCCTATTGTTAGTATTTTTTCATGTAACATCTTTTGTTGGTTTTATCAATTTAAATTTTTAGTTATTGTTAGTAATGAAACATTTACTTTTATATAGTTATCTATTAATAATGAAATGTTTTATATAGGAAAAGTATATGTTTGTTATTGTTAGTATTTGACCTTGAAATTTAAATTTATGTGTAATCTAAATTGAATTTTACTTTCATTTTTTACATTCATGGATTCTTCCACTCCTACTTTGTTTGAGAGGACCGAATTAGAGATAACTAAATTGCAATATATTCTCAAGGATCCAACTATAGTTGGGCACTATAAAACCCATTGTGAAAAAATATTGGTTGATCTTCGAAGAATAGAAAAAAACTTGAAAACATACAACCCATTTGATTCTGAGTCATTAAAAAAATTATGGATTCATTAAAATCAAGTGTCTCAGGAGATGTAGGACATAATGAGATTCAATTACGACATCCTAATAACGAAGTTTTAAAGAGGTAATGTTGGAGTTTTTATGTAGGAAACCTGAAAAATAAGGGCATATTATGTAAGAAAATGTTCATGTCCCCTTTGTGTATGCTTGATCCATCCTAGATTTTTGGCCTCTCAAGGCCAATTTCTGAATAATGACCAATTACCATTATATTTCATATTGATGCTACATGCTGAGGTTCAGCTAAACCTAAAGGTTAACTATTTAGACATTCAACCTTATTATAGGCGGGGCATGGCCGTATTAGCCACGAGAATTCATATCAATAGGAGGGATATCCTCTAGTTGTTGACATGAGATCTCTTTTAGCAAGTCCATGACCATTTGTAGATGACTTTCGAGGACATCACAACACCTATCGTTATGAGTTCCTATGAGTGTGTTATCGAGGGTCTTCTTTGGCATTACTTGTGAGACCCAATTTATCTCTTCTGACCATGTGGGTTAGTACCTTGAGAGAAGCGGTACAAGTAGTGGAGGTGCTGGTAGCAAAAATGATGCATGTAGAAAGGTATACGCTTATGCACATTATATTTCCCCATATGACTTCAACGTGGTTACTGAGATGCCACTAAGAAACATTGGATAGGAAGCATCATGGTTACCTACTTGTTGCATTTAAATGAGATGATTGCATGACATTACAATATTCCACTATCGGGGTATTGGTGTTCGAATTAGGCTTGCCCGTTTGCCATTAAAATCCCTCAGTTTGTAGCCTCTGCAACATTTTTGTCTCCCGTGTTGGTACTTGAGGACTCTGTCCTCCATTTATTTGCCATGATTGGATCATCCTTGGTCGAAGGTCACTTAAAGGCACTTTGAATTTGTTGATTTTTTCCTTTGTACATCTGGAGGTGTTTGTCAATTGGGCGTAAAACTCGGGTTGTTCCTTCCTTCCATTTTTGTAGTCATGTGTTTTTGTCCCTATCGTTTTGTCCTAGGTACTTGAAGAAATGTGAATAGATATAACTCGGAGGGTCATGTGTGAACCTTGCGGGGGATTCACTTAGTAAAAGTATGGTATAGCACCTGCGTTCGAAGGGTATTAAAGAATACCCTTAATTCTAGTTTCTACCTCTAATTATTCAATTGATAATACCCCCTCCTGTTATATTATTAGAATGAAAATACCCCCTATTTTTTCCATGTACCTTACTTACCCATTTTTCAATTACAATTTTATTTACCCCTTTTTATTTCTACCCCAATATATTAGACAAAAATATATTATATTTCTCACTCAATTTTTTTTAATATGCATTTCCTTTCGAAAGATAGTTTGAAGCCATTGAATACATATTACAAGTCACCTTATATATGTTAAGCTTTATGCATTTATCAATAGTTCTTCAAATAATTAAGATGGTGAAATAATATCACTTGTGTTGAAAAGCATACTCAATTCTAGTTTTCTACCATCTTATTATTTCTTGGTTAAGAATCTAGATTTATTTATTAAAAAGAGATTATAATTTAATTTATGACCACACTCCTTTTGCAATTTTAAGGTATTTACGTTTAAAAACTAGGGTTCAAACATTTTAGTTTTATATTAAAAGTAAACCTCTATTTCCTTTGGCCCATCTCTCTAACCTACCCCCAATACCTGATTCAAAACATTAATAAATTAAACCCTTTCACCCCCTCATTTCTACCGGTATATTGAGTTTAATTTTATTAATTTTAATTACCTCAATATGAACCCACGTTTAGGATATTGCCTAGCTAATGAACCCAAGTGGAACCTTGCAACATTTCCAAATGATCTGTCCTTAAAGAAAATTTCATCTCCGGTCTAAAATAGTGGTTTCCCTACATTTTTATGGCTTGAGCAGGGCGTGGCTCTCTCGTCAAATTTTAAATCTCGCATTTGTGAAAATGTGGCATTTTTTTGTTGGACACGACTCAACGGGGCACTCTAAAAATTTATGGAAAGTTTTAACCCAAAACTTGTCCATGTGGAGGAACGACACTCATTTGAAGACTCACCTTTTTTTTTGGCCTTGGAGTTGCACCGAGAGGACACGAGGAGGATTCCACTTCCTTACACAAACTTAGAATTTTTTTTTCATGCAATTGATATAGTTTTGGTAGGATGTGGACATGTGGTGAGCTGGTGCTCATTTGAAGATCTGTATCAGGGTCCCACCTAAACAATTGTGACATAGGGACAAGTGGAGGTTTCTGTCAGCTTTGCTGGGGACTTAA
Organism: Taxus wallichiana var. yunnanensis; assembly: GCA_018340775.1. Lineage (NCBI taxonomy): Eukaryota > Viridiplantae > Streptophyta > Pinopsida > Cupressales > Taxaceae > Taxus > Taxus wallichiana. The sequence continues at coordinate 224,896,713 of CM031237.1, forward strand.
ACTTTTAAAATAAAGTTTCTAAGGTTTGGGACACATGGTGAGCCCACTCTCATTTAGGGTCTCCGCTTTCAGAACCATCTTGAAGTTACGCCATAAAGACACGTGGAGGGACTGTGTATGTTTGGGGACTGAACTTTGAGTTTTGTTTTTATGAAGTGCCATGAGGACACTTGGAGGCTTCTGCTTGCTCTACTTTTTGCTTAGACTTTTCAATTTCCAGAGAAGACCGTCTTAGTCCTTGGACACATGGCACTTTCTGCTGGACTCTCAAAAATTTTAGCAGGCTTTTCTTTGGGTGGGACACATGGTGACCTTGCACTCATTGAGGGTATCTACTTTTTGGGACCAACTCAATATGCGTCATTGGGACGCATGGCGGTTTGAAAAGTCAAGAGGCGACGAGGCGAGCCATCGGGGGAAACTTGGATTTTTTGCCCCTTATTTTTCAAAAGACTAAAATCATCAAAATGACCCACAAGATTGACAGAGAATAGTCAAAATTTTCTCCAGTTAACAAGAGAGGTGTGGACTTTCGGGGGAAGTTTCGAAAATTTTCTGTTTGTTGAGAAAGGAGTTAAAAGTATTAAAGGAAGCATGGTTTTGTTGGGACCAACATTAGAAACTGAAAGAAGAAGGGGAGCTACATGGAAAACTTGGAAAAGTTTCTCTTTTCCAAAATAGAGGTAAAATAGTGAAATTTAGTGCGGTTCCTTCAGGACCCACATTGGGACACGTGTTAGGCCCATTTTTCAAAGGCAGAGGGGCAGAGAAAATTGATATTTTTTTTTTTACAAAAGGTGTAAAATTTAAAATGGAACCCCGGGCTTGTCTTAACTTGGATCTCCCACGTGGATGGTCCAAATAAAAGAAAGACCAACGGAAACTTTTGCGTCGTATCTTATTTTCTGCCATTTTTATGCAAATCTCTTGGGGATGCATATTCTTATGGTTTTTTATCATTTCTTGGAGTCTCTTGTATGCCAAATGAAGAGGAACATTAATATGATATCCTTGTTTTGTGGGGAGGTTCTAAAAATGTCTTTCACCACTAAAGATGTAATCGACTTTTGGATTCGACACGATCTTTCTTTCCTTTGAAATTCGTGAGAGTTAGATTTTTTTGTATTGATCATATTTTCTTGTGGTCTTCTCAATAACTTCACACTTTGAGGACATCTCCATCTCCTCCACAAACAAAAGGTTCCAAAAGGGTCCTCTCACCCTAGTTGAAAGGAAAAACCAAAAGTAGTGAGGATAGATCAAATGCTCTTAAGGGTGCTACCCATTTCTCCATGGTTGAGTGACAAAGAGAAAGCTACATTTCTTCACTAACTATAAAGTGACACATAACATTCTCTTCTTACCTCTAAGATTCTGTCAAAAATGTGATTTTGCTCAGATTATGAGGGAGAATCAATTTGGGTACCAACACTTTGTTCTAGTGCCACTTTATCGGGGGACAACATTGTGATTATAGTTCATACTAAGTCCCTAGTAAACATTTCTTATATGATCTAAGTGCTAGTACATTGTTTCAAACATCATCCTACATTCAATCTGTAAGAAGTGCTCGAAGTTACAAGTGCTATGTGTAATATTTCCAGTGTCTACAATTATTGCACTAGGTTTCATTAATAAATTTAAGAAAAAGGAGGTCAGAGATTTCCATTTCCAATTTCTAATGTTGATAAACATTTGATAGATCATATTTTAGTGCATTTGCATAGCTAAGGTGGAAATCCTTAGTGGCAACTCTGTGTTGATCCGATGTTTTATAAGTACTAGTGTCTTAACCTTTGCCAAGTGAGATTTGTAACTAAACTTTGCAAAGATGGAAGGAAGAAGGTCTTTCTTCGCTAGGGATCCTACTAAGACATTATTTCTAGAGCTAGGAAAGATAAAGTCAAAAGGAAGAAGAGCCTGGAGAGTTGTTGGAGATCAACAGTCAAGAAAAGAGGTCTCTATTGATGAAGGTGATCAGCCTATCATTAAATATTTCCATTCAAGTGATTCTGAATCAGGTAATATTTTTGTGGAATTAAATTCTCCATCTGGAGAGGGGCCTTCATTTGAATTTGAAAAGTTTTCTTCTCATTCTGCTCCTGTGTTTTCAAAGTTGATAGGGTTTTCCAAGAGACAGAGCCTTTAGGGGATATCCATTTTGGAAGTTATTCTTCTGTGTTTCAAAGACCCCTTGTCCCTTATCAGTTTGATTCTCCTCCAAGGTCACCTCCTCAAAACAACATGGCCCATCCCCACCTAGACCTCCATTTTTGGTAATTACCTTTGTGCCTATAAATTTTATAGGGATGACCGATTATCCAAATGCGGTTTCCCAAGATGAAATGTAGTCTACCAAAGTTCCAAGGAAATAATTATATAATGGTGATCAACATCTAAATCTCTTTATCAACATGATGGAAGACTTTGAGATTGAATTTGAAGATTTATATATAAAATTATTTATCCATGCTTTGAAAGAAGATGCTAGGGACTGGTATAAATCTCTACCAGATAATTCCATTGATTCTTGGACCGAGATGAATAATGCATTTGAATTGCACTATGGTGACAGAACGGATCCTAGGTTTCTTTTGTCATAATTTGAGAATATAAAAAATAACCCTAATGAGTCAGTGCATGACTTTAACACTAGATTCTATAAGACATTGAGGATATTTCCTATAAGTTTAAGGCCATGTGATGAATCTTGTCTTATAAAGTATTTTGATGCATTTGATAACAAAGTTGTTTACTAGTTGAGGGACAAAACAATACCAATTTGAGACGAGGCCTTTACTATGGCTATACAAATTGAGAACAACATCAAAGCAATTGGAAAACCTCATAAGAGGGAAGGTGTGAAGCTAGTTAATCTGGAAAGACCTCAAGAAAGTAAGGTTTTTGATTTGGAGGAGGTTGTTAAAACTCTGGTAGGGGCTGTAAAAGAAATCTCATACAAATTAACCTGGGAAGAGAAAGGAATTGGGCTAGACTTCACAAGGTCAAGCATAAGCAAGAAGGCCAGGAAAAATTTACAAATCATCCTAGAAATGAGCAGATATTTGATGAAAGACATCCCCAAGATAGGGAAAACCAAATGGTGCTTGCTCCTCTAGCTGTTAGAGTTGTTTTTATTAAAGAAACATATGTAATTGATTGGTGTGATAGGTGTTTCATGCCCCATGCTCCATGTGAAGTAGATAAACAAGAAGAAGAAGAAACATATGATGATGCATGCATGATGGAATGCTCTATAAGCTCACAACAAGGAGTAACTTCAACAAAGGTAATAAGTGATAGAACTGCTGCTCATTTTTGAATTGCATCCACTAGGCACCTCTTCTTCCTCCCTCTCATGCTTTAGAAATAGATACTGTACAAGATTTTGAATTTCCCAATAATGAATTTGAATATTTAAGAGCTTTAATGATAAAGAAGTATGATGGAGGAATCCCATCTGAGGAGGATAGGTAGTTATTGATGAACGTTGTTGTTGCTCAAGAGAAGGATTATAATACTAGGAGTAGAGTTGTCAAAGGAGCAGGGCCTCAAGCCAAACCTAAAGCTCCATTGCTTTCAAATATTCCTAAAGAGATTCCTAAGAAAGATACACCCTCCAAAGGCCTTGCTATCCCAAACAAGATTCATGCTTCTCCTCATGCCCAAACTGTCAAAAACCCCGTGCTATCTGATGAGTCTGTCAATCTCCCTTTCAATGTTGCCTTGCCAAAATCTGCTCCATATGACATTGCCCAAGTTTTGAGTCAAATCAAAGTTAGTGTTCCAATTGTTGAGTTGCTTAGGATTCCTGAGCACAAGAAGAGGGAATTGGAGTATTTTGGATTGAAAGAAGAGAAGAGTACCTCAAGTAGAAATGTAAACATTGTGGAGACTCCTCTAATCATTGAAGAACTAGAAGCACCACCAGCATCGAAGAGCTAGATGAACCACCTGAGGTTTATTTGGGAACATCCTTGGTAGATTCTTAGCTAAATGTGGATCCATTCTTCACCACTCTGATCATTAAGGATAGATTGTTGCACAACTATATGTTTGATTCAGGGGCATCATGTAATGTTATGCCTCTGGAAGTCATGAATGAAATGAATATCAAAGTAATGAATAGCATATGGGAAGTGCACTACCATGGATTCCAAAGAGGTGCTAGTGGTGGGATGTGTGAAAGGTCTAGTGGTACAACTTGCAGCCTATCTGGGAAGGAACTTGAAGCTTGATGTAGTTATTGTTGACTTCCCAGCCAAGTGGGGTATGTTGTTGTCTAGAAAATAGGCTGCAAGTGTTAGTGGGAGTGTTCAAATGGATATGTCCTATGCCACCATCCCAATTGAGGGAAGCCTTGTCAAGTTGTATGGGGAAAAGAAGATGTTGCACCTCATTGAATATCCCAACAATGCATCTTATGAAGTGTTTTAAACAAGTGTTGATGTTGATAAATTTATTGGGTTTGCTAATGAGAAAGAGAAAAAAATGGATCAATGTAAGAATCTTGAACAAGTAGGATCTCCATGGACTCTGTTGTTTGATGGAGATTGCTCCAAATTTGGAAATGGTACTAGTGTAGTTCTGATTTCCCCAAGCTTGGAAAAGTTTGTTTTTTCTTTCAAACTTAACTTTGAGTGTACCAACAACATTACTGAGTATGAAGCATTGTTGTTAGGTTTAAGAATTGCTTGGAAATACTATGTTAAAGACATCATTGTTAAGGGAGATTCAGAACTAATTGTTAAACAAATCAGAAAACTATATGCTACAAAAATCAAAGAATGAAACAATACAAGCATGCAGTCTAGGACTTGATTGAGATGTTTGATTCATTTAACATTGTGCATCATGATAGGAAGTTTAAGGTTATGGAAGATTGGATTTTTGTGTTGGGATCTTAGTTTTTATAATTGTGCAATGTCCCAAAATTGTGAATATGATGTTGAAGTGCTAACAGTCATCTGTCCATGACAACATTAAACATTCACAAATTTTTGATGATGATGCTCAGGTCAAAATATTTCTGTAGAACAAAGGGGAGTTTCTTTGATCAGTGTATTGATTGGGAGCTAGTGGTATGTGTAGTAGAGGGTAAAGAGACTTTTCTTGGTAAGGATATCATTCAACTGAAAAATAATACCATCCCTAGAGGATTGGTTTCTCTTGAGGGTAAGTGCACGAAGTTGGTGAACAATTCCATGGACAAAAAAACCTGAAATTCAGGAACCGCGATTGCGGTTCTTGAATTTCAAGTTAGAAATTATCGAACCTAAAGCGTGATCGCGAAACTACGAGACAAAAATTAGCGATGCTTGCTTGAGTCCTTATTTTCCCCATTTTTCATTTCAAACCATGATTTCTCCTAGACATTTTTCACTCAAGCTTTGAATACCACCTCAAAATTGCTCATCAGACTTCTGGATCGCAATAGATTCAACCATGCCACCAAGACGAGGAGGTAAGCCCTTGATTTTAATCATTTTTTTTGCATTTTAGGTTTTTTTATATTTTAGGTTATTTTTTTGCATTTTCATGGGTTTTTTGAAATGTTTGTTTATGTATACAATTTTCTTGTTTTATCAATTGGTTGGCAAGCTCAAAATCATGCAAACCATCAAAATATTCCTCAAAACCCTCGAACATTCCTCAAAACCCTCCTCTAAACATAGATCCACCTCTTGTGGCTCTACATCCCCACCGAGCTAGCGGGAACACAAGATAATATCATTGGAAGAATCCAAGAAAATAAAATTTTCATTGAGAACCTTATTCGGACTATAAGACAAAATCATGCTACAAATCCATTCCGCATGACCTTAGCCAACACATTGTAAAAATTGATTGGCAAAGTTCACTCCACAACCAACCAAATACATAGATGGAATACCTTTAGAGGTGATCAGTAGGGTGGTGGTATGTGGATAAACTATCCCATGTGGCCATAAAAGACAAAAAAATTGGAAAAGACCTCATTTGTGCATTATGTACGACCCTAGAACCAATGCCCCCGCATGATTACTTGCAAACAGTTCCCAATCCATTAGTGCCACGATGACCAAATCAATTTTTTTTTTTGGGACCGATGGTGGATTGGTTTTGATTATCCACCATGCAACAACAATGAAGTTCCTCTTTATTTTTTGAAGAAATTATATTGCGAGTTCGTGCTTAATGAGGTCCTGAATTATTTTGACTTTTTGACTTTTTTAGTCGAGGAGGTGGCTCTACACAGAGTAGACCTGGTGCATGCATAGGTCAACCAAGGATCCCCCATGCCCCAAAACCCCCACTACCTTCAGTTATCCCTCCTACAGTGAAGGAGGTTGTGGAGATTGATACACTACATGCATTGAGGGAGCTCACTGACACTTTGACCTAGCATAGTGACTAGATTGCATCTGGTGATGTTGGTGGAGGCACCAGTTCTAGCGCACCACACCACTGTGGATCATGTGGTGTCGTATGCACTGCGGGCGAGACATCATTTGCTGGTTCACAGGATTTATTTTCTATAGATGAGATGATGGGGAATGTTTTTGGAACTGGTGCCACTGATATTGGTCTTTCACAGGTAAATTTCAAATAAATATAAATAATATATATATATACAATAGTTTAATTCACATGTTTGATTTTTTAATATATATGTATTTAATTATACGCCATGTACATACATGTTAAAAACTTATTTTTTATTTTATTTTAAATAGCAAGAGCCGGTGAAGGAAACATCCGGCATCGACATGCTAAGCTATCTTGTAGCTGGCGTGTTTCAAACGTAAGTTTCAAGTTGTACAAACTTACATTGTCAATTTCATTTGATTGCACTAGATTATTATTATAATGTTTCACGTGTATGTTGTAGATATTAATATGTTTGTCTTTTTATACGCGGGATCTCGACGGGTCATCATCTCGCTCAGAACCGAGGCTACTAGCACACTTCACATGAGTTTTAGGCATGTTAGTAAATATCTTTACACTTTGTTTCTAATTGTGGAAGTTCATGTGGATTACATGCTTTGGACCTCTGTTATGTGGTACACACAGTCATGTAGATTTTAATATTGATTTGTACATGTTTTTGTATAGCTTATGACCGCTAGAGAGACTCCTCCATATTTGTAGTTTGTGGAGGATGCCAGATACGCTTGCCAAGCATCTCTGCAGATCCACTAACCGAGATAGAATTTTTCAAATTTGTTAAATTTTGAGGTTCATTATTTCTTATTACTTAAATCTACAATATCAAATTTTGTATGTATGTGAAATATTTAATTTGAAAATTAATTATTTATATGTAGCTTACCCTCGTGAGTCTACTATTGTCCTCGCGATGCGTCAACAATAAATTTATAGAGATCATAATATTACGGTAAGATTTCACATGCATTTTAACTAAATTGTACAAGTTTCTAAATTTTGAATGTATTTTAAAATTTTGGGTGTTAAAAACTTGTTGTTTATGAATGTGAGGTTAGGTTGCAAGATTGCTTAGAGACGCCTAGGACCACATGGATGAAATCTATAGTGGCATCTCCCTCCACTACATCCCTGTGTCGTGGATGTGCTACTTTTAGTAGGCGGAGAGATGGAACATGTTTCATGAGTAGATTAATAGTCCACCTGGATGTACATAGATATATATGGGCCATCTGGTCCTAGTGAACATGTTTCTTCATATAGTCCATTGTATATATATAGCCTTTTATGACCGCATGTGGTCCTATATACATTATGACACACTTAGTTCGAGATGTACACATGTTATGAACTTACATATATTTTCAAAGACGTGCGTCTGGAGCACACTTTGTTTGATTCTTATATATCCATGTGTGTTGGTTTTCATAACGATATTACTGAACTATATGTTTGATTTGATTTCATTGCATGTATGATATCCTTCTATGTATGTTTTCATAACCATTTAAATTAGTTCTAGATATGTATGTTTGATTTAAAATTAAAAAACCATGTCCCAGCACTGAATGGTACAATTGTTAAGAAAACCTATTCCATTAAGCAAAACCATGCTAGGTGAACTACAAAAGGGCAATACGTACAATTACTTTTTTTTTAAAGCTAACACTCAATCTGTTGCATATCAACTAATGCAAACATTGATAGAAATAAGTGAGGTAGAGTTCATCTTGAACTATATGAATATTTAATGTTACTTATGGTGCAACATTGAAGATTTTACAATTTTCCCGATTTTCAAGTTTTACAATTTTCATATTTCTAGAATTGAAGATTACACAGAGGTTTCAAATTTTTTTCTTTGTTATCAAAACTTATTATTTTTAGTAAGGCTCATATGCCAATTTAATAATAAATATTTAATCATGTCTTCTTGTATTTGGATTGAGATGAAATTTTTTCATTAGATTAGGTATTTTCATATGGTTTCCTGCTTCAAATTTCAAGTGTTTTTGATCTCCATAATTGCAAGGATCTAAAAAGGCAAGTTTTTTCTCTGAAATTTTAAATGGGATGCTATAAAAAATTAGGGTACCAATGGAAAATATTTTTATATCATCTTCAAGGAGTTCATGAGTAGAAGTTATGGGCAAAATTACAAGGTAAATGGAGCACAAATGAAGGAGATATGAGCAAAAATGTGATTTTTGCAATAGGGTTTCTTGAAAATTTAGTAGCATAACTAAATACTAGCAACAATGAAGGAAAATGAAATATTAAAAAGGGATTAAAAATGGCTAATTGTTATACAAAGTATTTTGCATACGGTTTCTTGCTTCAAATTTCAAGTGTTTTTGATCTCCATAATTGCAAGGATCTAAAAAGGCAAGTTTTTTCTCTGAAATTTTAAATGGGATGCTATAAAAATTTAGGGTACCAATGGAAAATATTTTTAGATCATCTTCAAGGAGTTCATGAGTAGAAGTTACGAGAAAAATTGTAGGGTAAATGGAGCAAAAATGAAGGAGATATGAGCAAAAATGTGATTTTTGTAATAGGGTTTCTTGAAAATTTAGTAGCATAACTAAATACTAGCAGCAATGAAGGAAAAGGAAATATTAAAAAGGGATTAAAAAAATGGCTAAGTGTATGTTTATACTCACCTCTTAACATTAACCTAGTTAACTCACCTTCTAACTCATCCTTGACCATTCTGGCTTAACCCGGGTTACATGGCATGACATGGTAGCGTTAAAAGTTTCTAAATGGGTTTTGGTTTTCCCCACTTCCCTTACCACATTTATTAAGGGACAAAGGTACTTAAAGGGGTGATAATGTGTGAAGGGGTTAAGTATTCATGAGAGGGGGCAACATAATCAAGTTGGGGTGCTAAGGAATCATACCTAGTGAGAATGTTACAAGCCTTAAGTGACGAAAGAGAGAGATTTCATGTGGTGGTGCATTCTGATGTCCCAAGTTGAAAAGGGTAAAAATTTGATAGTAAGCCCTTATTAGTATTCTTAGGTTCCACCCATCACATGAAGAATCCTCCTCTAATGAAGAATCAACTCATGTCTTCCTCTGCGGAAGATCTTGAATGATGAGGCTTTTCCATAGACCATCTTGTTGAATCTGGAAACTACAAATGAAACTTTCTCATCTTCCAAGATGTTCACATGCTCCAATGTGTTGAGTCAATTCTCAGGAATGGCATTGATATTTCCACATTGATAAAATATTCTCAGGAATGGCTTCTTTTAGAGCATCAAACCTCTAGGTGATGGTATGGGACAAAATGTCATAAATTCTCCGAGTCAGATGAAAACACATCTGAGCTCACCAAGGAATGAGAATCAAAATTATTCATCTCACTCGCAAATGGGAGATTATTTTCCCAATGGAATTTCTCTTTCTTGATCTCAACTCTATTCCTATTGATTTTCAAATATATGACCAAGAATAATCTAAAAAAGAGATCATCTCAGGAAAAAGATCATTCCCTTTTTAAGGATCATGCTCACCCAATGGTCACATGTCCTTCTTTGCAGTATGAATGTTTGATCTTGTTTGATGGACTGGGGGGTTGAAGTTTCAGATGGGAGACATTACTTCAATTTGAGGCAGAGATGATTAATCTCATGCAATCAATGATGGCACTTATGAATAAAAGGTCCTCACATGTGTTCCCTTAATTTTTGATGATTTACTTATACTCCTAATTTTGTGTAGTGATCTGTGATGAAGAATCCTATTACAATGCAAAAATAATGAGCATGTAAGCACATAGCTGGGGCAGCAGAGGATGGAGAGAGATCACCACAACAACATAGCTCAAGAGAGCAAAGAAAGGATAGTGATGAAGCACCTAAGAGGATAGAGGCAAGTCCAAAGAGAACAAGAGAGATGGAAGGTAAACAAGTGACATTGAATGTTTTGAGTCCTAGGAAATGAACGGAGGTGAGGAGTGAGAAGTCATGCCTCAGGATGTCATGGCACCAAACCGACTATGCTGGCATGTCTGGGTGGCTAGGTGAATGCTAGAGGAGGTGGTGTTTTGGTGTACGACAAGGTCGTTGCTTCCAGGATACTTCGTTCGGGCGTAGTCCCTTAAGAGCCCTGAGACCAAAATATCATTCAACTTCGACGGTGACTACTCGGACTTTGTGGCACCTAGAGATGCCTCATCTAATCCAAAATGTCAACATAGGGACCCTCCACAATATCATCTCTTGGTTTTTTCCTTCTCATATCGGTGCTCTCTTGCTACCCTATTGTTTGCAAACATGTGAAATAGTGCAGTTGGAGCCAGTGTAAGGTTGTCAAACACTATATTTTTTAAACTGTGGGTCATGGCACCAAACCAACTACACTGACACGTCCTGGGTGGCGGTTAATGCTAAAGAAGGTAGTGTTTCAAAGTGCACAACAAGGTCATTGCTTCCGGGCTACTTCGTTCGGGCGTAGTCCCTTAAGGGCCCTGAGACCAAAATATCGTTCAACTTCGACGGGTGACTACTTAGACTCGTGGCACCTAGAGACACCTCATCTAATCTGAAACCTCAAAGCATAGGGACCCTCTATAGTATCCTTTCTCAGTTTTCTCCTTCACATATTGGTGCTCTCGCTGCCCTATTGTTTGCAAACACTCGAAATAGTGCAGTTAGAGCTAGTGTAAGGTTGTTAAACGCTATATTTTGCAAACAGTGAGTCATGGCCCAAAAAAATGAATATCTTGACAAGTCCTGGTGGGTAGGTGAATGCTAGAGGAGGTGGTGTTTTGGTGCATGACAAGGTCGTTGCTTTCGGGCTACTTCGTTTGGGCGTAGTCCCTTAAGAGCCCTAAGACAAAAATATCGTTCAACTTGAAGGGTGACTAATCAGACTCCGTGGCACCTAGAGACACCACGTCCGATCTCGACACCTTAGCTTAAGGACCCTCTATAATAGCATCTCTTGTTTTTTCCTTCTCATATTGGTGCTCTCTCTGCCCTATTGTTTGCAAATGCCTGAAATAATGCAGTTGGAGGCGTGTAAGGTTGTCAAATGATATATTTTTCAAACGGTGGATCATGGAACTAAAACAAATACACTCGACACATCCGAGTGGCTAGGTAAATGCTAGAGGAGGTGGTGTTTGGTGTGCGACAAGGTCGCTGCCAAAGCTACTTCTTTGGGCGTAATCCATTAAGAGCCCCGAGACCAAAATATCATTCAACTTCGACAGTGACTAATCGGACTCCGTGGCACCTAGAGACACCTTGTCTAATCTAAAACCTTGGCATAGGGACCTCTACAATAGTATCTCTCTGTTTTCTCATTCTAATATCGGTGTTCATGCTGCCCTATTGTTTGCAAATGCATGAAATAGTGCGGTTTGAGCTAGTATAAGGTTGTCAAACACTATATTTTACAAACGGTGGGTCGTGGCACTAAAGCAGATCTGTGCCGAAACATCGGGTGGCTAGGTGAACACTATAGGAGTTGGTGTTTTGGTGCATGACAAGGTCGTTGCTTCCGGGCTACTACGTTTGGGCGTAGTCCCTTAAGAGCCCTGAGACCAAAATATCGTTCAACTTCGATGGGCGACTACTCGGACTCCGTGGCACCTAGAGACACCTCATCTGATCTGACACCTCAATGTAGGGACCCTATACAATAGTCTCTCTCAGTTTTTTCCTTCTCATATCGGTGCTCTCACTACCCTATTGTTTGTAAACGCGTGCGAAATAGTGTAGTTTGAGCCAAGGTAAGGTTATCAAACGCTATATTTTACAAACAGTAGGTCGTGGCAACAAACCGACTATGCTAACATGTCTAGGTGGCCATGTAAACTCTAGATGAGGTGGTGTTTTAGTGTGTGACAAGGTTGTTGCTTTTGGGCTACTTCATTCGGGCGTAGTCCCTTAAGAGCCCTGAGACCAAAATATCATTCAACTTCGACTGGGTGACTTTTCGACTCTCTGTCACCTAGAGATGCCCGTCGATCCAAAACCTCGGTGTAGGAACCCTCTACAATAGCATCTGTCTTTTTTTCTTTCTCATAATGGTGCTCTCGCTGCCCTATTGTTTGCAAACAAGTGAAATAGTGCAATTTGAGCTAGTGTAAGGTTGTCAAATGCTATATTTTGCAAATAGTGGGTCATGGCACCGAACCGAATACTCGGACATGTCCGGGTGGCTAGGTGAATGATATAGGAGGTAGTGTTTCAAAGTGCACAACAAGGTTGTTGCTTCCGGGCTACTTCGTTCGGGCGTAGTCCCTTAAGAGCCCTGAGACCAAAATATCATTCAACTTCGACGGGTGACTACTCCTGGGACTCACGTGGAACCTAGAGATGCCTCATCTCGATCCGACACCTTGATGTAGAGACTCTCTACAATATTATCTCTCGCTTTTTTCCTTCTCATATTGGTGCTCTCGTTGCCCTATTGTTTGCAAACGCGTGAAATAGTGCAATAGAGCGGTGTAAGGTTGTCAAACGCTATATTTTGAAAACGGTGGGTCATGGCACTTGAACCAACAGCACCAAAACCTCCGGGTGCCTAGGTGAATGCTAGAGGAGGTGGGATTTTGATGCGTGACAAGGTCATTGCTTAGGGCTACTTCATTTGTTTCGTAGTTCCTTAAGAGTCCTGAGACCAAAATATCGTTCAACTTCGACTGGTGACTACTCAGACTCTGTGGCACCTAGATACACCCTCGTCTAATCGACACCTTGGCCTAGGGATCCTATATAATAGGATCTCTCGGTATTTTTTCCTTCTCATATCGGTGCTCACCGCCCTATTTTTTGCAAACACGTGAAATAGTGCGTTTTGAGCTGTAAGGTTGTCAAATGCTATATTTTGCAAATGGTGGGTCATGGAACCGAACCGACTACATTGACATGTCTAAGTGGCCAGTTGAATGCTATAGGAGGTGGTTTTTAGTGCGTGACAAGGTTGTTGATTTCGGGCTACTTCGTTCGGGTGTAGTCCCTTAAGAGCCCTGAGACCAAAATATCATTCAACTTCCACACGGTGACTACTCGGACTCCGTGGCATCTAGAGATGCCTCATTTGATCTGAAACCTCAGCATAAGGACCCTCTACAATGGTATCTCTTGGTTTTTCCCTTCTCATATCGGTGCTCTCACTGCCCTATTGTTTACAAAAGCGTGAAATAGTGTCGTTTGAGCCAGTATAAGGTTGTCACAAACACTATATTTTGCAAACGGTGGGTCGTGGCACCGAACCAATGATGTCGATATGTTTGAGTGGTTAGGTGAACACTAGAGGAGGTAGTGTTTTGGTGTGCAACAAGGTCGTTGCTTCCGGGCTACTTCGTTCAGGCATAGTCCCTTAAGAGTCCTCAGACCAAAATATCATTAAACTTCGACGGGTGACTACTCGGACTCCATGGCACCTAGAGATGCATCATTTGATCCAAAACCTCAGTGTAGGGACCCTATAAAATATATTCTCTTAGTGTTTTCCTTCTCATATCAGTGCCCTCGTTGCACTATTGTTTGCAAACGAGTGAAATAGTGTAGTTTGAGCCAGTGTAAGGTTGTCAAATGCTATATTTTGCAAATGGTGGGTCGTGACACCAAACCAAATATGCCGACATTTCCGGGTGGCTAGGTTGAATGCTAGGGGATGTGGTGTTTTGGTTCCCGACAAGGTCGTTGCTTCTAGGCTACTTCGTTCGGGTGTAGTCCCTTAAGATCCCTAAGACCAAAATATCGTTCAACTTTGATGGGTGACTACTCGGACTTCGTGGCACCTAGGGATGCCTCATCGATCTGAAATCTCAATGTAGGGACACTCTACAATAGCATCTCTCAATTTTTTCATTCTCATATCGGTGCTCATTTGCCGTATTGTTTGCAAACACACAAAATAATGTAGTTGAAGCCGGTTTGAGGTTGTCAAACACTATATTTTGCAAACGGTGGGTCATGGCACCGAACCGATTACACCGACATGTTCTGGGTGGCCAGGTGAATGCTAGAGGAGGTGGTGTTTTGGTGAACAACAAGGTCGTTGCTTCCGGGCTACTTTCTTCGAGCGTAGTCCCTTAAGAGCCCTGAGACCAAAATATCGTTCAACTTTGATAGGTGACTACTCAAACTCTGTGGCACCTAGAGATGCCTCGTCTAATTTGACACCTTGGTGTAGGGACCCTCTACAATAGCCTCTCTCAGTTTTTTCCTTCTCATATCGGTGCTCTCGCTGCCCTATTGTTTGCAAATGCACGAAATAGTGTAGTTTGAGCCAGTGTAAGGTTGTCAAACACTATATTTTGCAAACGGTGGGTTGTGGCACTGAACCGACTATGCTGACACATTCAGGTGGCTGGTGAATGCTAGAGGAGGTGGTGTTTTGGTGCGTGATAAGGTCGTTGCTTCCAGGATACTTCGTTCGGTGTAGTCCCTTAAGAGCCCTGAGACCAAAATATCGTTCAACTTCGATGGGTGACTACTCGGACTCCGTGGCACCTAGAGATGTCTCGTCTGATCTAACACCTCAATGTAGGGACCCTCTACAATAGCCTCCCTCAGTTTTTTTCCTTCCTAGATTGGTGCACACGCATAGGTATGGTCTTGTAAACACTTGGGGAGGAGTCATTTTCAAAATTTACAACTTTTTGAAATTTTACAACATTTTCAAAATTTACAACATTTTCAAAATTTACAACTTTGTCAAAATTTACAACTTTTTCAAAATTTAAAACTTTTTCAAAATTTACAACATTTTCAAAATTTACAACATTGTCAAAATTTACAACATTTTCAAAATTTACAACTTTGTCAAAATTTACAACTTTTTCAAAATTTACAAATTTTTCAAAATTTACAACATTTTCAAAATTTACAACTTTTTCAAAATTTACAACTTTGTCAACATTTACAATTTTGTCAAAATTTATAAGTTTTTCAAAGTTTACAACATTTTCAAATTTACAACATTTTCAAAATTTACAACTTTTTAAAAAATGAAAGCTTCTCTTAGCTTCAAGAATTTAAAATTTCTACTAATAATTGCCAACCACGTGAAGGTGGAAGCTTTTTTGGCACCACTAACCTAAACATAAAAGTGTTAGTCAAAGAAATTTATGTTTCAAATCAAAACCATATACTATCTATATATACAAAATACACAAATTTAAAATAAATTATATTGAATATTAAATCTAGATCTTTAAACTAACAAATTTATATATATATCAAAGAAATTATATATACCAAACATGAGCATTGTAAATTCATTCCAATGAACCATCAGGATCAGATCTACTCTGAATAGCGGAAAAGATTGCTTCATGATCTGACTCTCAAACCTTCCAAAGAATCTTGTTATTAGGCCTTCCTCGATATCTATACAACTGAATATTTGTCGCTAGAACTAGATGCGAATATAAGAGTATTTTCCTGTGTGTCTCAAAGTCTTCAAACACCCAAACAGAGGATTTTTTTAATGGATACCGTCGAAGCCAAGTTCCAATAACTACCACTGACCTTGTAGGATACTCAATATCTTCACCATCTATAATAGGAGAAGTCAACTTCTTTCTTTGCTTGATGTAACGACATAAGAAATAGTCTGTTCCTTCTTCATTGTCTTCATTACAATTCATGTAAACACATGTCCTACAAAAAAAGGTTTAACAACTCAAATTTAAATTACATATTAAAATTTCAATGGACATAACTCAATACAAAAATGTAATAAATAACCATAAATACCTTGTCACACCAAAATCAACATTTTTTCAAAGTCCTTGGATGTTGCAACTTCATATGCAGAAACAAGTCATAATGCTTGTGGAGGTTGATAACTAGAAGTGGAGTTAGAGGCCTACAAATCCATCCATCCACCCATTCTTGTGAATCACACTCAGCAGTTGACAAATTAGATACAAGATGCACAAAAACATGTTAAATTTCTTGTCCATACGGCCCACGATGTAGCGTCTAAGCTACAAAATGAGTGCATATCACTGGACGTAGTGAGTGTCATACAATCCTCGTAGTTAGTAATTTGTTGTTCCTCTATCAACCAAAAATATCTACGAACTATAGTTTTTCTTGCAGAAACCTCGAGCCATGTTGTCATTACACCATTCCACTATACTATTTGCATCTTTTAATTTAGCACCATCTTTTTGTACTTCAACTCTTCTCTTCAAGAGCTCTTTTCATACATGCCCTCGCACCGTCATGCTCTTCGCGTTTCCATGTCCATCCTTAGTGAAACTACAAATATGTTACACACCCATCTTGATGTGCATTCTTCTCATCCAATAAAACATTCGTGCATTCTTAAACCGAGACGTGCAATTATCTCGACCATATATAATGTTGTTTGAAGTCGATGTCCATATCGAGATAAGTTTCCATAAAATAATTGGAAACACCCTTGCACAAATTCAGTAGAATGAGTACGATCATCACTGATATAAAAGTGGTACTCTCTTAAAAAAATTTGATCATTCTCTGTACTATCAGGAGAATGTAGAAATGCTATATGCACAAAAATGACAACTTGTACTGAGTTGTAATATTGCGATTGAACCTCCATTTGTGGTTGCAATGTGTAATTCTCTGTAAAATCGACCACTGAAACAATAGTACCAATAGGAAATGTGTCCTTGCATAGCTTGAACTGTTCATCCAACCATCGAGCTCTATGTGTATGCCTAGCATACTCATAAACAATTTCATCCTTAAATTTTCTCAAAAATTAGAAAACAGCATTTGTTCTATAACTAGCTCACACCATTTAGACTCTTTTCCATCTTTCAACTGGTATGCAACTGATTTATATTTATCAAACTCAACTAAATTATGTCCTATTGTACCTTTAATTTTCTCATGGATGTAACTTTCCAATTTAGGTAATCCGCCGCATGTACTACAACTTCCATCTAAACAATCCTGACTATAAAAAAATTGTCCAACTTCTTTTTCACAAAATATAGTAGAAATGAAATCCCTGGAAGATATTGGTGGAACATGAACACTACATTCCAATAACATAGTTTTAGAATGAAAATTATAATGAATGCGTAAAAATTTAGCATAATGCATCGTAAATTCAACATGTTGCCTACAACAATAAGTGGTGCAAGCAGCGTGGTTGATTTTCACATAGAATGGTTTCAACATTTCAAAAAAAATTAACTAATTTTAATTTCTAGATTCTCTTGTTCAAACTTACGAAAAAATAGAGTTTGAGTCATATCTAAAAATGCCTTGGATGTGGTTCACGATTAGTAGAACCAACTCTCCGCTTTATAACATCTCTTGTATTAGGTGAAACTCTAGTGTTATCATACCAAAAGTTTATAACAATTTCTCTTATAGCATCAGAATTATTTTTGTCCTTACACATTGCTTTAGTAGAAAATGCCCAAACATTGGTGTTATTGAGTGATTGAAGGATATTATGTCTTTCAATTGCTTTCATTAGAGTTTTTCGATTAACTTGTAGCATTCGACTTATTTGCGTAATCAAACATTTTTTTTATTGATTCACTTACAACACTAGTAGCAAGTACACGACACACAATATTACTATCCCTAGTGTCTCGACACCAACAATGTGATATGCATCATGAAGGTTTTCAATAATTGTAGAGGTTTGACCACGTATATTACGTGTTGTCAATCCTAAGGTGTTTAAAGTAGGTCTCATTTTAATCAATTTCATCAAACTAACCAACAAATGACATCTTTGGGAAGCATTTAAAATTTCAAAATGATTATCCCAAATTTCAAAGTGGCTTTTCTTTTGATTTGTCATTCGAAAGTTTGTCGACATTGGTTTCAAAATGTTTGCATCAATTTCAACAAAAAAATTAGGTTTTTACATAAAATCCTAGGAGGTGTTTTTGTCAAATTTTGCTTGTCTACAATTTAAACATGAATTTCCTTATTCACATTTTCATTGTCTCCTTCAATTTCAACATTTGCTACATCATGAGTATTTAATTCTTCTTCAACATTGATAGTAAAAACATCTTCATCATGAGTATTTAATTCAACTTCAACATTGACAGTAGAAACATTACTTGGTTCTTCATTGCTTACAATAGTTGGGGTTGAAGATGAACCTCTTCTTGATTCACAAAGTTTCCGCATTCACTCAAAGCATTTTGAATTTTGTTGGCCTCTAATTCATTTGGTGTTTTTTTACTTAATGACTTCCTTTTTTGACTTTGTTTCTTGTCTCCCATGATGTTTTACTTCTGGTGATAAGAAAAATGTGTAGAAAAAGACAAAATTTTGTAAGTAATTCGTACGGTAAGGTCAGAGAGTAAAAATCACATGGTAATTTAGACATTGGGATGTGTGTAAATATGATTTATGAACCATGAGTGTGCTTTATAAACCGTGATCGTGGTTTATAAAGCGTGCTCATAGTTTGTGTTAAAAAAACTATGATCACGGATCTATACGCAAACCTAAGCCTGGGAAATCTTTGTTTTTCCCAACCAAAGCTATGGAAGGTCATTACGAAGTTTTAAAGGTCAAAAACCTCAAATCTACTCTTCCAAAGACTTGAACCATGCTAAAAATTGAAAACATTTCAATAAAGTGGTGCCATCGCATAGGGGGAGACTGTTAACTTCGTAGAAATATTGATTTTAAAGTGAATAGAATAAGATAAATATCATTTTATAATTTTTTACTAATAATAGCTCTTTAAGACATTTTTTCCCATGAATGTTCATGTCTACATTTAAGACTGTAAATTTTGTTTCTCTTATCAAAATGTGATAAAACTTATACCATCCCAAGCATGGACAAATTATATACACGTTAAAAATTATATATTTGATTTCAATATTTTTTGATATAGTTATGGCGGGAAAATGGAAAGCACTCCGTTTTCTAAATATTTTCAGACCATTTTCATGGAAAAAAATATTGCTAACAAAAGTACAAAATAAAATCCATCCCAAGATAGACAACTACATCTAACGTTTCACCAAAGGAAAAAAAAAATAACAAGATTTGGTCATCCAAAATGCAGGCAAACGGACTACAATCTTATAAGATTTTTCCAAAAAAAAAAACTAAGTCATATAATTTTAAGTGTTTAGTATAGCTAAACTTGTCTATTTTTAAAAAAATTAGTATTTTAGAAACTAGATTCTGAATGCTATGATTCATATTTATATAAATTTTTCTAATTTTGAGTGTGCGTATTGCTAATAATCCCTACAAGTTGAGATTTCACTTTTGTTTGCAATATGACGTCCATAGATGACCCTATATTTGTCCATCAACTTCCCGCACTTACCCTTGAATCAAACTTTGATACTTTTGATTGCATTATTAACAGGTATATAGTAGCCTCAAGGGATATTGAAGAGCATGAATTAGTTACAGAGGAGAAACCAAGGAGGATCTGGGTCAGGAAGTAATTGGAACAAGGAGGAGAAATAGTCCTATGTCCAGTTGTTCAAGAAGTATCATGATTTTTTGGCTTGGTATTATTTAGAGTTGAAGGCATACAGAGAGGATCTATTTCAGCATGAAATTCCTCTGGAGCCTAATGTAAAACCATTCAGACAAAAGCAGAGGCTGATTAATCCACTCCTCTCTGTGAAGATGCAAGATGAGTTAAAAAAGCTAAGAGATGGAGGGATCATTCAGCCAACAAGGTATTCTTCTTGGGTTGCGAACTTAGTGCCAATTAGAAAAAAGAATGGTGATATCAAGTTGTGCGTGGATTTTAGAAATCAATACAGAGCATCAATGAAGGATAATTATCCTTTACCAAACATGGATAACATGCTGCAATTAGTGACTGGTTTTGAGTTACTTTCTACTTTGGATGGTTTCTCTGGGTATAACCAGGTAGTTGTGAAGCAATCAGAGAGAATCAAAACTGCTTTCACTACTCCATGGGGTACCTATGTGTATGTGAGGATGTCGTTTGGCCTAATGAATGTTGGAGCTACTTTTTAGAGAGCAATGGATGTAGCATTCTCAGGATATATAAATGACTTCATTGTTGTGTATCAGGATGATGTGACAGTTTTCTCCAGGAAGAGAAGTGATCACCTGCAACATTTAGAAAAGATGCTGATAAGATGTAGAGAGTATGGCATTTCACTCAATCCAAAGAAGTGTCATTTCGGAGTGCAAAAGGCCAAGTTTCTTGGTCACATTATATCAAAGGATGGTGTCATGATTGATCCTGAGAGGGTGGAGGCCATCAACAAGGTCCCAATTCCAAGAACCAAGAAAGGAATTCAGTCCTTCTTTGGGCAGATAAATTTTATCAGAAGATTCATATCAAACTTTGTTGAGTTGACCATTCCAATTACTTGCATGCTAAAGAAGGACCAAGTAATCAAATGGGAAGAGGCTTCCATTCAATATTTTAATGGGATCAAGGAATCATTAAAGCATGCCCCTATTTTGGTAGCTCCAGATTATAAGAGGCCTTTTCAAATATTCTCTTTTGCTTCAAGAGAACTATTGCATCTGTCTTGTTACAAAAGGATGATGAGGGGGCTGAGAGGCCAATTGCTTTTTTCAGTAAGGCACTGCAAGGGGCTGAGCTGAAATACACTATTATGGAGAAACAAGCATTTTCCTTGGTAAAAGCAACAAAGGTTTTCAGGCCTTACATTTTGAGCTCTAAAATTGTTGCTTATGTTCCCCACACTATGGTGAAGGATGTCTTATCAGAGATGGAGATCTCAAGAAAAAGATGTAGATGGGTGAACAAGTTGTAGGAATATGACATGGATATCCAAACCAAAAATTGGTAAGAGGTTTGGGCTTAGCTAAACTTATGGCTGAGAGAAACCTGCAAACTATTGAGGTAAATGAGGTAGAAGAAGGAAGGGTGGATGTCCTAGAAAAGTTGGTGAGTTCTGAATGGTACAAAGATATAATTTTTTATCTCAGACATCTATACTGCCCTGAGTATTTGAGTAAAAATTAGAAAAGATCTCTTAAGTTGGCTTCCCATAAATATGTCATTATTGATTTTGGGATAGCTTGGAAGAACCCTAAGGGAGTCCTCTTAAGGTGCATTACTAATGATGAAGCTCCGAAGATAATTGCTGATCTCCATGGAGGAATTTGTCGAGGGGAATTTTTCTAGAAAAGTCACAAAGACAAAAGATTCTAAGGGTTGGTTAGTGGTGGTAAACTCTTTTCAAGGACACAACTTTACTGGTTAGAAGATGTGAGAGTTGCCAACATTTTTCTCGGGAAGACCGAAAGCTTCGTGCTCCCTTTCTTTGCACCCTGTATCAATTGAAGCTCCATTCAAGCAATGGGGAATGGATTTCATTGTTGAGATTTTAGACCCTTCAAGCATCTTGGCCATAAGTGGATTCTTGTAGCTAATGATTAATTCACCAAGTTGGTAGAGGAAATCCCCACCAAGAGAGCAACACAAAAATTGACATGGACTTCATACTAAACCATATCATATGTAGGTTTAGAGTTCCGATTAAAATTGTTATTGAAAATGCCATGATATTCAAAGATAAACCTTTGGTGGTAATGTACAAAGAATATGGGATCAATCTGGCATATGCCTCCAACTACAAACCCTAGGAAATGGACAAATAGAGTCCAACAATAAAAATTTATTAAAAATCATCAGGAGAACCTTAGAGCTGAACAAAAGTAAATGGGGTGAGCAGTTGAAGTTTGTTGTTTGGGCTGATAGAATTAGTGTTAAAAGATCTACTGGAAAAATTCCATTTGAACTAGTATATGGCACTCAAGCTCTATTACCCCTACATATGCAATTATCCTCATATCAGTTCATTCAACAACTAGAAGATCAAGAAGTTAGTCCATATGAGGCTCACATTAACCAGATTGTTGAACTTGATGAAGAAAGGAGAGCATCTCACTAAAGACATGTGAAGTTTAGAGAAAAATTGAAGAAGTTATTTGACAAGAAGGTCACTCCCAGAGCTTTCAATATTGGAGATCTTGTGCTATTGTGGGATAGAAGACATGAAGACAAGGGCAAACATGGTAAATTTGATGCACTATGGATGGGACCTTATTCCATTGACATTGATTGGTGAACATACCTTCTTCTTGAAAGATTTGGATGGTGAGTTGCTCGAATTTCCTGTTAATGATAGGCACTTGAAACATTTCCTAGATTGATTCCCCCAAATCAAGGTGAGCATAATTTTTATAGTGTACAATTTGTTGGTTCCTTTATTTCTTTTGTGTTTTTCTTGTTTTTGTTCTTGGTGACCTGGTTTTGCTGGTTCCTCAATTTGTTTTAAGAGATGGTTCTAGTTTTCTGCTGTGTAAGCTGAATCCTTTTCCTAATGGATGTTTTTGGCACTTGGTCTATTATTTGGTTCTTGTGGAACTCACAGGGAGTGCCCATCCCTGAGTCATAGTCAATTTTGGTGCTCAAATTAGGCTCGCCCCATTTGCCATTAAAATCCCTCAGTTTGCAGCCTTTGTAACATTTTTGTGTCCCCGTGTTAGTACCTGAGGACTCTATCCTCCATTTGGTTGCCATGATTGGTTCCTCCTTGGTCGAACGTCACTTAAATACCCTAATTTTTTTGATTTTTTCCTCTTTCCATCTAAAGGTGTTTGTCAATTGGGTGTAAAACTTGGGTTGTTCCTTCCCTTCCATTTTCCACAGTCATGTGTTGTTGTCCCTACCGTTTTGTCCTAGGTACTTGAAGAAATGTGAATAGATATAGCTCGGAGGTCATGTGTGAACCTTGCAACATTTCCAAATGCTCTGTCCTTAAAGAAAATTTCATCTCCGGGCTCAAACAAAGTGGTTTCCCTGCATTTTTATGGCTTGACAGTGTGTTTCTCTTGTCAAATTTTAAATCTCTGCATCATTGGAAACATGGCCCTTTTTGGTTGGATGCGGCTTGGTGGGGCACTCTAATTTTTTTGGAAAGTTCTAACCAAAAATTTTTCCACGTGGAGGAACGGTGCTTGTTTGAAGACTCGCCTTTTTGTTTGGCCTTGGAGTTGCATCGGGAGGACACGTGGCGGATTCTGCTACCTTTCCCATCCTTAGAAATTTTTTTCATGCAACTGATATAGTTTTGGCAGGCCATGGACACGTGGTGGGATGGCGCTCATTTGAAGATCTATCTTAGGGTCCCACCTTAAAAATTGCGACAAAGGGACAAGTGGAGGTTTTTATGGCTCTGCTAGGGACTTAAACTTTTAAAAGAAATTTTATAAGGTTTGGGACATGTGGTGAGCCCACACTCATTCAGGGTCTCCACTTTTGGGACCATCTTGAAGTTGCACCATAAAGACACATGGAGGGACCACACATGTTTGGGGACTAGCCTTTGATTTTTATTTTGAAGAAGTGCCAGGAGGACACTTAGAGGCTTCCGCTCGCTCTGCTTTTTGCTTAGAATTTTCAACGGCCAAAGAAGACCATCTTGGACCTTGGACACATGGTGCTTTTCACTGGACTCTCAAGCTTTTTAGCAGGCTTTGTTGGACTGGGACACATGGTGACCCCCGCTCATTCGGGGTCTCTACTTTTGGGAACATCTTGAGATGTGCCATTGAGATGTGTGGCAGTTTGAAAAGTCAAGAGGTGGGGAGGCGGGCCATCGGGGGCAACTTGGATTTTTTGCCCCTTGTTTAAAAGACTAAAATCATCAAAATGACCCACAAGCCCGATAGAGAATAGTCAAAATTTTCTCCAAAACGGTGGAGGTGCAAAAATTTCAGGGGGAAATTTGGAAAGTTTTCCTTCTTTGGAGAAAGGAGTTAAAATTATAAAAGGAAGTGTGGTTCTATTGGGACCCACATTAGAAACTAAAAGCGGAAGGGCAGAGCTACGGGGAAAACTTGGAAAAATTTCCCTTTTCCAAAAAAGAGGTGAAATAGTAGAATTTAGCCGTGGTTCCTTTGGGACCCACATTGGGACACGTGTCAAGCCCATTTTTCAAAGGAAGAGGGGCAAAGAAAATTGACAAATTTTTGCATGTTTTCCAAAAGGTTTAAAAACTAAAAAGGAACCCCAAGGCCTATCCTAACTCGGATCTCCCACGTGGATGATCCAAATTTAAAAGAATGATCAAAAGAAACTATGCGTTTGTATTTGATTTTTCACCAATTTTCTCCAAAGCTCCTAGGGATGCATATTCTTATGGTTTTTTATCATTTCATGGAGTATCATGCATACCAAATGAAGAAGGACATTAACTCGATATCCTAGTTTGGTAGGAGGGTCCGAAAATGCCTTTCACCATTAATGATATAATCGATTGTCGATTCGACCGATCTTTTAATTCCTGGCACGCAAGATACTTGTTCATATATTGGTTTGGTGGGAAAAATATGAAAATGTATTTTACCATTAAGATGTGATCTGACTATTGGCCTCGATCTGATTTTCTAGTTTTTCCTTCCTTGGCACGTAAAGAGCCAAATTTGATGGATTGGAGGAGGAAGTAGTTGGCGCACGAGATGAAGAATGACTTACTAGGTGATGAATTGAATGATCAAAATATTTGTAGAGATTTTCCCTCTGCACACCTAACAAGTTTTTGTAAATCTGATTCTGGGATTCACGATCAAAGGTCATAACATGCAATGGTGCTTTGAATGTTTTTGTTATTGGTTAGAAACTCTGTTGTAAATGAAATATTATAAATTGCATAAGTTTATTATGAAAATGGTTGGAAGGTTGGAGTGTTAGAGGTTAGGAGATAACTCCTGAGAGGAAAATCTTTTGATAGAGCCCATATTTTTCTGAGAGACTATCTGAGGAACTTGTTTATTTCTTTTGTGTTAAATTTGATCATGTCAAGGTGGTTGCGAGTGTACAGCCATTGAAAAGATCTGAGATTGTTCCAGAAACTTTCCCCTACTGATAAATTTAATCAAATTTGAGTAAATATGTGTCTGATTTTGAGGAAAATTGTGTCTGCTTCATTTCTGAATGTCTACAAATAGTTTCTTGTTCCCATTGTAATCTTATAACATTGGAATCTCTGTGAATCACACAAGATCTTAGCTTTGTGATAGTTTGGTGGCACTTGCAATTTCATTTATCAGAAGAGATTTCATTTGATAGTGAAATAAATAAGTTTAAAAACACTTTACTCCTAGCATGATGATTAAGATTGTTTGTTATCCTTTGAGGGTATCTTAGGTGTGATAAAACAGAGGTTGATAGTGTTTAATTAAGTCTTTCAATTTGAGCCTTCATTTTGATCCTTAAAGTTTGTGTGAAAACGTGTTGATCTAGGCCTCCATTGAAGCACACCTTCTAGTTAAAGGAACATTCTAGCTGTTCTGAAGCATTCTATTGGTCAAGCCTTCCATTTTTGTAAAATATCTCAAAGATTTGGTGAGTCAAAATCCACTCTGCCTCACCTCCCACCAAAATTCATTTAAAAACAACCAATCATACCCATAGCACCCTTTTTGTCCTGTGCATGTAAAAATGATTTATTTTTGTTACCAAAACATGTAGAAGTAATCAAGTTTTCATTGTCTTCAAGTATCCCGAACCTTGTTTAGGAAACATCTCCACTATCTAGAGTGACAACTCGTGAGAGTTAGATTTATGTTGTATTGATCATATTTTCTTCAGTGGTCTTCTCAAAAAATTTGCAATGAGGGACATCCCCATCTCCTCCACAAACAACAGGATACAAAAGGGTCCTCTCACATTGGTTGAAAGGCACAACCACAAAGTAGTGATGATAGATCAAATCCTCTTAAGTGTGCTACCCATTTCTCCCGCTTGAGTGACAAAGAGCAAGTGCATTTATTCCTCGGCTACAAAACAACATATAACATGCTTTGCTTTCCTCTAAGCTTCCTGTTAAAATTGTAATGCTGCTCACTTCTGAGGGAGAATCAATTTGGGTATCAAGAGGAGATTTTAAATTTTATTGAGCAGAGTGACAATGTATCTTCTAGTCGACATGCACACTTTGTCATTTGCTACTGATTAGACCTCCATTCTTGTGATCTTCACACCCAATGTTCAACACATTTCTATTCCGGTGTGTGAAAATTAAACCTTAATTTAATTAAAATTTATTTTATTTCATCATTACTTTACAAATTATTAATATTAATATTGAGTTCATGTTTAGGCTACTGCTCTAGTGTGTGGTGCTTCACAACCCACACCATATCTTAAATGAGTGAGCATGGATCTTGATGTTCAGGTCATGAGTCATCTTGGCTTACTTGGCTCATTATTTGATGGTGTTGAGGTTTTGGGTGAGCATCAGAATGTTTCCATTGGAAGTCCCATAGATTTGGAGACACATTCCACAAAGGTATATACATGTAGAGATATATCTATTTTTATTGTGTTTTAGAATTAATATTTAACAAAATTTTTTTATGAACTTCTTACATTTAATTTATTTTGTTTCACAGGGATCTATGAGATGGAGATGTACACATAGTGTAGATACTCCTAACATCCTCTAGGAGATAGATACTGAGGTAATCAATTGTACATATTTGTTATATGATTTATTCAATTAATCAAGAAATTGTTGTAGAATTTTTCTTATAAATTTTAATATATATTATGTTATATATAGTTTCTGATGCACATGTATATTTATTTTTATTAACATACGAGTGTAATAAAGCCTAGTGAGGACCCGGTACTCGCCCAAATTCACGATAGAGACTTTATTGATACTTTTTGTACAAATGCTTTCATCACGTACATTTATATATCTATGTGTTTACATGAGATTTTAGACATGTGTATATATACTCATTAGACATAATTTTTATATTTTGATATATGACTTAGAAAATGCATGTGTATATATATTCATTAGACATGAATTTTATATTTTGATATGTAATGTAGCATAGAATTACAGAAGAAGAATAATTTAGTTCGCAATATAAGTAGCAAATGATAGAATTCCCTCTAAATGCGTTATTTATTTTTGGCACATTGATGCACACAAAAATTGGTCTATTATGGGGAACTTCAATGTTGTAATACTTTGTTGCATATTTGAATTGGCATTATTCCTATATGGATTAGTCTCTGTAATCATTTCTCTTGTAATTTCTACAATTGGCTTTCATTATCAATCTATAAATTATAATAGCTTAAGGAATTTGTTTTTTTACCACTACTATTTGGGTTGTATTACTTCCTCAAGGTATTAAGGATGATTTTTTGGATTGGATATGATTTTCAAGGATCCATGGTTTTGTATATTACTTGTGTTATTGAAGTTGTTCATTGGCATATGCAATGTGTTGATTTTTCGTATAACTATGTGTTAACTATTGTAGTATTTTTCATCTTGTAATTGTACTAAACAGATCTATACCCTCAAGTGATAGGATGATTATGAATAATGTATGGAAGATTATTTAGTATGTTCATTATAAAACTAGAGGTTTCTCTACATCTAATAAGGAAATTTAATATAGTGTTGCTCATTTTCATGGATGATGTTGGAATTTCAATAGTTTAGAATTATCTTTGAAACTAAGTACACTATTTGTTTTCATAAAAGTAGTGTGGTTGATTCTTGCTTGAGGGGTCATAATATGACCTAAGAAATTAGGTAGTTCATTCATGTTGAAGGGAGTCACATGGAATTAATCATGGAGATTGATATTAGAGGGAATTCTAACATTTATTAGTTGTTGAACTTGCACTAAAAGATAAGGATTGGGATGCTTATATACATTGTACTAGATATTTTTGATTACATAGAGTGTTGATTTGATTTGATTAAATAATGAGGGACTTGATAATAAAGGATGGGTAACACATGTTTCCATTAATATCCCTTATTTATAATGGGTATTAGAAGCTATTGAGAGAGGCTACTTTGCCTCATAATTTTCATTTTTTTATTTTTTCTATCTGTGGATATGTAGTGTATCACTTTTGAGGAATAAAATAGTGAAAGAAATTTATGCAAGTTAAATAATCACAATAATGATGTGAGCTCACTCAAACCCAATAACATGACATCAAGAAGGTTTAAAATGATAGTACAATAATATCATCTTGGAAAATTCCATTGATTCACCAATGTGCATGGAAGTGGTTGAAAAGACAATATATTCTAGGACCTATTTTGGCTCATTACATTCATAAATAAATAGAGGTTATGAAGATAAAATCATGCCAGTATAGCAACAACCCAACATCTACAAATAAATACATGTTTACTTTGGTAATGCAAGAAGTTTTAAATTATACGATTCAAATGATCAAAATCATTACGAGATTACATCCATGGAATGGAGTAGTAAAATCTAAGAACAAATTTCAAATGAACTAGAAAACAAGTAAGAAGGAAAAATTTTGAGGCTAAAATTCATGAGTAGGAGATCATGAAACTTTTCTACCCCTGAGTCTAATGTAAGGGCATCCTTTCAGAGACAACTAGAATTTTAGGAAATTTTGGGTTAGAGAATTTGTAGACCTAATTTGATTAATAAACCTAGTTTTTATGACATTTAACCATAACCCCATCTTATATAAACATAAATTCATGGTAATGATTTTTA
Organism: Taxus wallichiana var. yunnanensis; assembly: GCA_018340775.1. Lineage (NCBI taxonomy): Eukaryota > Viridiplantae > Streptophyta > Pinopsida > Cupressales > Taxaceae > Taxus > Taxus wallichiana. The sequence goes on from CM031237.1 coordinate 224,925,656, forward strand.
TATATATATATATATATATATATATATATATATATAAGACTAGACGTTATAAATTTTAATTTATAGAAAAAAGTTTTCAAAAATATATGCCAAAGTGACAAATAAAATAGAGAAAATATTCCATTAAGAAAACATCAATATATAATATTATAGGTCCTTCTACATAATACCAAGTGTCTTAGATTTTTATTCAATGACCTATAAATTTTTTTCATGAACTTCTACATCTAGTCTCCATTTTTGCATTGACCACTTTTAGTCTTCATCTGATGCAAATGTAACCGTGTAGCAATTATGTGATGGGTGTAATGATACACCCTTTTATTGGGTTTGTAATCAACAAAGTGATTCCCACTTTGGAGGGATTTCACTTGTTGTAAATATTTGCCCTACACTACAACCGAGATAGTATAAAATGATGTCTCCTCACCGATATTTCACATGTTAGCTTTGCTCTCTCTCTCTGCAATGCAACAAAGTAGTACTCAATTTTCTCAATATTGTCTTCTTCCGTAATTACTATGAATACATCACCTATATAAAAAATGCAAATAAATATTCAAGGATCTATATACTATATAAATTATTAATATAAATTCATTGATCAAATTATATAATCCTTTGAAATAAAAACTACCTTGTTTAACCATCCCAGATATGTGGTCATAATCGGGTGAAATCAAGGGCACATCTTCAAAATTATCATCATAATCTGATCCATATGTGTCATCCACATGTAAAGATGGTTGCTTCCACTCACCTACATACCCATGTTTTTTACTATTGCACTTTGAATATGATTTCTTCATGCACTCATAACAAAAACAAGAATAACATCTTGTACAGATTGTCAAGTTATTATTATCCATAGTCATCACATAGTGGAAAGACCTAGAATTAGGAATCCTTTCACATCCATACTTTGTCCTTCGACCAATACTTGATTAATCATGTAAAAATAAATAAATTTTAAAACAAACATAAAAATTAATCAAAAAAATGTAACTTGAAATCAATTTCACATTAAGATACATATGTTCTAAATGTGCATACTTGTTATCTCCCAAAACACTTTGTGTGGGGTTGAAGCCTGCACTAAATTTTTTTTTCTTATACCATTCAAAAATGGTGTGGGAATCAATCGATCAATCTCCCTCATAATCAATTCTTTTCTTCTTTATAACACATTTGATTCATGCACCTGCACCTTCGTGTTCTCTCTTCCTATGACCACTCTTAAAAATCTCCATAAATGAGGTATTTTTTGATGACGATGATAGTGACTCGAGTACAAATAAATGGAGAGAGGATTTGAATTGTGATGCACAATGATCCAACCAAACAAAATTTTGATCTATTTAGACGCCTCGCTAAAGAAGATATTACAAGAACAAACCCAAACAATGTTGCACAAAATGGGTGTCATATTCATTTTCATCACTTATATAGAAGTGATACTCCTTGATAAATTCTTCACATATATTCTTTTAACCTCATCTAAATCAAATTTTTCATACCTATAAAATACTTCAACCATGATGGTAACTCTCAAGTCAAGATATCATAATATGGTGTCCGAATCTCTTTTGAGGAGAAAAAGAGTACTTAAAAATAAACCATGAAAAATATGGAACTAATTGGGAATGTATCTCTATTGGTATTGAATTGTGTATCCTTCAACTTTTCATAGAGATAATGTTTGATGTATGGAATAATTAAACTTTGGATAATTTGCATTAATGAAACAATGGGGATTTCCTCTTCTACCAAATCCAACTTGGCCGCATCCTTTATAAGTCATGTTGAATATTTTTGTATTTGAACCTACACAATCAATACATAATGGACAAATTTTTATATTCATTTGCATTAAACATAAAAATTGAAATAAAATATGTAATCAAAAATTTAAAAATAATTATATATATAACTCTTTTACTCACCTCTTACAAGCCACCATTTGAACTATGTCCAAATCTTCATTTGCTTCTTGTAATAATTTCAATTCCCGACACTTTCAAAAACACCTTTGATGCAATCCATATGATCATCATATTTTTTTCGAAGGATAGAAGCTATGAATTCACTCACACATATGGGGGGTATTTTCAGGACCATTCAATGCTTCTCGTAAATTTCTGTACACTTGAAAAAACATAGATTTTGAAATACATAATTTCAATCACATCTTAAAATATAAAATTTAATCAAAATTTTAGTATAGATATGAATGAAAGCAAACCTCAATATATATGTATTATTTTTTTGTGTACCTAATAGTGATAATCAAACTCAACGTAATAATGACAACAACATCTTTCAAGGACTTTATCAGATCACATATACAAAGGCTTCAAATTCTCAAACATTCATTGTCAAATATTAACATGTAGATGTTCTTCTCAGTAAACTTGATTTACATCTCATGTTGAGTTATTTTGAGTGAATGTTTATATGTTAATCATAGTTATTATGAGCTATCATGTGTTTTAAAATATCCCTCACATTTAGAGAAGGAAGATTCCTCTCTTTCTAAAAAATAGAAACTATCTTCCAAATATTATCCTTAATTTTATCATAATGTGGATTTCTACACATTAGTGCCCAATTTTCTTCCATAGTAGAATTATCCAATGTCTTCATCCTCTTTGCATACCTATTGACCGTTTTTCTAGATACACCAAATACCTTGGAAGTAGTAGTAAAATGAAAATTGTCTGTGGTATCTTCACTTATAACTGAAGTTAATATTTCTCTATGATAAATACTCTTATCAATAGACCTCATTTTTTTACTCAAAGAACTTATTCCTGTAGACACATTCGCAACAAAGTTTTCTTCCATATGTTTTGACTTTTTGCGTCCAAAATCCACACCCAACAATTCTAATGTTTCCTTCATATAAACATGATTCAAGAAAGTAATCGTTATCCAAAAGTCACCCCTCAAGGTAAATTTTGATAACATGCATCAGATTCTTTAGTCCCAAGCAAGTAGATTGATTCAATGCCCAAAATCATGTTTTGGGGCCCCTTTGGCTTCTCTCTAACTCTCCCATCCAAGGAAAAATCCCAACGAGTTAAAAAAAATTAGAAAAATCCAAAAACAAAGTTACAGGCTTATTTTAAAGCATTGTGGGTCTGAAGGCTATGGGTCATACCAGTGCAGATCGTACCAAGGTTCGTCATACCAAGTTTGCGGCCAAAATACAAAGGAATCGACAAAGTTAGAACTTTTTGTCCTAGGTGGTCCGCGGGACGTTAGAACGTCAGGACATGTGAAACGCGCAAAGCTGAAATAGCCGTAGGCAGTGAAAATTGGAAAAGGTGGAAGTTTTTATTCCGTGTGGTTTGGGATAGCTGGGATGAAAGTATGCGCGGGACTCGAATCGTCCGATTTACCGTAAGTCGGTCCTATGCGCGTGGTGCGGAGATTTTCGTCCGGGATAGTCAAGACAAAATTATGTGTGGGACGCGAAAGGAAAAAAAAGGGTGCAAAAGGCACAAGGAAGCCTGAATCAATAGATGCGTAAGAATGTGTCGGGAAAACCGGGACACGTAGACCTGATTTTGCAAAGTAATACCCGTAATTCAAAGGAAAAGTCAACGCGTTTGACTCGAAACTTCTAACAACCATAACTTTTGACTCGAGCTCGATTTTTATAAAATTGGAGTTTCTTAATTTTAGCAAGGGTAGATATATTTAAATAAAAGAAACATATTCAGCCCCGATCGGTTAATGCTCATTCCCACAAATGACGAAAACGTCTAATGCACTCCAAAATAGTTACTTCAGACCGAGAAGACCATAACTTTTGCATTTCTCAACGAAATCACACAAAATTGGTACTGTTGGAATTATGGCTCTAAGCCCAATGAAAATTAATAAATAAATTCTAGATTTGATGAGAAATAAATGGGTATTTTTCATAAAACATGGCCGGGTTCATGACAATGTTTTATTTGGTAGTTGGGAGTGCAATTAAGAGGCATGGTCATCATTCTTTCTCTACGGACAACACCTGGGATAGTATGGGGAGCCTTTTGTAAGTAACATACAATCATTTCACTCCATTTACTACCTCTTACAAGTGGTTGAAGGATAGATTTCGGTATTTCCATTTTCCCCTTCTCTCTCTCCTCTCATTTTGCTATAAATTGGAGTGTTGGGCTCATTGTAAGTAGAGGTATTTTTTGTAGCAAAGCTCTATAAAAATTGCTTTGTGAAGCCAATGTGTTGCAGGGCCTTGTAGTGGACTCCTTGCATGGTGATCCAGGCCCTTATCTTGTAACAGATTAATATGTGCGTATCAAGAAGCAATAAAATATATGTTTGTGGATGCATCTTCCCCTACTGTGTTTTCTTGCATTCTTCTTTCCCCTTCGACCTTGATTACAAGTGTATTGTGTCTATCTTTATTCTCTTGCAAGGATCCATTATTATTGTGCATGTATGAAACATTGTTGTGAATGCATTTTTAGATTGTGGAGAACTATTATCACTCCTTCTAGTATGCACTTTACTCCTAGTTTTCACACATTGGAAGACTACTCTCACACGCTCCTTTTCTGTTGTATCACTGCTTTAGTGTAGGCTTTAATTTTATGCATTCTCTCTCCTAAGTCCCTTGGAAAGTTAGATAAGAACAATTAATTTTACCAAGCATTAGAGTAGATTGTGGAAGGTAGTTTAGGTGAAAGAACTATCTTTCTCTGGAGGTCTATCTCAAGTAGCAAGTCCCACAACTGGAGATAGTACCCATGTTATCCAATCACTCTATGAGTTCAAGTATATGCACTTGTGTAAACATAAGGGTGTTGTGATTTGGTGATATGAAGAATCAACAAATGTGTTCTAGAAATTATATTCAAATTAATAAATTCAACATATATTATCTCTACACTTTTTTCTTTTTTCTTTCATGATAGTGGTTCTTGTTGGGAAAATTCTTTTGATTTTTTGAAATCCATAATCAGCAATCTGTTTCACATTTTTCTTGGGAAGTAATTCCAAATTTTTTTTTATCACTTCAGATATCGTTACGCATATAGATCTCGTGTCCATAAAAAAATTGCAAAGAAATTAATATACACATGTGATTACACCATTCATGAATGATTTAACATATATATAAGATCTTTTTAGGAACATGAATATAACATATTTTAAGTTTATAAATACTGTGATGCCCACTTCTCTTCAACAATAAATGAATCATGATTATCATTTTCGAATGGTTTATAATCATAAACCTTGATGCTTTATTCTAGTTAGCATGTTAATAAGATCTGCGGGACTTCATGACTCCATTGTGTTTTGGTTATTATTATTTTGACCATATGTCCTATTGTGGACCTTGATGGGAATTTAATGATAAGACAATTAGCTAGAATAGTTACACTGTCATATATTTATATTGATAGCATTACTCTTTGATATTGTTGTGTTGTATTTAGTTTATCTATGCGACTGGACACATAGACAATATTGTGCATCATTATCAGCAGATATTAATAGATGAATGACATTAACACATTGTGATATGCAAATTGAAGGAAATTCATTATTGTAACTGAACTGATTAAATTTTGATAGACATTTAGTATTGAAGAAAATTATGTGTTGTCAGATAGATATAAGTCGATATTTCAAATTATTTTTTGTATTGATTTTATCAAGATGTTCAAAGTTATTTGTGTGATTTCTTTGACATTGGAGGATTTGGTGAAATTGTGAACGAGTGAAAGTATTGCTTAAATTAGATGATTAAGTAGGTTTATGATCTTAGTTGCAAACCTGATGTATGAGTAGAATCGAAATGTGAAAATTGGAGTGATTGTTGAATTAATTAGTCTTAGAAATAGTATTTATGATATTTGATGTTGAAATTGATATTTAGATATAAGTGTTTTATTACTCGGCATCGTTAATATGGCCATGAGGCCAAAGGGCTATTATGTGATTTTTACAGTAACTATATCACAACAAAAACTAAGTGGGATAGGAGACCAACATGAAGGAATGTGGCGTATTGGCAACTAGTCCCCATGGAAACTTGTGTTATGTTGTGTGTGTCTTGTTGTTGTTAGGGGGTCCCCATGGGAGGGATTACCTCCAATTGTGACCAAGGGGTTTGTGGGTTTTTTTCCTTTTTATATCTCCTTTATTTGATTTTAGTATGTGAATTTTAGTGATGTAATTTCCTTGTATTAATTATTTAGATTTTGGTTTATATTCCCTTTTATCTTTAATGAGTTTAGTTGCCTTATTTGAGTTAATTTAATCTTGTTCTAAACTAATTATGAATGGGTCAAAAGTTTTCATTTATTAGACTAGATGGATCTTGGATTTTGTGTTGTAAGTTGAGTGCTTGGGATCTTGAGTGTTGTACACTCTACCCCTTCATGGAAATTCGAATTTGGCCTTAGGGGCCAATTTTGAAGGATTATGGGAAAATTTAAACTTGTTCCACACCTCTTAAGTTGCTATGCCAAGCCTACCTATGGATTGGAGGGTTGAAAATAGACCACATTATGTGTTTAGCAATTCAAAAAGTGACATTTATTGCACACTTTTTTACATGGGTCTTTAAGTTTGTCCTTAGGGGGTGTGGGATTGGTTTGTGTGTGTAAGTAAATTTTCATTTCACTCAGCCACCAATTTATTATGCCTTGGGGTTGAGGTGTGACTTGTGATGTGGAGTTGAGGATGAGTGATGTGGCATCCTACATGGAGCCACCTCATCCTCCTCCTCCATTTTCCTTTATATGCATGTTTAATTATTGTTTGAGGGGTTACTTACTCATTTATTTTTGGAAATTCTTGTAATTTTGGAGAATTTGGTTGAGAATGGTGTTTGAACTTAGAATTGATGGTGCTTGGTTAGGATTTTGGAAGGCTTGGAAATTTTTTGCACTTGATCCTCTTCATTTGGAATATAGATCTTCACTCTTGTAATTACTTTGTTATTTTGGGTATGCTCATGTGTATTTGATGTTGTTATATTGCTTATAATTGTGGAAAATAGATTTGATCCTTCGTTTGTGGGAAAAATGGATGGGGGTAAAAACTTTAGGGAGGCATACGAGAAATGTTATTGGGATTTGAGAAGGGAGTTGGGTTGGGATGTCCACCTTGTTGATAAATATGTTTTGTATTTATCTTGTTATTTTCTTGAGGAAGGCATAAGAATGAGCAAGCCATAAGATTGGTTTGATTTCTTGAGGAAGCATAAGAGTGGTGTATCTTCTTGGAGGGAGGCATAAGAGTGTTGTGTGTCTTGTGATGGAATTTTTGGAGGCTCTTAGGTGGACACCCAAGCTCATGTGAGGCATAGGAAGAATCCCCATGTTCCTTTCTCCTCCACGGCTTTAGCATGAAGCCTTTTGTTTTGTTATTTGATGGTTGGTTGTAAAGAAATTGATATTGTGTTATTTCATTATTTGTCTTGATTGAATGTGTGTGTGATAACCATTTCTAAGTTTCCATGGTTGTCTAAATATCCCTCATTGCTTCCTTGTTTGGGCTCAGGGGCCAACGAAGAAGAAGGATTCTCTCCCTCATTGGATGTTTGTTTGGGTGGAGAGTGTTGCCTACTCCCCCATTTTGTTGTGTGCATACTTGATGAAGTTGGTGGAGTATGAGTGAAGATTGACTCACAATGCACTTAGATAAAATTGAAGAAAGATTGCTCCTTGTAAAAAAAAATTCATGTTGATTTCTCTCAAAGAGGAAGTCTTGTAAACTTGTAGTTTAAAGAGAAGAACTTGAATATTATACTTATCAAAATTTTGATGCTAGGCTCGTGTAAAATGAAAATGAAGAGCTTGAGGTTTATTTATTTGCATATGTTGAAACGAGGGACTATAATTTTTATGAGAATAATCATGCTCATGTGAAAATATTTCCATTTTTATAGAGTTATAGCTGGAATATTTTAAAATATGGAAAGGAGAACTTGGGAGTTGTAGTAAAATGGAAAATGTATTACTTTTTCAAAACTGAAAATAAAAATTATACTTGCTTGTATTCCTTTAAGTGAAATGATTGAGTTAGAATGAGAAATTTTTCATAAGTGGTTCTTAGTTTTATTTATTGAAGTAAATGTTAGTTATCCCATAGCAAGATGAAGGAAGTAGCGTATTGTGTTTATACAAAGTAAGCCTATTCAATGTATTGAAATTTATGTAAATCTCATAATAAAATATGAGACGTAAGGAAATAGACATTTATTCTTTTTTAAAACTTTTAAGGTATTCTCTTTACTAGTTGTTTGGAGTTGAGTAATAATAAAGGAGTGTATTAGTCCTTGAATACATCCACATTAGAATAGGTAGGGAATTACCATTATCTTGGCTTGTGGATCTCTACACTATATAACTAAATTGACCATTGAAATAAATCACTAAAAAAATACTATAATAACATATAGATATACGTATATATTTAATTATAATAACATTTAATCATAAAAATTTATATATATATTAATGATATTATATATATATATAAGGGCTAAATAAAAAATTATATTATAATATTGACATTGATTTTAATGTAGGTACATATATTAATAATGCTAACATAAACAAAAGAAAAAATTTCTTATTAAAGTAAACCATGCAAATGCTATGTATGGTTTTAAAAGTTTTTTTTTATTTGAGGAATGAGAGGGCGAGGTGGCTGACCCCACCCCTCACCCCATATTAATTTGGGATGGGGAGTCGAGTCGGCCACCTCCTCCCACTATGTAAAACCATACCTTTTATTAAAACAAGTGGCCATTTAACTTTTAGGCAAGTATGTGTGACTTTACAAATACGTGGCATAATACCATATCAAAGCAGTTTTGTTCTTTATGCGGCTACGAATTTAATATATTTGTAAATTTGTATATATTTTTATGTCTATACAATGAACCCTCCGACAAAAATTTGAGTTGTTTTTTTAAAAGCAAATATAAATATATATACAAATATATTTATATATACATACATGCATATATGTGTGTGTGTGTGTGTAGATATATATAAATAGGATTATACGTGCAAAATAAATTTATGATATTTTTGGTTGTTACCCAAATGGGTACACACACAATATTTTCCTATTGGTTATCCATTTAACTGCAAGCAAGTAAAAATTCTATTTATGAACAAATGTAGAGAGGAAAACAATACCCAAAAAGGGAAAGGATTAGATCCATGTCTTAAGCACAAATTTTTAATCAAAGTAGATCTTACATCCCTCTCTAATAGACTCCATGGCTTCATCTCTTTCTCCTCCTTCCTTAAGTTGCAATACAAAACAAGAGAAAATGAGAGATTAGATTTAGAAAATGAATATATGGCACTCCATAAGGATTTCTAGGGTTACTTTTGCCAAACCTAAATCTAATGGTTGAGAAAGATTAGATCTAACATTGTAAGATGAAACCTACATCACTTAAGTGATGGGGTATTTAAGTGGGAATGTATTAAATAAAAATATGTGTGTGTAATGTTAAATGGGGCCTAAGGGGTTAGACCATGTTGTGTACCCTGACACTTTGGGTATTAAACCATGTTAAGATGATTTATTTTAAACTAGATTGTTAATTTTACCTATTAAAATTTTGAATTTAATTTGGGGCCATTCAATAAATAGATTTAATAAGACCTATGGGGATAAATAACAAAGAATAAAATGGATTAATATTTGAATTAAGTGAAACTTATAGGGAAACTAAATCAAAATATTTTAATTGGGTGGGCAATAGTAGCTAATTATTATTTTAGTCCTGACTGCCATAAAATAGTTTAAAATTTAATAACTGGATTTTATTAAAAATCCTAGCTAAGGCCTGTAACCTTTCAAAAATAAAAATAAAAATTTATTCCATATTTTTTCATGAGTTTGCTATCAAGTTAAGCGTGGGTTTGAGTAGGAAAATTTGTGGGTATTACACTTGCTATCGAGCCATGCATTCAACACTTGGACCACCGGGCATACTTTGAAAAATGAAAACCAGATTAGCAAAACTTGAACCTCTATGATTAAAATAATAATAAAATAATAAATTTGTTTGAATTATTGTACTCGCCTAATGGCATTTTTTTCGACATGTTAACCGAAAATGTTGAATTAGATTGACATTTTTGTGAACTTCTGGTGTAGCAGGAACTTGTTTTTACCTTGAAAAGATGTTGTTTGATGAGACCTAACCCTTTCTTTAGTTATATGATGCGATAAATCTGCATTGAGACTCTTCCTTGTTGGAATAATAAATTGTTTGGTGTGACTCGTGTGGCCTAGTGCTAGTGGTAGTGTTTAGGAGTCTAATTGAGTAAATTAGAAGTTGTTTAGTCATCTAAATCTCTCCTTTTCCTTCAGTGGTTAGACGAGTAATTTTTGTTGCCACTTTGGCAACTTAATCCCCTATGAGTAAGTGGATATTAGGTCTTGGTGTTGCTTTTGATCCAACATTGTGTATGCGTTATTAGAACAGAGCTCAAGGTATAGTACCCCTATTGGCGGCCATGAGGGGCTGCAAAGTGATTGTGATGTTGAATTTCTGTATTTTATATATTCGTAAATTGGTGTTATTTTATTAAGGACCAACATCTTATTTTTTGATTGGATTGATAAACTCTGAGGCTCTTTTAATTATTTATATTTTACGAGAATTTTTAGATGTTGTAATGTGACTACTTAGCCACTTTCCTTGATTTCCAATATTTCTTGGATTTTACTTTAATTAGTGACTCAAAGCTCATTTATCTGTTGGCTACTTAGCTAAATGTTACGTGATTCTTTCTTGCATGTTGTTGAGCTGGTTCTACGTTGTTTGTATTGTGACATTTCATCATATGGGGGTACACCCTAGGTTCCTGGAATGTCTTCTTAGGTGCTTTAAGTTATACCTTGGTTTTGGAAAGATGGAACCTTGAGTGTGTTTAGGATCTTGGAGAGTTCGTTGTGTAGTGCGGTCTAGTTGGAAGTTGTTAGCGGTGGTGGTGATGCTCCTACAACCTAGTAAGAGCTTTTATCCTTGTCAAAGTAGATGTGTTTGGTTATGGGCTTATGGATTATGTTAGGATCGGATTAACTTTGGGTGATTGTATATTTTAGTGGATAAATGTTTTGTTTGGATATGACATTCCATCTGTGGCATGCCAAGTTTTATCATGGTTTCCTTGTTCCATTATAGAAAGTATTGACTGATCGATTGTATGTATTTTGGTAACTATGGTTAGATTTAAGCCCATTCGGGCAAAGTGTGTTTAATTAAGTGCGATTATATTGCTCTTGTTCACCTATAAATAAGTCTACCGTTGTCTTATTTTTATAATTTTTATGAATAAAATTTTATGACCTATTAATCTTTGGGTTACATGGAGACACTTATGGATTCTTTTGGGTCTTTTAGACCTTGCTATTAGAGATGTTAGTTTGGTAGATCTTAATATTTTAATCTTGGTGGTGCTTATATTGTGCTTCTTCTTTTAAAACTATAACTCTTGGTCGTAAAGTCCATGTTTGGGTAGATTAGTTGGTTTTCCTATTGCATTTGATACCTTCTAATGGGAATGTGGTGTCCTTGGAGTAAAACTTTCCTTGTCTTATTATGTGAGTAAAATTTTTGAGCCTAAACAAAAAACATTGTTAAACCTCTAAAATTTGTAAAAGTAAATATGCCTCTTTAATGGGTCTTTCCTTGTAACTTCTTTTGAGACTTGTGGAGACCCACTAGGAATGTTTAATGATGCTTGTAATTATTTGGTAAACCCTTGAAATATTGGTGTGATACATGTTGGTTGATAGATTCCTAGTTCTTACAAGATTAATGATGTGTTTGTTATGTTGAATGTCTCTTGTTCCTTTAGAATTAAAAATGTAATATGTTGAGTTATCTCTTATTCCCATAAAAGTAATCATGTGATATGGTTAACTTTCCTTCACATTAAGATCTATTTGGTAAAATGATTAAATTGAGCATAATAAAACTCTAATTGAGGAGCTTGGACTTGAAACTTAACAGGTACACTGGAACATTAGGAAAAGGAAAATGGTTTCTTGCTATAATCTTGGTAGATTAATAGAAGAAATGAAACTATGTAGAAGAATAGAAAGGAAACTTTGTCCTTCTACCTTCCCTAGGAGTAAAATATTTTTTTTCCACCACCTATACAGAATGGTGAGATATCATGCCCACCTTAGTGGTGCTCCTTATAACACAAACTTGTGATGTCATAATAGGAGGAAGTTTTAATTAAGAAAACTCGTAAGGATTGTGCTTAGCAAGCAAAACTATAACTTTTGACTTAATAAGTTGATTTATAAAATGAATAAGATTTATGTATTGAGTACAATGTATAATTGAAGTTTTAGTTTCTGCCACTTACTTGGAATTGTGAAACACCTTGTTGATAGTGATGTGTTCTAATTGCGTAGTACTCCCTTGTTCATAGGTGTATGTCATTTTTCCCTTGTAGGAGCTTGGGTCGTCGTACCCTTGTTTCCTCGTAGCTAGATGAGTGTGAGTTGTGGCCTTTTAGGATTGGGTCTTATCTCTTGTTCTTTAAGAAAAGAAGCCTCCATGTGTGTTGATTTAGTCCTTGGTGACCTAGGCTATTGTAATTTTAAGGAAACATATGTTAAGGATATGAAATAATTTTGGGAAGTCCTCTTTTCTCCTCTTTTGCTTATGACACCTTGTTGATGTTTTCCCTTTTTCCATTAGGAAAGGAAAGTACAAGTTGTTTTTGTAAGTTGTTACTCACTTTTGATACGATGCACCTTTGGATTGTAGTTGGACCTCCCTTGTTACTTGTTCTTCTCCCTAGCTACCTTGAGTTCTCTTTGGTGTTATAATTTATGCATGTGCTCTCTTTATGGTTATTTTGAGCTTGAGTAGGAAGTAAGATGAATGAATCCCTTTGTGTTATAGTTAATGGTGCTCCTTATATTGATATGTTAGTTGCTAGTGGAGATATTTGCTAAATGTTTGACATCTCTAAATTTGGTTGGTGTTGTGTGTTCAATTTTGTTTAAATGTAAAATTAGGTTACATAAACCTTTTGGTCATGATTCTACTTGGTATTACCATGAAAATTTAATTGTAACCCTTTCGAGTTAAACGAGTGCTTCCCATGAATAGTTCTTTATTTTAATTTTTTTGGCCAACTTAAGTAACCTTCCTTGTTGTTAAACCTCATCTTGTGTGATCTAATAATTGTGAGACCTTTGAGTAGACATTTAATCTTGTATAAATTGATGGTCATGGTTGATAATTCTTCATGCAAAATCACAACACCCCTGAATGGCCTCAAATTTGAGTGGGGAATTCAGTGTGATTGAAAAACATGGGATCATATCTCAAGCTATGGGATTTGTAGACTTGAGATGGCCTTTCGGAGAAAGTCAACTTCTTCTTCCTAAACTACTTGCAACAAGCTACTCTAGTGCAGGAAAAACTAATCTATCCTAATATAACAATTCCAAGGAACTAGGGAGAGAGAGTGTGAAAGAGATCCTACACTAAGTAGTGATACACCGAAAAGGAAGTAATCGATCACAAATCCAACTTCCGAAATTGGGAGAGGTGAGAAAAGGAGAGGGTGGACAAGGTGCACCACAGACCAGAGATAGCTTTCTAACAGAACACCACTTCAAACCCATTAAACAAAGCTCTTAGAACCTACAAGAGACATTAGAAGTATGTATATTCTACCCTGCAATGATGAGAGGCAAGAAGAGACAATAAAATAAGCAAAGGATGGACAAGATGCATCACAAAATATATTTTATTTCTCCAAGAGTTCACACGGTACATCATCTATGGGAAAGAGGCAATAAAGTTCCATTACAGAGCCAAGAGAGGAGGCTTAGAATCCACATTATACCCTAAGGAAGAAAGAGAGAGGGGGGAAGGAGAGAAACAATGACCAAACTTTTGAAAAATGCCCCTCCTTTAAAATATATAGAAAGAATAAGAGAGAAAGGAGGGAAGAATTTGAACCCTGCTCCAACCACCCTTGGAAGAGCATTGAATCCACCTACCACAATGATGAGTCTCACTACAACACCCATGCCCCCATCATTATCCCTTACTAGGAAAGAAAATAGGCTCATTCTTCATCATGGTGGCAGGTGGGAGACTTGACAGCCTCAAAAATGGCAGGCCAAAACATTAATGGTGGCAGGTGAGAAGCGGCACCGAGAGCTTTCCAAAACATCCCTTCTTTTCTCAAGTCCAAGCTTACAATCGAAAGATATGGTTGTCTAAAGATCAAGGTCATAGGCTCACAATATTTAAAAGAGTCCATCCATGCAAGACCCATATGGCAAAAGCATCACGCGCCTGAAGATTCACCCCTTCCTCTCGCTCTTGAAGTTTTTTCGAATCGACACATGGTGGCTTCCTCGGGTTCCTTAGTTTCCTCTATATTCTACAGAGTCCCTCATGTTGGTGGATACATTGTGCCTTACCTGAAAAGCGTGAAGGATTTGCGCTCATTTAGAAACTATCCCCAAATTTTTCTTTTGAAGTCAAGCGCATACGAGACATGTGGAGGCGTCATAGTGGTTTTTGAATTTTCAACGACCGACCTTACCTTTTCAGACTTTGACCATGTGGTGGGTTGGTGCTTGTTTGGGATTGCCTTTTGAATTGTACCTTTGAAGTTGTGCCAAAGAGACATGTGTCACCTTCCACAGCTTTATTTTATTTCTTTATGTTTTGGCTAAGTTCCTTTTGTTTGGTGGGGCCATATGTCTGACCCTAACACATGGAGGTGCAATGCAAATTTGGGGACCCACGCTTGATTCTTCCTCCGAAGTCTCACTTTGAAGAGACACGTCAAGGCTTTGTGCTTGTTTGGGGTCCGCCTCCGGATTATAACTCGAAGTTGTGTCGAGATGACATGTGGAGGTACCCATTGACCCTTATATACCTAGCTGATTCAATGGCCACCTCTTCTCCATTTTGACTTCTATTGGACCCTAGACACGTGGAGAGTCGAGCTCATTTGGGTCTCTGCTTTGGGCCGCACCTTTGAAGTTACGTCGATGAGACATGAGCAAGCTTACGATAGCCCTTCCATTTTTATCTAATTCTATAATTGAATTTATCCCCTTTTCTACTATTACCACATGGAGAGCCCACACTCATTTGAAAAACCTCTATATGGATCGAGCCTTGGTGTTGCGCCGATGAGACATGTGGATGCTTCCACTTCCCTGAGACTTTTGAACTACCGACTCTATCTCCTTTTTGGACTTGGGACATGTGAAATCTTCATACTCATTTAGGGACTGTCCCTTAGGTCTCACTTCATTAGTTACGCCATTGAGGCACGCGGCACTTTCCTAGGGTCTGCGACTTTTTAGCTACCGAATCTATCTCCTTTTTAGACTTGGGACATGTTGAAGTTGGCACATGTTTGGGAACCATGTTTGGACCTGATGTTAGGAGGTGCGCTGTTGAGACATGTGGAGGATTCCATCGAATCTTATTTACTTAACTAATTTGGGGTGGGTTCGCCCCTTTATGACTTGGACCATTTAGAGGGCATTCTCTCATTTAAGGTCTCCATTTTTGATTCACCTTTTGAAGTTTCACCGTTGAGGCACGTGGAACCTTCTTCAAGTTCGTTTCTTGGTTTTGAATCGACTCACATGTGAAGTACTAAAATTTGAGCCCTTTCCCCACTTTCTTTCCTACCGAGCCTCCGGCTTCTCTTATGTCATTTGCATCCTTTGATGTTATTTTCTCCTTTGTTAACTCTACTCCTCCCTTATTCAAGCCCGCATGCCCCTTGATTGCTGGATTTGAATGTGAGCTTACAGGATAGAGCCAACCCTTAGATTTTATTTTATGTAGAGTCATGTTTGCTCAATTTTTTGAGAGGGAAAAATTGGGATAAAAATAATTACTATCCTTTTCTAAATAATAAAATTTGAAAGTGTAACTAAACCTTAGTGGAAGGCTTAACTTGTTTTATTCAAAGTATGTGGGATCCATGGGAGACTATATGGTCATTTTGAGTTCACAAAATTCTCCCGGTTATTCCTTGGTGGTTATTTTTAAGACTCCTTTTACCATTTCATGTCTTGATGCTATGTGTTGAAGCTTGGTGGATCACGTACAATTACTCTATAGAATTAAATTCTCGTAACCTTACTTGAAGAAAGTTTAGAATCCATCCATTTCAATCTCCCTTCTTCTTTTAAATTGCATTGGACCAAACTTAGGTTCTGTCGACCCACACTTGTTGAAGTAAAGGAATTCAACAAAGGGTGTGATCCTATTTCGTTTGCATTTTTCCCTACCTCTTTCTCCGTGACTTCTGTGAGGAAGTCAAATCTAAGTGGGATGTAATTCCCACTTCTCTTCAACACTAAATGAACCATGATTATCATTTCGAATTGTTTATAATCGTAAACCTTGCTGCTTTATTCTAGTTAGCATGCTAATAAGATGTGCGGGACATCATGACTCCATTTTGTTTTTTTATTACTATTTTTACTATATGTCATGTTGTGGACCCTGACAAGCATTTAAGGATAAGACAATTAGCTAGAATGTTGCATTGTCATAAATTGATTGTGATAGCATTACTCTTCGATATTGTTTTGTTGTATTTAGTTTATCTTTGTGACTAGACACATAGACACTATTTTGCATTATTAATCAGATATTAATAGACGAATGGCATTAACACATTGTGATATGGAAATTTAATGATAGAAATTACTATAACCGAATTGATTAAATTTTTATAGACATTCAGTATGGAAGAAAATGACGTGTTGTCAGATAGATATATGTCGATATTTTGAATCATTTTCATATTGATTTTATTATGATGTTCAAAGTTATTTTTGTGATTTATTTGATATTGGAGGATTGGAGAAATTGTGAACGAGTGAAATTATTGCTTAAATTAGATGATTCGGTGGGTTTATGATCTTAGTTGCAAACTGATGTATGAGTAGATCAAAATGTGAAAATTGGAGTAATTTATGAATTACTTGGTCTTACAAATAGTAGTTATGATATTTGATGTTGAAATTGATATTTAGATATAAGGGTTTTATTACATCGGCATTGTTAATATGGCCATGAGGCTAGAGTGGTATTGTGTGTTTTTACAGTAATTGTATCACAACAACAAACTACGGGGATAGGAGACCAACATCAAACGAATGTGGGGTATTAGAAACTGGCCCCCATGGAAACTTGTGTTATGTTGTGTGTGTCTTGTTGTTGTTAGGGGTCCCCATGGGGGATTACCTCCAATTGTGACCAAGGGGTTTGTGTTTTTTTTTCCTTTTTATATTTCCTTTATTTGATTTTAGTATGTGAATTTTAGTGATGTAATTTACTTGTATTAATTATTTAGATTTTGGTTTATATTCTCTTTTATATTTAATAAGTTTAGTTTCCTTATTTGTGTTAATTTAATATTGTTCCAAACAAATTATGAATGGGTCAAAAATTTTCATTTATTAGACTAGATGGCTCTTGGATTTTGTGTTGTAAGTTGAGTGCTTGGGATCTTGAGTGTTGTACACTCTACCCCTTCATGGAAATTCAAATTTGGCCTTAGGGGCCAATTTTGAAGGCTTGTGGGACAAGTTAAACTTTTCCCACACCTCTTAAATTGATATGCAAATCCTACCTATGGATTGGGGGGTCAAAAATAGACCCCATTATGTGTTTTGTAAGTCAAAAAGTGACATTTATTGCACTTTTCTTATATGGGTCTTTAAGTTTTTCCTTAGGGGGTGTGGGCTTGGTTTGTGTGTGTAAGTAAATTTTCATGAGGTTTGACTTGTGATGTGGAATTGAGGATGATTGATGTGGCATCCTACATGGAGCCACCTCATCCTACTCCTCCATTTTCCTTTATATGCATAATTAATTGTTTTTGAGCGGTAACTTACTCATTCATTTTTGGGAATGCTTGTAATTTTGGAGAGGTTGCTTGAGAATGGTGTTTGAACTTGGAATGGATGGTGCTTGGTTAGGCTTTTGGAAGGCTTGGAACTTTTTCTACTTGATCCTCTTCATTTTGAAGGTATATCTTCACCGTTGTAATTACTTTGTTATTTTGGTTGTTCTCATGTGTAGTTGATGTTGTTATATTGATTATTATTATGGAAAATAGATTTGATCCTTAGGTTGTGGGAGAAATGGAAATGGGGGTAAAAAATTGAGGGAGGCACAAGAGAAATGTTATTGGGATTTTAGGAGGGAAATGGGTTGGGATGTCAACCTTGTTGATAAATACGTTTTGTATTTATCTTGTTATTTTCTTGAGGGAGGCATAAGAGTGAGGGAGGCATAAGATTGGGTTGATTTCTTGAGGGAGGCATAAGAGTGGTGTATCTTCTTGGAGAGAGGCATAAGAGTGTTGTGTGTATTTTGATGGAGTTTTTGGAGGATCTTAGGTGGACACCCAAGCCCTTGGGAGGAATAAGAAGAACCACCATGTTCCTTTCTTCTCCATGGCTTTAGCATGAAGCCTTTTGTTTGGTTATTTTTTGGTTGGTTCTAAAGAAATTGGTATTGTGTTATTTCATTGTTTGTCTTGATTTAATGTGTGTGTGGAAGCCATTTCGAGTTGACATGGTTGTCTAAATATCCCTCATTGCTTCCTTTTTGGGGTCGGGGCCAATGAGGAAGAAGGATTCTCTCCCTCATTGGATGTTTTGTTGGGTGGAGAGTGTTGCCTACTCCCCCATTTTGTTGTGTGCATAATTTATGAAGATGGTGGAGTCTTGAGTGTAGATTGACTCACAATGCGCTTTGAGAAAATTGAAGAAAGATTCCTTCTTGTAAAAACTTTTTTTTCATGTCGATTTCTCTCAAAAGGAAGGCTTGTAAACTTGAAGTTTAAACGAAGTGCTTGAATATTCTAATTATCAAACTTGTGATTCTAGCCTTGTGTAAAATGAAAATGGAGAGCTTAAAGCTTATTTCTTTGCATATGTTGAAAAGAGGGACTCTAATTTTTATGAGAATAATCTTGTTCTTGTGAAAATATTTACATTTTTATAGAGTTATAGATGGAATATTGTAAAATATGGAAAGGAGAACTTGGGAGTTGTAGTCAAATAGAAAATGTATTACTTTTTTCAAAACTGAAAATAAAAATTATAGTTGCTTGTATTCCTTTAAGTGAAATGATTGAGTTAGAATGAGAAAAAGTTTGTAAGTGGTTCTTAGTTTTACTTATTGAAGTAAATGTCAGTTATCCCATAGTGGGAGGAAGGAAGTAGCATATTGTGTTTATTAAAAGTAAGCCTATTGAATGTATTGAAATTTTTGTCAATCTCATAATAAAATATAAGAAGTAAGGAAATAGAAATTTATTCTTTTTTTAAAACTTTTAAGGTATTATCTTTATTGGTTGTTTGTAGTTGAATAATAAAAAAAGACTATTAGTCCTTGAATACATCCACATTGGAATAAGTAGGGAATTACCATTATCTTTCCTTGTGGCTCTATACACATATAACTACTTTGACCATCGAAATAAATCACAAAAAAAAAAATACTATAATAAACTATACATATAATTACAATAACATTTAATTATATAAATTTATTTATACTAGAGATATTAAAAATGTGTGTGTGTGTGTGTGTGTGTGTGTGTGTGTGTGTATGTATATATATACATATATATATATATACATATATATGTATATACATATATACATATATGTATATACAAATATATGTATATATGTATATATATATGTAAATATATGTATATATATATATATATATATATATATATATATATATATATATATATATATATATATATATATATATATATATATATATATATATATATATATATAATAACAAGAATAATTATAATATAATATTGACATTGATTTTAATGTAGCTACATATATTTACGCTGAAGGTGTTCCCCTATGGTAGAGGACCTCCGGACGTTTCTGCAACGATGTTAAATTTGACGGTCGTTTTGACGTTTTTAAATTCATGCCCTAAATTTATCAGCTGCTCGTGACGGTGGATGCATAAATATATAATTGTTTTAATATGCGGAGGTGAATATCCACCGGCTCGAACCCCATGATATTATTTCTCTATTTACAGAGCGATAGGGATGTATGAATTGTTGCCGAGGATGTATTTTCAGGACAATCTGTCATGTTTTCTATCTTCTGCTATATGGAATTTGCAGTTGAGATTACTGTTAGTAGTTTATTTTATAGAAATATACACTCAACTTCTGGAGTCGCTGTGTAATTAAGCTAATTATTAGACTTGATTTACCAACTGTTCAATTTAGTCTATAATTAAATTGAGTAGGGGAAATTTCATTTGAATTTTTTTAGGGGCTTGTCGGGAACAAAAATCCTCTTTTCAATAATGTTGATGGAAACAACTCTGATCCATTTGGCAGGAGTTTCATTTGCATACCTGAGGGTCGAGCTGGGAGAATTGGCCAGATTTATAGCGACATGAATCATAATCATGGACCTGCGGTGGCTTGATCCTGGACCTCTTACTTGGCGGTGGATTCGACTTTAGAACTCTGGAAACTTCATGCATGGTGGGTTGATTAGAGGACGATTTCTTGGTGCAAAGCAAGGCCAATGGGAGATTTTTCTTACAATACCAAGATCTGCAGTTTATTTTGAAGTTATTTTTAAAGTAGTTTTACGGTTTCTATGAATTATTGGTCGATTCTATTCCCAATTTTTTGTAGGTTATTTTATTATAAAAGCACCATTATACGATCGGTGTTTTGTGTTCACAAGGTAACAGAGGGTGTACCACCTGGACTAGGCTTTTAGGTAAGTAGTTTTAGCCGTCATAACTAATAAAATAAAGAATGGTAATTTGACAAATGAAAATTGCAGGAAGCTTAGAAAGAAGGAAATCCCCAAGCTTCTCATACTGTCAGGAACTTGATCATAAAAGAATTCTTGCAGTCCTACTAGAGTAAAAACATCTGCTATTCCAATAAAAACAAATTGTGGGGTCAACCAAAAAATACTGAGAGGAATTGTAGTTTTTGGGTTGTCAAGCAAGCCATGGGATTTTGCTGTGTGGATCCTTTTGATTTCTATCAAAGCTGCACTTACCATGCATAAAATGGAAAACACCATGCCAATGCTAATTCTACGAAGAAGGCTTAATCCTCTATGATGGCTGTGATTTTTGGGCCATTGGTATAAGTAAAGTGTCATATATAGTTATGAAAATGAGTATTGAAATGGAGGAAAATGCTAGAAGAGAAGGCTGGTGGGATCCGAAAGTGGGGTCCCATGTTCCTGTCCATGGTGCTGCCCTGTTTTATGAAGAATGTTGTGATCTGTGCTATAGTGATTTTGAAGATTATGCAACATAACCAGATGGGTACCATCTTCAATATGAGTTTGGTTTCCTCTATTTGAGTTATCATGTAGACCATCTCTGCATTTGGCTGTTTGTTTCCCTATGTCCAATTTGGTTCAGATAAATTCACCATTATAGCTGCTTTATCCAAGAACTTGGAGAACATAGCAAAGAACGAATCAGATAACAGATTTTTGGGTCCAAATGCACAGCAGGACTGTTCTAGTCAATAACAGAGAGAATGATGGAGATGTTGCTGATTTCCCTGTATTTTAAAAACATTGAGCACACAGGATAAGGTAAATATAGGTTTTATGTAAACTTTTAGTGGTGATTTTTGTAAATTCACAAATTTTACTAGGTTTTGAAAATTGGAAATGGCAAATTTTTAGCGAAGTTGGCTTTCACGCCCAATTCGCCTAAAATTTTGGCCAATTTGGGCGAAGTTCACCTACTATTTACACTAAAAATGAACTTGTGCATGTATTTTAATGGAAACCATAGGAAACCAAGCCTTACAAATCATAAGTATGGTTTTCCCTAGGATAATGTGTGAATAAATGTGGTATAAAAAAGGCTTACTGAAAATTGTCTAAGTGTGTTAGCCGCCTCTTCCCTGATTTCAAGGACTCGGCATCTCAATTCTCATAAAGAAATCCCATGTTTGAAGGAAGGTTTTCCTTTCTATTCCTTATAGCAGAAAAAATGACCTACAAAATGAAATTTATAGCACTTCCTCCAGGAAGCTTATCTGTATAAAATGGTGTCCTATATAAAAACAAAAAATTTCTGTAGCCATGGCTATTGGAGGGATCCCAAACCCAAATCCCTAGCTTATATTATTCTGAACATATAAAACAATTTTGATAGCCATTAGAGTGCCACAGAAAGCCCAAAATACCACCAATTAAAGAAGGAAGCCTTCTTAAGCTTTTCATCTTTATCCTCTTCATTGATTGATCCACAGTAAATGCTTGCAAAGAGGGCTTGTGCCTCCCAGTGCCAACAATTATCAAATACAAGGCTAAAAAGAAAAGGGCTCTCTTCCCTGCTAGTTCTTTACTGCAGGGTTCTACACATTCTCCTGGCCTCAAAGTAGAGAGGGATACTGAGAGTGTCAGTAAAATCAATCCCTGAAACATGTGTTTCACAAAACAATTCCTATAAGTCAGACTCAGAACATTGATGCTGCAAAGTCTTTCCTTTTGGTTTTTCAAAGCAATCTAGAAATAAATCAGATATGGTTCTACAAAAATAGCACTTAAAATATCACCATGAGATAAACTGTTGAAGAAACCAGTCGCCAAGTATTTACCACTTTGTATGCATCTGCTACAAAGCCTCCTAGAAGAGGCATAACAGTCGTGACCCCTACCCAATAGTTGACAATCTTGACAGAAGCTGCAACCCCTTCATGCATGACCGAGGTTAAATAGATGATCAAATTGGAGCCAATCCCATAGTATGTAAGCCTCTCGCTGACTTCAACTCCTGTAAAATTCAACAATTTGTTAACATTTCTGCATTGATCAGATGGCCTATTCCATGGGGCAGAACTGATTAAACATAAGTATGAATTACAAAGCATAAAACAAATTACAGTATACCCAAGTTCTACAGGCACCATGCTATTAATAATAATAATTGTTTTATAGTTTGTGATGTGGGGCGACCTGTTTTCGGGTGTGCAGGCCGCTGAAAGCATATAGGACTATCTCATACTCCCAATACGTAGGAGGCACCTAACTGTGCTGACATCATATTGGATTAGACTCAAATATGATTGAATCTCCAAGTCGAAAAAATCCTCTCCTAGGTCAATTAAATCAAATGTCATCAGAATCCTTGCTTTCTTATGCAATAATCCATGATTTAATCCTTACCAATGATAAACAGAGAAGCCCTCCATCCACCACTTTTTGTCTTGAGAATATTATATGGAATTTTGGGATTGCTTTCTACATTGTTAGAGCTGATTGATGTTACGTTTTTGTTGTTTTGAGTTGAATGAAGCATGTTTTTGTCTGGGATTTCTTGCAAGATCAGCCAAGGATGAATGGTGCTTTGTAAAATATTGACATTCGTATCAATAAGGCCTCAAGCTGGATTATTGTAACATATCAAGCATGGCTTCAAAGCCTCAAAAGGGAAGTGATGCATTAGTAGCACTATGCCCAACTCTACAAAAATGTTCAAAAAAATATTAACTACTTAACTAAATCAATATATTTATATGTAGTTGTTTTTCCAATCTCTGGGTTTTTTTAGACACCCATAATATCCAACAAAAATAACTTGTTGCAGTATGCAAAAAGTATCCTGAAAAAGTATGTGCTTCCGCATTCCTTTCAAGTATCCCAGTTTATGCTTTTCCAACATCCAAAGATTGATTGTGTTTTCTGTTTATTTTTTGGACATCGAGAGCAAGCAATTACAAAGAAGCAATACAGAAAATGCTTCTTCTCTGAAGTTTTCACAAAACAAAAATCTTAGACCTTGAGCAAGATGTATGAAATATACCTGCATTGTTTCTGATTTCTGATCAAAATTTCCCTTTACTGAACATTCCAATTTCCAAATCCATAAGCTCCATAGCATTCCAATTTTTATTGTGTTTTTAGTACAATGATATGTATTTATACTTATAACCTTCCTTTATCATCCTCATTTCTCTTTCATTGACTTCCTGATTTATGTTGAAGTAGTCAACATGGATTCAAGTTAAATATTGATTCTTCATGTCATAGGTTGATCATTCCTTTATGCTTTCTAAAATCTTGGGATTTTGTTGTATTTGCATATTTTATATGTATACAATATGTTTGTTAGGATATTTAGTTTATGTTTTCATAAATTTTACTTGATTTTCATTTTTTCCTAGTTAGGCTCATGTTTTAAATGTTAGCCCATGCTTATTAGGATGTCTGAGTTCAAAGCTCAACTGCAGAGAATTTCTTCAGTAGGTTTTATAGTTGTCATATTGAGTAGAGATTTGCAGAATCATGTGGTATTGAGATATGGAAAAACAATATGCTTTGGTTTGAGTTTGTGTTCCATTATTTTAGTTTTTATTTGGTGAGGCTTATGGCTCAAATGTTAATCCCCATTTAGATTTTGGAGTTCAAATTTTGATGAATTTCTTGTGCTGATTTAGTTTGTTATGTACTTAATCAGTGACCTGTAGACTTGAGTCATCTAATTCAAAGTTGAAAGCTCCTCCTACTGGGATCTATCAACTCTAATCTTTGTTCCATGCAAATCCAGAAACAACATCTTCAAAGTTTTTGGCAACAACAAGTGCAGGATATGAGACAAATTGCAGGTAATCTCAAGTTTTGCTTTGCCATTCATAATTCTAAATAATGCATTGAATTTCCTTTCTCTACATGATTGGACCAATTCCGTGGAGTTTCCTCCCTTAACATTTATACATTGATGTAGAAGTAGGGTCTATATATGTTCAATACAGTCTCATCACTCAGAAACTCATTCAGGTTTTCCTTTTCCTTCCTTGGAAGAATTCATGGAGCATCAACTTCCTCTTGCTAGGATAAATAAGATCATGAAATCTAATGAAGAAGTAAAGGTAGGATCATCATAGACCTCCCTTAATTTATGTGTTGCTGATGATTTTAATCTTGATGTTAGGATTTGTCTTAATTACAAATAATTGATGAGCTAATGATAAGTTCAGAAGCTTCAGTCTTATTTTAAGGCCTGTGAGATTTTCATTCTAGAGCTCACCCTGCATTCATGGTTACATACTGAGGAGAACAAGAGGCATACATTGCAGAGATATGACATTGCAAGAGCTGTAAATAGGGGTGATATCCTTGATTTTCTTGTCAACATTGTCCGTAGAGATGATATAAAGGTATAGTTTTGGGCCCTTTCCAATTCTTTCTGTGGTTTAGATATACTTAGCCATCTTCTAATAGGGTTCATTTTACCCTACTACTGTCTATTGTAAGATGATGTATTTTGATATACCATATATCTACTTTGGTCATTTTTATATATTAATATAATTTCATGTAATTTCTGTAGAAATCAATACTTTTTGTAGGATTGTAATAGATTTCAAAGCATATTTATAATATTTTTTGGCCCAGAGTTACATTCTACAAGTAAATGAGGAAGTCATTTTGTTTGTCTCTATAGCCTTACTTTATCTTATGCTACTACCTGCTCTAATTGTATAAGGTTCCATGAGAAAAATAGTTGGATCAAATGACATCAAGCAAGCTCGTGTTGATATAATTTTTGCTACATTGGATAGAGCATCATGTGTAGTTCAGACCAAGATAAACTTAATTGTATATATAATTACAGATAAATGATAATAATAATATGCTTATTGGCTTTGTGTCCTCTTTAAATTGTATATATAATTACAGAGAAATGACAATAATAATATGCTTATTGGTTTTGTGTCCTCTTTAAATGATTTTCTTGTATGATCCCAGGTCATGTTGACATGGAAAAGCATAAATGGAAAACACCACACACGCGCATGTTTTAAATAAATTCATTCCCAATCACAGGCTGGGGTTTTGATGAATGAGGAGGAATAGATTTCTATTCATTTTTTTCATTTTTAGATAAAATGTCTATGCTCGGCTTTTACAGAATCTGCAGGTCAAACTATGAGAATGATGGGAGTGTTTTTACTAGAAGTTGAAGATATTTTTTCTCTACAAAGTCTGACTAGGGATAATAGGTTTTCTTAAGGAAGAGAGGAGAGAAAAGCAACTTTGAGCAAATGGACCCAAGATTCTGAGGGAATTACCAAAAGGGCCTTATATTTTATGTGATTTTGTACCTTTTAGCTTCCTGGAATTGAGGTGGCTACGATGTGTATAACAAAATTATTTTGTATTGTTGATCCCTAATTGAAAACTTGATAACTCAATCTGCATATTATGGCACTCTTTTTGAAAGGCAATGGTATTTTTGTTTCCATATGTATGTTGGCTGAATGTATTTGAGGTCGGTTCATAACTTGTTTTGTTCAAAAGTTTCATTATATATACATGTTTCAAATATAAAAGAATAATAAAAGTAAATGTGGGCTGATTTGAATCGAAAGTTCACACACTGTTTAGGAATTTCAGTGAGATTTAAACTTTTCTATCAAAGAATCTTAAATTTTGGATCCCAATCCCATTACACGAATTACTATTCCTAAGCTTGTGGAAGTTTAATTGTACAAAAGGGGTTTGAGAAATGCTAAATTAAATTCATAAGATGATGATTTTTGCAACCTTGTTGATGTGAATTCAGTATTTAACAACAATGGTAGCACTGAAAAGGAATTGGAAACTCTCACAGAAAAACCAACAATGCTCAATGCATTTGATATCATTTCTCTTTCACAGGGTTTCGATTTAACTGGTTTGTTTGAAGAGAAGGAAAAATTCAAAGATGAGATACGCTTCACATCCATGCAACCAACTTCAAGTGATAATCTCAAAGCTTGAAGAGAGAGAAAAAAATGCAAGATTCAATCTCAAAAAGATGGATTGTAAAGTGAAGATGCAAGGACCAAATGAAGGGAGAAAGTGACATTTATATATTGCTGCAGAGATTCTTGAAGTGACAACTTCTCTATTTGTTGTGGAGATGAAGAAAACAGGTGGTGACTCTCTAGCATATGAAAAAAAATTCAACAAGATCTGAACCCGGCCTTAAGGACATAGTCTGAGCTGGGAAAAGTGGGTGCTAAGTTGTAGCTTTGTCTTCTTTTTTTAATTGAATTGGAAGCTTGTATCAGTTAGGTGCATAAAATTTTAGGGTTAACTATTACGGATTGAGGAGATATCTTCTACCAAATTCACCTACGACACAATCTTAATCTCATCCATTCTCGCTTGGTAACTTATTTTTGAGTTCAAATATTGTTAACAAAATTTCATGACAATATCATAACATAACATAACATGTCAAACTGTATCATAACATGTTTTTATAGTTTTATGTAGTTTTTCTTAATGTAAAGCTTTTACGATGGGACATGTTTTGTCATGTTGGAAACCCTGTTCATGATTAATATATGTCCTTTATATCATCCCAGACCAACAAATAGATACATTTAGATTCAGATGATGAAGAATATGTCAATCATAACAAGTTTTTCATGAGTCCATCTTAGTTACTATACCATAAAAATGCCATGACAAATTTATGTCCAACCATTGCGTATCAAACTGAAGTCCATCTAAATTAATTTGTTGGAGAATTTTCATTTAAAGTTATAGATGTTGCAGTAGTTTTAGGACTTATGATGTCATGTATGTAGTTCCATAACCTTGTATAACCATTGACAATTCTATGGATTTCCAACATAACTTTTTGATCAATGTTTTGGATCACACTCTATGATCTATTGATTCCTACTAAGGGACTTCTAATCCTAGAAATGAAATTTTGTTTAAGTTTCATGGTGTTACTGTAAGTTGATGTTTAAAACTATTTTATATTGTAAGAAGTGTATACTTGGTGGTAATTGTGCTCATTGCCTATTAATATGTGATTGTCCAGTTGATGAGCATTTTTTTCAATATATAAAAAAATCTAAATTAAAGGATTCTAACTAATGCCAAACATGGATTCCTTTTGAACTTACCATTACAAGAGCTTTACTTCTTTACATACTTTCCTTTTTCATAATTTTTGAAAAGGATGTAGGGAAAAGAAGAGAAAATCCCTTGTGGTTAGTAGGTATCCCCCAAGGAAAATGCAAGAGATTGAACAAAATAATTATTCACCTCCCGGTATAAATTGCATAGGGATGATTCTGCCAATAAAAAGATGAATCAATCTATCAGCCCAAAAGTAGAGGATTATCAATTTAAGTTCATCTAACAAAACATTAATTTATATGGAAGCAAAATGACAACTAAAATAGTCTAAGCTTCTTGAAAACAAAAAAGGGAGCCAAGTGAAATAAATTCAATATTTTATGACTCAAAATTCTTGTGCCAACTTGAATTTTTCTGATTGGGATAGAGTCTAATACTCTTCCATATGGCTGAATCAATTTTACCATCGAAAATGGTATCAAATGTATTCATGTTTAGTGTAAATAAACCACTCATGATATAAAAATCTGCACATGTACGGAAGTCTTCATGTATTCATGTTTAGTTCAAATAAACTACTTCGTATAACACTACAACTCATGATATAAGATTTGTAAAAAAATTGCCCAAAAAACCCTACCACTCATGATATAAAAGCTACACATGTACGAAGTCTTAATGTATGCATGTTAAGTTCAAAAAACCTACTTTGCAAGACGCAACCACTCGTGATATAAGATATGCAAATGTATATGTATGAATTTGTAACAAATTTGAAATGTAGAAATAGAACCTTTAAATGTAATGCTTCATTTATATATTTATACTTACAAAATCAATCACAACCATTATTAACATCAACTACAAAAGTACTAACTATCCCTCAAAAACAAATAACATATACCATCCGGTGTTCACATTGCATTGTACACATGTGATTGCTAGTAATAATGCTAAAATAAACAAAAGAAAAAAATTCTTATTAAAGTAAACCATGAAACTATGTATGGTTTGAAAAGTTTTTTTTTTTGGGGAATGGGGTGGGGTGAGGTGGCCAACCCCACCCCTCACCCCATATTAATTTGGGATGGGGGGTTGGTTTGGCCACCTCCCCCACCACTATGTAAAACCATACCTTTTATTAAAACAAGTGGCCATTTAACTTTTAGGTGGCTGTGCTACTTTTTGATCCTGTAGCATAATACCATATCAAAGCAATTTTGGTTCTTGATGTGGATACAAATTTAATATATTTGTAAATTTGTATATATTTATCTATTTGTAAAGTGAACCCTCTGAATTTTTTTTGAGTTATTTTTCTAAAAGGAAATATAAATAAATAAATAAATAAATAAATAAATAAATATATATATATATATATATATATATATATATATATATATATATATACATATACACACACATACATGCATGCATATATGTGTACATATATATAAATAGGCTTATACATGCAAAATTAATGTATTATATTTTAGGTTCTTACCCAAATGAGTATACACACAATATTTTCATATTGGTTATCCATTTAACCCGCAAGTAAAAATGCTATTTACTAAAAATTTGTAGAGAGGAAAACAATACCCAAAAATCAAAATGATTATATCCATGTCTTAAGCACAAATTTTAAATAAAAGTAGATCTTCCATCCCTCTCTAACGGCCTCAATGGCTTCATCTCTTTCTCCTCCTTCCTTAACCTGTGATACAAAACAAGAGAAAATGAGAGATTAGATTTAGAAAATGAATATATGAACTCCATAAGGATTTCTAGGGTTACTTTTTCCAAACCTAAATCTAAGGGTTGAGAAAGATTAGATCTAAGGGTGTAGGATGAACCCTACATCACTTAAGTGATGGGGTATTTAAGTGGGAATGTATTAAATAAAAAGATGTGTGTGTAATGTTAAATGGGGCCTAAGGGGTTAGACCATGTTGTGTACCCTTGACACTTTGGGTATTAAACCATGTTAATATGATTTATTTTAAACTAGAAGATTATTAATCTTACCTAATAAAATTTTGAATTTAATTTGGGGCCATTCAATAAATAGATTTAATAAGACCTTTGGGGCTAAATAACAAAGAGTAAAATGGATTAATATTTAAATTAAGCAATGGAACTTAATAGGGGAAATTAAATCAAAATATTTTAATTGGGTCGGGTAAATAGTAGCTCATTATTATTTTAGTCCTGACTACCATAAAATAGTTTAAAATTTTATAATCTGGACTTAATTAAAAATTGTAGCTAAAGCCTTGTAACATTTTAAAAAAATCCATAATTTTTCATAGTTTGCTATCATGTCAAGCATGGGTTTGAGTGGGAAAATTTGTGGGCGTTACAAATAGTACTATCTAGAAGATAAACTACACTTATAATTCATCAATTCCTCTTGGATATGAGTACACAAATGATTTTTATACTCTTTGTTTACCTAACCTTGATAGAATTTACTAAAGAAAAATAATTTTTAGATTAATTACATTCCTTTAAACATAATTTTTAAGGGAAATGCATACACTTTGAGTAATATGAATAAATTTCTATTTACTACATGCACATCTCCTAACAAGCCTACCAAACCATTAGGCCATATAATAATTTGTATTAATCAACCTCATTTTAAGATAAATTTACCACAATAATCTACTTCCATTCAACCATCTCATATTCTAATTCACCAATTTGATATATATAAATGCAACCAAACTAATTTATCACTAAAAATAATTTAAAAATAAAATAAAATAAAACATGATAGCCATTGAATGAAATAGATTGATGTAAATTTCATGTATTTACGACCTATTGGAGAACACATAGAATATAGTAAAGAGAATCCTAAAATATTATGAAGTAGTGAGATTATAAAGAAAACATGTGTTCATAAAATCAAGTTGTGACTATTTTATCCAATTAAAAGTATCCAAGTTATTGAAGGAGTGATGACTATCTATTTGTACATTCCTTATGAATTAGAAACCTAAGCTACGATAAATGTTAGGATTTAAATTATAGTATAAGATATTTACATAGAGTTTGTATGATAGGACTTCACCAACTAAGAGGACATAAGACTTTGAACAATCTTGTTTAGAGGGTGAGAGGGTAGGGATTATTTTTGAGATGACATGTATTTTCTTCCACAACTGAAGTAGGAGTAATATTATTATTTGGAGTTCTAAAAATGATTATCTTAATAGAGCTTAAGTTTCCATTATTGATCTAGTTTTCTTGGACCTAGACGTAGTAATGATGTTTATAGCGAATGAGTCAATTGAAAATGTAAATCTAAAGGCCACGTATAAATTATAGATGACAAAGGGGTAATTTATAGTATCTTTTCTAAAAGGGAGGATTATGTGAGCACTCTAGAAACTCTTATGTCCCTAGTTTATGGAAAAATAAGGCCTATATCTTAAAGAAATAGAAATATGGTTTTCACCCCATTCACACAATCATAAGTAAATAACTAGTTGGGTTAGGCTTCTAGGTCGATCCTTTTGAGGTTGGAGATTCTAGTAACATGAAATACCAAGATTATAAAAAACACTAGGGAGGTGAATCTATAGAGGAGAAGGAATACCCTATTATAAATATTAATTTATAGAGAATGTATTATTATGTATATGTTGATTTTTATTTTTAGCCTATATTTAACATGAACCTATTATAGTCCCAAGAATTGTACCTCGACGACATTGCTTAGATATAAAATATCATATTTGAGTTAATTTTTCTATAGAAATATATCTTAAGCGTTTGATTTAAGTTCGTTTGTAAAATTATACATAATTAAGAATCATCAACAATAACTAGGTATGAACTTTCTTTGATCAATAGTATGAATATGGTGATAGGTATTATAGACATAATAAGATCAATGAAGGTTGACATTACAAAATTGGTCCATGAATAAGGGATGAATGAGAGATCTATAAGATGAGGCATAATAGGGTATTTTGAATGATTATACATTAAAAATTTACTCAAACATGATACAAACATAAATAAAAATGAAATTTCTATGAAATTATATACATACATACTGAACCAAGTAAACAAAAATTAAATAATTATATTAATATTTGATATTAATTTTAAAATGTTAGTGGTTTGGTTTGTGGAATCCTTATTCCACCTATGTATTACCTCTTAAAAGAGGAATCAAACTCACATAGTTCATTACCTATTTGAGGTGTAATAGTTGGTATGTAACTACATAAATGTAAGGAGAAGTTTGATACTTAAAACTTGATGCTTCATTATGATTCTTCTAATTTATCATGATATGCTCTTCACTTGCAAATTGGAAAATTTTCTCTTGCTTAAATGTAGTTCATACTTTATAGGTGATTTTATTAATTTTATATCTTATTATATTTTAGGAGAAATTTTACTTTTTAATTAGATCGATGAAGACAATTTAGTTTCTTATATTTCTATCATATTTCCAATTAGTTGACAAGTTACCTATGAAGTGAATGAATGAATTAGTTTTTAAGTTATAGCTAAGAAATATGGAAGATCAAGATCAAGATAAGAAGTATGAAGGAGAGGAAAACAACTACCCTAGATGGAGTCACATTCTATAGCTCGACACAAAATGAAACTCTAACCCTGACTTTAGAGATATAGATGGGAGGAATACAAAGGCTCTTACTTTATGGGAATGACCCAATTATGAGGATTAAGTTAGAAAGGTGTTGGTGGGTACTGAAACAGAGCCTCTCTAAGAGGTGAGAGAGGATGTTAAAGAATGGAAGTTGTTGTTAAATAGAAACCCTATCTAACTAATAGACCAATTCAATGATGTGATAGAGTAACAACCTATAGAAAAAAAAAGTAAATGACTAGATCTAGATTCAAATACTATTGAGTGGTTGAAATATTTTTAACCTTTTTAATATTTAGGTAGATTAGCTGAAGTATTGGTAATATTTCAACAATTAGTGTGTTGTTGAATGATGTTTATGTGTGGAGCATTTTTGATATGGTTTTTCTTAGGTTTTTTTTTTTGTTAGAGCCTTATATTTTCATATATTTTTCTATTGTTTTAGGTTATGGGATCCTACCAAAACCATTACCTTTACCCAATCTAAAAAAATATTATCATATTTACCCTAGCAAGAAATTGTTTTTACGATCTATCAAGGGTTTCAAGTATGTATGTACAAATTTTTGCAGCCATCTCTTTCTCTATTTATGTCTTCTCTTTCTCTATTTGTGCCTTCTCTCTCTCTATTTGTGCCTTCCTATTAATTGATCTTCTAGCATTCTTCTCTTATGTTTGTTCCTCGGTATATTTATGTTTCTCATTCTTTTGATTTCCCATTATTCCTCCACTTTAATAATTTTCACCTACACACACAAATTGAGCTAGATCTGAATCTAAGAGTAAATTCAATAGAAAACTATACACATGCAACTCTTATTATATAGAAATCTCAATAGAAATTAGGTTAGAAATTAGGTTATTTTTAATTTCACTTTTTATAACTTTAAAACAATTTTTCTAATTTTAAAACAATTTAAATCGAATAAATAATTATTTACTTTTGTAAGATATTTTAAAATAAAATAACTATACGTATTAAAGTTAAATGTATTATATATAAATAATAAAAAATTATTTTGTTTATTATTAATTTTTTTAAATATAATAACATAGTATATATTTTCGATAAAAAACCAAAAAAATTATAATCACTTTAAAAATATAGTTTTCAAAATAGAATTTGTAAAACTAAATTTAAAACAAAAAAATGAACTATATTGCATAAAAACTATAGTTTAAATTTAGTTTTTCCGAAACAAAATTTAAAACACCGAATTTGGAAGGAAAATCTACGAGTGGCACCGAGGTGGCAAGTTGACAATTAAGGGGGTTCACTCGGACGGGGTTCACATGAACCCCTATGTGGCACTTATGTGGCATCTATTTGGCACAATTTTTCACAAAATCCATTTTGAGGATGATTTTTTTCAAAAATGTTCTACTTAGGTGCCATACAATTAGTGTTAAGTAATTAGTAAAATTTCAAAATTTTAACACAAAATACAATTTTAATTTATTAAAATTTTATTTTACTATTTAATATTTTATTTGCTAACATATGATAATTTATGACAATAAATACTACGAGTCAACCCAATTTGAAAAATAGTAAAATATATTAAAAAAATCAACTTACTATTTGTTGAATTCTTCTTCGTAGCTATGAAAAAAATTCAATTTCGATATAAATCTTAAAAGTTATTGACATAGACATATGTACGCCATTTATTTGAAAATATCTTCACTCAAGAATTAAATAAAAATATAAATAAAAAAATAACAAAAAATTTACAGGCCTCGATATTCAAATCTAGAACATATATCTAAAATTTCATGTTGAAATTTTTTTTTCATATATAAACACCACTAGGGTCAGTTGTTCCTCTTTTATAAATTAAGAAACAATATATGAATAAAATTAACAAAAATACCATATTTTTTATGGAAAAAAAAACTTAAAAATGTAAATGTATTCTACACCCTAAACACAACATATCATTAGTTCGTGAATTTCATGAATGTGTACGTTTTTTGGCTATTACATTTAGAAAATCAATGAAACTGAAAATTCATGTTTATAAAGATAGAGAACATACCAAAAAGTGAGACATTTATTTTCTTTGACCCTTTATGTGCCTAATTTATACAAGCGAGGAATAAAATTAAGGGTGAACACTTGAGTACTATTTTGAAAAGAATTTATCAACCTCTAGAAATCTTTATAAAAGCCACCGATCTCTCCACCTATAGGTTATGATCAACGTGATTTTAGCTCTCATGTGCCACCCATATTACAATGTTAAACAATCAAATCTATTTTGGTAAGTAATTCCTCTTTATATATGTTCCAACCACATATGTTATTGTCCCTATAATTTATTCATCGATGGGCATGTTTAAAGTATTGGACTAATATCTATGTATCACGAATCATTGCCTCAATTTTATGATGTCTTAGTTGATGTCCAGAGTATTGATATACCTATTTTTTATTATGTCAAAGTTTGTTACTATTTCTATTGGTCCTATAATTGTAACCTATCTTATTATCCCACCAATTGCTTTAACTACTCGATGAGTTTAATGGCATTTCTCAAGCCTCACTACTTTCATTACTCTTGTTATATTAAGTTATGTGAGTAGTAGTGTAAAATGTTGCCACTACCGGTGTTATTCCTCATGTTTTTGTGACTTGGAGGCAAACCACGTCAAATATTGTTTCCATCCTTGTTTCTCTTATTTTCAGTCCCTTCTTATTATTTTCACCATCCACCTCTCATTCTCAAACTACTCATTTTGTAACTATCACATTTCCTGCATTTTATTGTACACATTCACCTCACTTGCTTTCCATAATGTCCAATCCTCAAACATAAAATGACCATTACCTAGATTAAGACAATGTGCTAGAAACCCAATAAGATTTTAAAGATAAATGGCACCTCAAACTCCACAAAAGACCAGTAAAGTTGAGTAAAAAGGGAAATTTTTTTATTACAATTGAATTCCCAAAAGTTACAAAAGGTTATGCCATTCATAAATTGAGAAGGGCAAACCCCTCCGGAAACAATACTTAATCCTATGATATATGTCCAACCATATTCACATGTGCCTCAATTTATTCTTCCTTATGCCAATCCATGAGTTCATATATATAAAATATTGTGTCGGAAGCTGCATCACATGCTTATACATAAGTTGAGAACATACATTTAATGTCTCACCAAGACTCTTTTAATAAACTATTGACTCAACCAAATAATGTAATACCCATGACTCCTCCAAAAACTTCGTTCAAATTTGATCAAAAAGAGAGAATCCTGAAATGGTATCTATAATCAAACTATAATAAGGGGTATAAATCACAATTGAGAACATAATTAGGATCCATGGAGGAAAAAAGAGGGAGAGAGATAAAGGGGAAATTCACATTGATTATACACTGTTAAAATTAAACCTTGTTTCTATAGTAAAGTCATATAAACCATTTTATATATTAGGCATGTATATGATGATTCCGGTGAAACATTTAAGTAGGTAGAATTGACCCAAATAAAAGTAGTGCTTAGCATCCCTCCTGATACATTTAAGTAAGCACAACTCAACTTTTTTGAATTTTAGGAGACATTTTTTATTTTTTAACATAATTGGAAGGAAAATGTATTAAATGTAGGAACTTGCATTTTTTTTTAGAGAAATGCAAAACACATCTTTCTCAAATGAAAAATTGATAGTCAGAGTTAGCAACATTGATGAATGTATAAAGAATAAATATTCTCCAAAATATTGAGAATATAAAATAAGGATCGAAATTCTATACTCAACTTTTTTGTGAATAATAAACATAATATAGACAATCGGAAATTCTATGAACAGTTTTTGTATTAGATAGAAAATTATCTAATTTACCTTATTATCTACTATTTATACATTTTTATAGATTTATAAACCAGACCTTATAATAATTATCACACATAGTTTTGATGAAATTATCTAAAATTTCAGAAATCCTTTGAGGTACAAGCATATTTGAAATTTTGACCCCATAGAATTTCATGAAAAATGAGTTTGTACATTCATGAATTCACGCTGGACATCATTAGATAAACAAGAGGGCCACTTGTGTAAAATAGTTTCTATCTCTAGGGTTGATTGAGCATTCACAGATAACTAACACTAATTCTTCTCAAATCAAGCTTCCATTTGTGGATATCAAAACATTACATGAAGTATGTATTAGACCGTCAAATAAGATTATTGTGACATCATAACATTGAACGTCAAAAGATTACTGCATGAAGTATGTATTGACTAATGAAATTGAGAAGCAGGTTGTGCTTTAACTCGTTGAACCAAATATTATTACTCGTGAAAGCCCCCGTCCCTGTGACCATCGAAGGTCATGATCAGTGGTCGACGAAGTATGGGCATTCCTCCGTCATACATGTGACCGTTAATTATGAAAAACATGTCTCGTTTTTTAATGCTGATGTGTAATGCCCGCACGCTTGGCATATTTAATGCTGATGTGTAATGCCCGCACTCTTGGCATATTATGAATTGTTGCTGAATGATTCACGAGACTCTCTATATAGTTGAAGTGCCATTTATGTGAGTACCTTGGATTGTAGACTGTAGATCGTCTAGGTAGATATATACACATTGCGTATACATTTCCATATATACAATATACATACGCCGCTTGGGATGATGGCTCCACGAGGGCGGATGGTGCCATTGGTGTTAATTCAAGCTATTGTGCTTGTATGTCTCTACACGATACAGGGAATCTATGCTCAAAGGAAGAGTTCTTCATGTAGACTCTTAGCGGTTAGTTGGTGCTCTGCTTTCCTCTTTTTTTTTTTGAATTGGTTGAGGAACATTCATTTATTTTTCAGCGGTTTCAGTCACACCCACATGAAAACATGCTGATGTATTTACGTCCCTGGGTTTAATTTCGCGTTTTCAATCACGCCCACTTCAACAACTTCCATTATATGTGTCCCTGATTTTAATTCAACGTTTTAAATCATACCCACTTGATTCCTTGAAGAACTGACATTGTATGCGCCCGTCTGATAGAATAGCATATTAGCTGGGGAGGAGTTTTATTTGTTTGGTTTATTGGTTTAAGGGAATAATTCACACTTTTCAATCACACCCACATCAAGATCTCCCATTATATCTATCTTTCGCATAGTCTACCATAAAAACCTGTTGTGATTTGATGATTCATTTTTATCAAAGAATAATTCAGTCCTTTACTTCACATTCCCTGGCGCCATCAAGAACTATGATATATTTGTAATGTGAGAATTTTGCATCACAACTTACTGTAATTGCATATTATATTAATTAGATATTATCTATTTTGAAGTAAGTCAGTATTATCAATCACACTACATCAAGAACTGTCGTATATTTTACTCTGGTGTTAAGCATAAAAAGTTGCGCCGCTTTTGTGGTTGAATAAATTTAAATTATTTTCCTTGTTTTGAAATAATTTGGTATTTTCAATCACACCCACATCAAGAACAACCCTTATATGTGTCCCTCAGACAGTTAAGGATGATGTCCTCCAGTAATTTGATGATCCAGTGTCTTTTTGTTTTTGAAATAATTCAATATTATCAATGACACCCACATGAAGAAATACCATTATATTTTTTTATCTGGTAGTTTAACATAATAGTTTGCTTTAAGTACATTATTTTGTTTATTTTGAAATTATTCAGTATTTTCAGTATTATCCGCCTCAATAACTGTTATTGTGCTTGCCCCTCTGTCAATTTGGAAATGTAGTCTGCTGTCATTTGATAATGAGCAATCACTGCAGTCATTTCAAATTGGGTACATACTAGAATTATAAGCCTTCTTCGGGTATATGAATTTCAGTTTTAGTTGGTGTTCTACCCAACAGAGTAGCTTTGCAAAAAAATCTTGGTGCCCATGTGAATTTCTTCCCATCTGTTTATATCACTTTTAGCTGTGGTCAATACTGAATTTACCCTACTGGTTATGAGGGACTGACAACTGAGTACCATTGGAATAAGTTAAATTCATTTGATTCTTGGTTTGTTTAGAGCCTCTCACATGCATTTTTTCATCTTTTTGTGTCCTAGACTCTTTAGTACAGTATGAGGCCATTTTATAAACTTGCAAGCCCTTAATAGACTGCAATTGATCTTTGTTATAGTCTACAACTCCAACAAGTGTGAAATGATCATATAGAAATTGTGGCCTTGATGTATCATTTCATTGTTAGTATAGCCTAATCTCAAACAAATTCCACTCTAAAGATTGGCCAAAGAAGATTAGTATTACCATAAGGTTAATCTCGGTCATCTCAGAGTGAATATTTGGTTCAACTGCACTTTCTTATCACGAGAGAGTTATATGCCGCTTCATCATAGTTGAAGATATAAAACATGTGTCATCTATTTTTCCCACGTGGAATTACAAGCACAAAGAAGACATTGAAATTCCATACAACGTATACAATTATATGGCGTTTACAACTATGTTGGCATAAACATGGCTTTCTGATTTTCGCCACTTCTTATTTTAATCTCCATTTTGTGTTTCTCACGATACCACTTGTTAGCATTTCCGTCTTTGAGCCTGTCAAAACAAAAAAAAAAACTAATATTTTTAATCTTCCTGAATCACAAAGTGTCATCCACAATGCTAATTAAAAAAATCGGGGTT
This sequence comes from Taxus wallichiana var. yunnanensis, assembly GCA_018340775.1. Lineage (NCBI taxonomy): Eukaryota > Viridiplantae > Streptophyta > Pinopsida > Cupressales > Taxaceae > Taxus > Taxus wallichiana. The sequence goes on from CM031237.1 coordinate 224,964,894, forward strand.
AATTATTACCCCCTCTAATAAAATTGTTTTTTTAGAAACCACTCTAATGTTCTACAATGTTTCAGAGGTCCCATTGCTCCAGCTGCAATTGATTTTCACCGAGTCGATATCCCTTCTTGTATAAGATGTTTCAACAACCTAGGAGTCATTAGTTGTATCAATATCATTGAAGAAAAGAATGGTGGGCCTCTTGCAGGTGCTTCTGATCACAGTGTGGGTGTTGAAGAGGAAGGAAGATTTCCAGGTGGAGTTGGCCCATGTTAGGAAGGTTTGTAGAGGGATTTCCAAGATTCATCGGTTAGGGGTTTTAGAGAAGAAGTTGAGGCAACCATGGGCTCTACATCTTACTTCTCCTCAACTAAGCGTGGTGACAAAGACTATAAATGTTGTGGCAATGTGAAGTTCACAAACATAGTCCTCTGAGCGGGTGTATTCATTTGAACAGGTCTTGACTGTAATGCCCACTCTTCTTCGACAATTATTATGCTATGATTTTGAGTATTGTTGATTGAGACATTGACATTGTGATTATTATGTTTTGATTATAAGGTGATAGACTATATAAACATTTGGAGTATCGATATGTTGTGATTCATGTTTTTACTATGATATGCTAGTTGACATTGGTCGAAATTTTTAGACATGTTCATTTGCATTGTTTAGATTTTATATTGACACATTATATTCATGACGTATTGATTATGTTTTGATGTTTGGACTAGTCTTGTGATCTCATTGATGCTGGTAGAAATGGTAGAATTGAAATGTTAGAAAAATATAAATGATTGATAGTATTGTTTAGATTTTATGATGATCTAGTTACATGATATGATGATGTTTATTGATGGATGTGCATGTATTTTATTGTTGATGTATTTTATGTTGCCATGAGGCCGAAGAGGTATTGTTTTATTTTTGTAGGAAACTATATCACAACAAACAAGAGGGGGTTAGGAGACTAACCATAGAAGGATATTGGATGGTTGCAACGAAGTCATCATGTCATCTTTATGTTCAGTTGTATTTTTGTGTGTTGTTGGGTTTTTTGGAGGTCCCCATTAGAGGATGATCTCAAAAGTGAACACGGGCTATGTGTGTTTTCACTTTTTCATTTTTATTTATTTGTGAAGTATAAGATTGATTATTGTAATGCGTTTCAATTTATTATTGTTAATTAATGTACTCTTATTTAAGTTGATTAATCATATTAATTAAATTAATTTGAGATTGTGGGAAGTAAATAGATCAGAAGAATGTAGAGTAAATAACTCTCAACACCTTATTTTATTATGGAGAAGCATGTACAATTTATAGGAGAAATAGTAAACAACATTCCCCTAAACTGGAGGAGGAAGATATGAACGAAGATGAGAGAATAATGGAATACAACAATGAAGAGAGAATAAAGGGATAATATAAAACAAACACACCTAAAAATATAAGCTATGCTACGTATGCTAACATTCCCCCCTTATTACATTATTCTTGCAAATGTGACCCCTGAAAAGTTCAAATTTCACTTTTCCAAGAGATTTTGTGAGAATGTCGGCAACTTGTGCTTCTGTAGGACAATACTAGAGCTGAATGTGATGGTTCAAGACGTGATCTCAAATGAAATGACAATCAATCTCAATATGCTTTGTTTGTTCATGAAAAATAGGATTTACATGAGCTTCAACACACTTTGATTGTCGTAATAGAGAATAGGTGAATGTTTTTCAGGAATTCCCATATCATCTAAAATACGACGTAACCATATCACTTTGCACACAGATCCTCATGTGCATGATATTATACCTCTGTGGATGAGATAGAAATAACATTATGCTTCTTGCTTATCCACGAGATGGGTCCAGATCCGAGACAAAATATGTATCTTGTTTTTGACTTCATGTCATCAACAGATCCAACGTGGTCCGAGTCGACATATCCCTATAAGAATAATTCATCATTCTTATTATATTCCATACCATAATCAAATGTTCCTTAGACATATCTCAATACATGCTTTCTTTGATGTCCAGTGACATTGCTTTGGCTCCTGCATGAACCTAGAAAGATAGCTGACAACAAAGCATAGATCTGGTCTAGTATATGTCAAGTAGATGAGCCCTCCAATAATTTCTGTAGAGTGTAGCATCTACTTGAGGTGAATCCTAGAATCTTGAAAGTTGCAAGCCTTTTTCCATGGGAGTGGATATAGGTTTACAATAAGACATTCTATACTTTTTCAGAGTGTCTTGGCATGTACTTTATCTGGGAGACAAAAATGTGATGCTCCTTTTGCCATATTTCCAAGCCAAGACAGTAATGTAGTAGCCCCAAATTTTTCATGTCGAAGGTTCTTTTGAGATCATTCTTCACAATATCAACCTGATCTTCTAAACTGCTAAAGTGATCACAAGATCATCTACATATACAACAAGAATGAAATTTCTTTTCCTACCTTCTTTATATATAAATTTTAATCTGAGGGGCTACGAGTGAACCCATGTTATAAAAGGTGATCATCAATCTTGATATACCATGCCCTTGGAGCTTGTTTCAGTCCATACAGTGATTTGATGAGACGACATACCTTCTTAGGATGCTCTTCATCAACAAATCCTTCAAGTTGGGTCATGTACACTTCTTCTTTCATATCACCATTTAGGAAATAACTCTTGATGTCCATCTATTAAAGTCTCCATCCTTTTTGTGTCTGCCAGTGCGCAAATAACCCTCATGGTCTTTATCTTCGCAGTGGGTGCAAAGGTTTCTTCATAGTCGATGCCCTCTTTTTGAGCATATCCTTTTGCTACAATACGTGCTTTATGTTTGTCGATGGATCCATCTACCTTATATTTTGTCTTGAAAACCCATTTGCAGCCTATGGGTTTCTTTCTGTAGGTAGATCAACAAGTTCCCATGTCTCGATTTTTCATAAGTGAGTCATATTTTGTATCCATGGCTTCCTTCCATTGAGGTTGATTGAGTGCTTCATGAACATTTTCTTTCTCAGAGCTATTAATTAGTGAACTCATGAGTGCAAAGTTTACCTCATTTCTTGTTTGACTCCTTGTTTTGACTCGGATGATGTATCTGGGAGTTGTTACAAATGTGAGTCCTTGATGGTGCTTTTTACCCACTTCGGATGAGAACTTGGCTACTTTTGAGAAGAATTGTGTCATTTCATGTGGATTGATGTGGAGTCACATTATCTAGCACTCAAGGTCAACAAATAGCTCTCCTGGTAGCATTTATTTTCTCTAAGTAGTCTCCTTTGGCTCATCATCTGATTCGGAGACTAGTCGGTGAGAGGTGGTTGGAAGTGGATCTTCTGTTGATACTATTGAGTCAAAGGATGACTCATCACAAACCATGTCCCACTCTCATATATTTTCTTTGTCTCAGGATCCATGAGATGATACGCCTTTGAGGTAGTGTTGTAGCCAAGAAGGATACACGGGAGTGTCCTTCGCTCTACCTTCTTTCTCTTCTGAGATAGGACATGCATGTATTCTATGTAACCAAATACTCACAAATGAGAAATTAATGGCTTTCTACCACTCCATACCTCTTATAGTGTTTTATTTTGTAGAATATTTTTCAATGACATGTTGAGAAGATATAAAATTGTTTTTATTGCTTTACCCAATAGCATTCTTCTAGCTTTGTAGTTCTTAGCATGCAACGAGTCATCTCCATTAGTGTGCGGCGATTGCAACGCTCAACAATGCCATTCTGCTGGGGGCATGTAGGGAATAGTTAGGTGTTGCTTAAAGCCTTATTGTTAGGAATGCCAAGAACTTATTTGATGTGAATTCCCCCCCTTGATCTGAGTGAAGTAGAAGAAGATATTGGCTAGTCGGTCTCTTTCACAACACGATGATAGAAGTTTTGGAAATGTTGAAGAGCCTCACTTTTATTCTTTAGGAAAAACACCCACATCTTGCGGGAGTGGTCATCCACAAATAGTTAAAAGTACTTGTATCCTAAAAATGAAGTAGGTAGAGGGCTATTCAGATCGGTATGAACTACCTCCAGACGCTTCTTGGCATGGAAGGTTCTTTCCTGAAATGAATCCCTATGTTGTTTTCCTACAAGATAGCCAGGGAAAATAGGAAAGGAACTGGACAATTTTGGTAGTCCATGAACCATTTCTTTTGAACTCATCTGATGCAATGAACTAGCCGACAAGTGTCCATATCTAAAATTCTAGAGTGCAGTAGATTGTATTATTGATGTAGATAAAGTTGTTGCAGAAGATGAAACAATATCTAAAGCAAATAACTTATCTTTTAGAAATGCTCTAGCAATAATCTTACCTTGTCGCGAGATCAAACATGATTTGATGCCATTTTGGACAAGAAATTCTACCTTCAGGTGATGATTTAATAGTTGAGTTACTGATAAGAGGTTATTAGTCAAGCAAGAACATATAGTACCTTTGTAAGTGTACATTTTCATGGTCCCAGAGGAATGGTGACTCTTCCTATTCCTTCTACAATGTACTCTTTTCATTGGCTATCCGAACCCGATCACCAGTGGGTTGTTCATCTAGTGAATCAAACAATGCCTTATCACCTAACATGTGCTTACTTACACTAGAGTCTATTAGCTAGACTCTCTTCGTGGGCTATGAATTATAAGAGACAAGTACAAGATTCTTAATAGAATGTGCTACTTCTGATGTCTCCTCATAGGACTCATTATCTTGGTGGGCTACAAGATGCTTCTTTCTCTTTCTTCAGCGAGGATGTCATTTGGAATTTTGAAAATCTTTACGCCCTGATGTGCTTGTTTGACTTGAATACCCTTGTTTCAAGCTATTGTACCAGTAGTGATCAGTGTCGTGAGTGTTGGTTCTACAAATGTGACACCACCTCTTTGACTTTTGATCTTTCTGCTGTTGTTTTTGTTGTGTTTGATTTGTCTTCTCTGAGGGACACATCTAATTCTTCTAGCTAGGGTATGGCTTTGAGAACAGGGCTTTATTCTAAGAATCTTCTTGGGATGAATTTATGGCCTCTTCTTATTACAAAAAATTAACAAGTTCTTCAAATGCCACTATTTTTTAGATACATTCAGTGTCATAACGAACACTTGGAATTGAAAGGAAGTTATCTCAAGGTCATTTGTATGATAATTTTTTCATTCACTATTTCACCGAGTGCTACTAAAGCCGATCAGCTCAGCCACATGACGTAAGAACTCCTCAACTTTCTCATCTGACCCCATAGAGAGGGTGTGCGTTTTAACTGAAGATGGAGGATCTTAGTCTAATTTTGGCTTCATAAATTGTTGTTAGCTTGTCCTAGGCCTCCTTTGGTTTCTCCACATTCCAAACATGTGTTTGCACATCATCACTAATACTGAGCATTATCAACATCAAGGATTTGGCACTAGCCATCTCATACTTTATTAATTCATCAGGAGCAGTGGGAACGAGCACAGATCGATCACAATGCCCCATAATCCTTCAAATTGAAGGATTGTCTGCATCTTGGTTTTCTAGGCCACAAAATTAGGCCCTTTAAGCAACTGAGCATCGAAGAGGAGAAACTTTGGAGCAGACATTTTTTAATAAAATAATAAAAAAACTTTTTTATTTATTTCAAGAGATATTACAATAATGACTCACTGCTATGAAGTACTAGCTCATAGATTCTCTCGATACTCATGTACTGAGAACGATGACACTTGGTGCCCGGTGTTCTTCTTTTTCTTCATCGTTGACATCGTACCCAACTTCTAATTCTTCTCAAACTCACTTTTCTTGACAATTGACGTCGAAAAGGAAATATTCAAGAAGTCTGCTCAAACTAGCTCATCGAAGGCTATATTTTCGGTGTTCCAAAGCTCGTTGGACAATGTAAAGGAGAACCCAGAGCTCTCAGGAGATTCTTCACAATGTTCTCTAGCTTACGAGTTGATGTTTCAGATTTTTGAAGTGTGTATCATCGTGTTATTCATGCTATCAATTGAGTTATACACTCATCATTCGGTGTAGTTTTTGTAGTAGCCACTTCCTCATTGTCTTGGTGAAGACATCTTTCATTTGATTAAAGAGAGTTCACTCCTTCTCTAAGTAGTCTCCTTGTAGGTTTATTTCCTCACATCTCTTCCGCCTCTCTCTCTCTACTTCACATGGTCGCGGAGTCTCGCAGACGATGTGGAGTGGTAGAAAAGAAAAAAACAAAATAATGTTTATTATCTTGTTTTTATTATTTCCCAAGTACTTATCCTCCACGCAGGATTTTGAATAAAAAAAAGTGAGCAGAGAAGACAAAAACTGTCCTATCAATCTCCACGTCTAAATTTCTATGGAGGTTTTTTTTTGAGGAAGTCGTAGGCTTCTCCACACCAATCCAACATGCAGGCTCCTTGTCACTGTAAAGCTCTGCCATGCCTAGTTCTTCCTTCCACGCTGGTTTCACATCCTAGGAATCAGAAGCTTCTCCACGTAGCAACAACTATTTTCCTTCTCCCAATTACCATGCAGAAATACAAGATCTCCACGCAGAGAGGAGCTTCAAACTTGTAGCAGAAAACTCTTTTTCACGGATATGAGGAATGCAGACTAGCTCGATATCAAAATGTGGGAAGCAAATAGATTAGAAGAATGTAGAGTAAATAACTCTCAACACATCTTATTTTATTATGGAGAAGCACGTACAATTTATAGGAGAAATAGTAAACAACATTCCCCTAAATTGGAGGAGGAAGATATGAATGAAGATGAGAGAATAATGGAATATAATGAAGAGAGAATAAAGGGATAATATAAAACAAACATACCTAAAAATATAAGCTATGTTATGTATGCTAATAGAGATGTGACCATTTGGGCATTAAATGGGTTAGATAGTCCTTGTTGCTTTTTTTATTTTAACTAGATTTGAATTTATTTTTGTAAGTGTACTTATCTCCATCCCTCAAATCCCGAAATTTGACTATAGAGCCATTTTTGGAGGCTTGTAGGACAAGTTAAGTTTATCCCACACCTCTTAAATTCATTTACCAACTATAGTTATGAGGTAATGGGTCAAAATTAGACCCCATTATGTAATTTGGATGGTAAAAAGGTGAAATTATTACACTTTCTTACATGAGATTTTATTTTTGTCCTTAGTGGTATTGAGTGTGAGTTTGTGTGTGGAAGGAAATTGTCATATCCTCACTCACGAATTTATTAGCCTTGGTTTTGATGTATGACTTAGTGATGTGGAGTTCAAGAGAAGTGATGTGACATCCTACATCGAGCCACCTCACACTCTTTGTAGTGCCCACTTCCCTTCGACACTTATTACTGTTGTTTTTGATACTATTGACTATACTTATGGACATTTTGCATTATTTTGACTTAGCATGATGTTAGATGTTAGAGATACTGAGACTATTGTTGGATCTCGATTCATAATATGTGGTGTGTGGATTATTAGAGACATTTTATATTGATGATGATATGTTGTTGACATAGTTATATATTTCTGACATGCGATATTTTCATCATATTGAGTAGACCTTAACAATTAAACTAATTTTGTGATCCTATTGATATTGATGAAATGTAGACTCAAGATGTTGTTAAAATTGTAAATGATAACGTTATTACTTGCCCTGATGATGATTTGCAGATGTAGATGATTGTGGATTTATATTGTATATTTTATCTTAGATGTTTTGATGCGGCCATGAGGCCAAAGGAGATATTATGTGTTTGGCAAGTAAACATTATCACAACAAATAATGGAGACATTGGAAACCATCCACATTGGAATTCTAGATGAATTCAATAAGGGTCACTATGAAAACATGTATTTTTGTTGTGTGTCTATTTTTATTTTTGTTAGGGGGTCCCCATGGGGGATAACCTCAATTGTGACCAAGGGGTTGTGTGTTATTATTATATTAGTTTCCTTTATTTGATTTTAGTATGTGATTTTATAGTGATGTATTCTCCTTTTTATTAATTACTTGATTTGTGTCTAGATTAGTAAATTAATCTTTTACTAAACTAAATATAGGATGGGTCAAAAGAATTTATTTATTAGATTATATGGCTCTTGGATTATGGGTTGTAAATTGAGTTCTTGTTATCTTGAGTTTTGTACACTCTACTTGTTGTATATATTTCCCGTCGGGTAAATATAGACAAACAGAAGAATATGGAAATCAAAGAAACTCAAAACTTGACATTTATTCACGCCAAAAGTTGCACCGGGCACACGGCAGAAGATGTCGACATGAAAAAAGTCATGCCCTGGTGCAGGTTGGAGGTGCACAGCAGAAGATGTCGACATGAAAAAAGTCACGCCCTGGCGTAGGTTGGAGGCACAAAGAAGATGTTGACATGAAAAAAGTCACGCCCTGGCACAGGTTGGAGGCACACAACAGAAGATGTCGACATGGAAAAGTCACACCACAGTGCGGGTTGGGCGCATAGTAGAAGATGTCGACATGGAAAAGTCACGCCCTAGATTAGGTTGGAGGCACACAATAGAAGATGTCGACATGAAAAAAGTTACACCCTGGCGCAGGTTGGAAGCACACATCAGAAGATGTCGACATGAAAAAAGTCGTGCCCTGGCGCAAGTTGGAGGCACACATCAGAAGATGTTGACATGGAAAAAGTCGCACCACGGCGTAGGTTAGGCGCGCATGGAGAAGATGTCAACATGAAAAAATTTACACCCAGCACGGAGTTGGAGGCGCACTTGACGAAGATGTCGACATGAAAAAGTCGCGCATACGGCGCGAGTTGGGAGGTGCACAGTAGAAGATGTCGACATGGAAAAATTCACACCTTGGTGCAGGTTAGAGGCACACATTAGAAGATATTGACATGGAAAAGTCACGCCTAGTGCAGATTGAGGCGTAAATGAAGATGTCGACATGGAAAAAATCACGCCCTGGTGCAGGTTGGAGGTGCACAAGAAGATGTCGACATGAAATTTTCAGCACCTATGGTGCACGTAAGAGTATGTTGACACAAGGATGGATGCGCCGAGGTGCATCTTCAGGAGGCATAACATTTTGAGCGTTGACACCCCGACAGAAAGTAAACCCTAACGCAGATATTCAAATGGCCATAACTTTTCACAGGGAGCTCAGATTCATGCAAGGTTGGACTTTTCAGAAAGCTTACAAGGTCCTATGTCCAACTACAACTAGATATATTTAATTAGGTGAGAACAAGTTCTTCAAAAATGCAAAATACAGTTCGCCATTTTTTGGGTGTGCTAGGGTTCTCACCTCACGCCATAATAAGATGAATTAAATGCGATGCGGAGGTGGTTGGGGTAGATTTGGATTTCCTCTCTTCCCTCTGTCATTCTTCTTATAAATTGTAAGGAGGGGCTTCTTTCTAAAGGTTGGACATTCTTGTTTTCCCCTCCCTTCTTCTCTTTGGTAGGTGAATTTATGGAGTTCAAACCTCCCATCTAAAACTGTAATGCAACTTTACCTCTTGGCATTTTTAGTGTATTGTATCAATCTTTGGAGCAAATAATGCATGTGCGTGGATGATTCTCAACCCTCTCTGTGTTCATTTGCATCCTCCCGATCTTTCACTTTGAAAATTTTGTTATCTGTGCATGATATTGCATTGCATTTTAATGGTTTGTGTTTATTGGCAAGATAGTTGTTCTTCATTCCTCGGTGCATTACCTTTGTTAGTTTAGGTTTTATTTTATGCATCTTCTTACCCTGTCTCCTTGGAAATTTAGTTTAAGTTTTTGAGTAAACCCTCTACATTTTTACATGTGCATCCGAACCGACCTTCATCGGAGAGCTTTCCCAGTCGCAAGGTCCCACACTTGGGAGAAGTTCCATGTTATGCAATCAAACTAAGAGTCTCAACCCATCGAGTTTCAGATATTCGGGGTGTTGTGATTTGTACCAACTACCCCTTCATGAAAATTCGAATTTGGCCTTAATGGCGATTTTAGGCGCTCGTGGGACAAGTTAAACTTGTCCCACACCTCTTAAATTGCTATACCACCCCTACCTATGGATTGGGGGTCAAAAAGTGACCTCATTATGTGTTTTATGAAGAAAAAAAGGTAAAATTTTATTGCACTTTATTTTATGTAATTAAAGCTTGTCCTTAGGGGGCGTGGGCTTGGATTGTGTGTGTAAGTAGTTTGTCATTTCTCTCACCCACCAATTTATTGTGAATTTGGGTTTGAGGTTTGACTTGTGAGGTGTTGTGGAGTATGAGTGATGTGGTATCCTATATGGAGCCACCTCACCCTCCTATCTCCCTTTTCTATTTATTCAAGTTCTTTTACTTGTTCGGGGTTACTTGATTTATTTTTGTGTTCTTGCATTTTGTAGTTGGAGGATTTTGGAGTGCTTGTAGATATTTTTGGATCTTATTTGTGATTGTTTGGGCTTGAAGAAGATTGGTTTATGACTCTAGGATCAAGATCTACCATGGAAAGGTAGGAGATATACTCTTGCTAAGTTCTTTCTTTTATATTGTGTATATGTGCACATTTTGTATGTTTTGGTATGCTTGTTGGGTGCTTGGGTAGATTTCCTAAGTGTGGTGTAGGAGGGGACTATAGGGATCTTACATGTAGGGAGGCATAAGAGTTTAGTTCATGTTTTGGAGGGAGTTTGGTTGGGTGCCCCACCTTGGACAAGAAAATTCTTGCATTTCTTACTTTGTTTTATGAGGGAGACATAAGAGATTATAGGGAGGCATAAGAGAATGTGGGAGGCATAAGAGTGTGTAGGGGTTTTGAGATGTATATTGGAGGGTTTTAAGGTGAGTACCTATTAACCACTAGGAGGCATAAGTGACCTCCCCATAGATTTTGCTCCTTTGGTTTTATAATTTGAAGCCTTGTATATTGTGTTAGTTCTCCTTGTGATTGTAGTTTGATTTGTTTGTGTTTTGGTATGGTTGTGGAATCCTTGTATTATGATGTGGAAGCTTGTTTTGTTTCAATGAATTGGATCCATTTTTCATTGCAATGTGGTTGGGGCTCGAGGGCCAATGTGGAGGATAGCTTCTTCTCCTCATTAGATTATTAGTTGGGTGGAGAGTGTTTCCTCTCCCCATTTTTTTGTTGATTAAATGAAGAATTGTGGAGCTCTTGTTGGTGATGTGAAACTTGGATCTTTTGTTGGTGTCCAAAAGAAATCTTTTCTTGTGAGAAAACATCCTTGTTATTCCCACTTAGGGTGGAAGACTTGTAATATTGTATTCCTTTTAGCTTTCATTCTTGTAAGTTTTCCCACTTTAAGTGGAAGATATTGTATTAATCTTGTGAAGAAAAGTTGTATTCATTATTGGACATTAAATTTGTATTGTAGGTTGAAAAAAAGGGAAAGAAAAGATTTGTGTTTGTAAAGCTAGTTTTGTTGAAATAGAAAAGAAGTTTATAAGGGAAATATCTTATTTCCATTATAGTATACTATTTTTCTCATATAATTATGCATATCTTAATGGAAACATAATAGTATTATTTTATAACTTATTGGAAATAAAAAAATTGGTTGTGAGAATGTTTGCAAAAAAAGGAGAAGAAATTTCTTATGTTGTAAGGAGTCAAGGAATAGTAAATTTGATTTTATTACTTGAAAGGCATGTAAAGGAAAAGTTAGGCTATTTTGTTCATTTCCTTGCATTTTGAAAGAAAGTAAAACTATGTATGCTTAGATGGAAATAATTTAAATTTTAATTGTCATTTATATGTTCAACAAAATAGATAAAATTCCTAAATCTAGTGGAGTAAAAGAAATTGCTCATTACTAATAAGGCCATAAACTTACTAGAAGTATATTGAGTGTCAAATTCCCTTTGAAACCTTTTAATACTAATCATGATACTACGATTATATTATAGACGGGATTATGGACCTTATTATAGTATGATGATAGATGTAGTTCATGGATTATTGTTGGCTTGATTAAGTTATGATGCATGATAATTATTAGAGGCATTTTTAATATTGATAATGGTATACTATTTGACATGGCTATATTATGAATGTTTTGCGGACTTGTGATATTTGGATATTGTGAGTAGATCTAGAAATAGAAATTATTGGATGATGATATAATTGTTGAGTAAAATTAAAAATGATATTGCTAGATTGCTTTGATGTTGTTGTGATTCATATATCTAGATGATTTTGGTAATTATATTTATATTATTTTAGATGTTCTGATATGGCCACGAGGCCGAAGGAGGTATTTGTGTTTTGAGTTAAAATGTCACAACAAACATCGGGGGATTGGAGACCAACCACATTGGAATTCTAGATGAATTCAACAAGGTCATCATGCCAACTAGTATTTGTTTGTGCGTGTTTGTGTGTGTTAGGAATTCCCATGGGGGATCACCTTTAATTGTGACAAGGGTTTTATGTATTTCTTTTATTTTGGTCCCTTTTGTTTATGTTTGCATGTGTTTATTTTTTGGTGCTTTTACCCCTTTCATTAATTATTAAATGGTGTGTAAATATTGTGAGTAATCATGTTGTTAAGTTAATTAATGAAAATATGTCATAAGAAAGTAATTAATAGAGTTGTTTGGCCTTGAATTAAAGTGTTGTAAGAGATGTGTAAGTGATGTGTAAGTTAACATTTGAGTGTGAAACACTCCACCCTCTTGGAAATTCAAATTTTTCCTTGGAGGCTATTTTTTGGAGGCTTGTAGGACAAGTTAAACTTGTCCCATACCCCTTAAATTTAATTACCAACCATACCTACAGTTGGAGAGTTGAAATTAGAATTTTATAATGCTTTTGAGAAGAAAAATTGTAGGTTTTAATTACACTTTTCTTAAATAATTTAATTTCATTCCTTTGGGGTGTGGGATGGATTTGAGTGTGTAAGTAAACTATCATATTATTCAGCCACATATTTATTATGCTTTGGAGAATGATGTTGACTTTTGGGGTTGGGGTTGAAGATGTGTGATATGGCATCCTATGTGGATCTGCCTCATCCTTTTCCCTTCCCTCTTCTATAAAATTTGAATTCCTTGCCTTGTTTTGGGGTTGCTTCACTTTGGAGACTTCATTCTTGGGTGAATTCTTTTGTTTTTTGGGAGCTCTTGCTTTGAAGAATTTTTTTAGAAGATTGTTGCATGCTTGTGCTTGGCTGTTTTGGATTGCTTGCATTGGGATAAAGACTTTTGTTTTGGAACACAAAACAACTCCATCATGGAGAGGTAAGAGCTTGGCTCTTGAAATGTTTCCTTTTGTTTATAAAAATGTTATTGTGTGAATGTTTTGGCATGTTTGTGGGCTATTGGGTAGATGGCCTAGGAATGGTGTAGGAGAAGACTATGGGGTTAGGGATAAGTGTATTTAAGGAGGTATAAGGGTGAGGAGTTGGGATTTGGGTTCCACCTTACAAAGAAATAGCTTGCATTTCTTTACTCGTTATGGGGTACCATAAGAGGTTGGGGAGGCATAAGGAAATGCGAGGAATAAGGGGTACTTCGGGGAGGCATAAGGGCATGTCAGGGATTTGAAATGATATATATATATTTATTCTGGTGGTTTGTTCTTAGGTGGTGATACCCATTTCCTTTGGGAGGCATAAGCAACATCCCCCATAGTTTCTTGCTCCTTTGGCTTTTGATGAAGCCTCAGTAATGTTTGTCATATTTTTAATGTAGTTATAAACTACATTCTATTTTGGACTATGTTTTTATTGAGAAAGTGTTGATTGTGTGTTTGTGGAAACCTATTGTTGCCATGAGTTGGATCACATATTTTATTGCATTGTGGTTGGGGCTCGGGGGCCAATGAAGAAGGATGGATTCTCCTCTTCATTGGATGTCTTGGTTGGGTGGAGAGCGTTTCCTTTCCCCTACTCTTGTTGTGATCAAATTGGAAGAATGAGAAATTTGCACATTGTTGTTCTGGAGCAAGGAAAAAGGACAGTTTGACAGTCCCTTGTGAAATGAAATCTTATTGTAACCTTTCCCACTTGAAGTGGATGAACTTGTATATGTTTGTAATGGAAAGATACTTGGTATTGACAATGAAAGTTTAAATTTGAACTGTAAAAGAGTTATACTTATTCTGTTTTGGAAAGAATGTGAAAGAATGATACGTAATGTGTATGTTGTATTTGAAATCAAATGGAAAATAAGTTGTAAGAGTTTCATTTGAATTAATGGAAGTGGTTTTGGATTGTCCATATGATATTATTTTCATTGGAAATGTGTTTAACATGCACTATGAAATCCCTGTTTGGAAAGTGGAAAAGTGAAACATGTGAGGAGAAAATGTATTATTCTGCCTTGTTTATAATATATGATTTTGGAAAGAATAGAAACTGCATTCTTGTTTTAATATTTGATTGAAAGAAAGAAAACTATTTATGACCAACATGGAATGAATTTAATGTTTTATTTCATGGAAAAAGAGATAGTTAATTTTTGTTCTGTAAATGTATACACCTCTTTCAATTCACTGTATACTTTATAAAACTCCTTTATCAAATGTTCAAATAACCCTACAAATAAATAAGAGGAAAATGAAATAAATAAATTGGACTTAAGGAGGATAAAATGATCCCAAACCAAGATAAAAACACTTAAGGAAATTCTTATAAAACTTAGCAAAATCGGGATCAAACCATTTTGCGATCACGTTTCTTTGTCAAGAAATGTAAATGTTCAAATTACAAATCAATCAGACAAATTGAATCTTGAAATATATCTCAAATACACCTAAGAAAAATTTTCCATGTCTATTTGACATGTTGAGAGAGGGACAAGAACAAATTGAACAAATTTAATAAGTTAAAATTTACCAGTTTGCATTATAAAATCCTGAGAACATTTTGTGAAATTTACCCTTAAAATTTATCAAAATAAAAATTAATGATCCTTTGTAAAGAGGATGTTGAGAGATTTCCATAAAGTCCTTGTTTTCCCAAAACTGAGCCCTTTATCGAAAGTTATGGCCTTTGAAGTTTTTCCTTCACTTGGCATCAAAAAAATAAAATTGGGAAAATTTCCTTCACGTGCTGCAGGGCCCGAATTTTTCCCTTAGAAACTTAGAAAATTTTGGGAAATTTTTTCTTATTTTTCCTCGACTCACCCATGCCTAATCAAAGGTTTCCATGTGGCACACATGAGGTATCGATGGAGGCGGATCCATTTTTAAGCTTAGCACTCCCAAAAAATTTTGGAATTTTTTTCCAAATTTTCCCTGCCACTGCTGCCGGCCAACTCTAATTAGGTGATGCCACGTGGTGTCACGAGGCATTGGTAGGAGGAGCGGGTCCATTTTTTCCTTTTTATGTTTGGAAAAATTTGACAAAATTTTCCAAGTATTCCCCACTGTCCACCATCCTGCAACCAATCAAGATCCGCCATGTGGCATTGTGAGGAAGCCAATGAAAACCACCATGTGGCATTAATTTTGAGGTGCCATTGCCTTCCCACATTAGAGGTGGGATGACATATCCTACCCTTTAAGCCCTTTGGGGTGTTAAATTAATTTTTCCAAAATGCCTCCCACTACCCTCCTTTCCCGCGTTGGCTTAGGAGTATCCACATGTCCCTGGGGACTTATGGACCCGTGGGTGCGCGCATAAAGTTGGTTTTTTTCACCCCCGCGTTGGAAAATTTCCAAAAGTCTCCCCACAGCCCGCCGACCCGCCCTTGGGGCAAATTTTCACCCTTGGGCCCGCAGGCCCGCTCTTGGGAAAATTTTCACCCCAAGGCCCGCCGGCCCATAACTCGGAAAAATATGAGGAGTTAGGAGGACTTATTTATATCAATGGAAAGGTGAGGAAATTTCCTATCCAATGAGAATGATTTAGGAAAATTTGAAGGCATTAAGTTTGAGAAAAATCAAGTTGAACCTTTAACCTGTTAGAGAGTGGGTATGGTGAGGAATTACGCTTCGAACCTAGTTGAATCTTATAACCTTAAATTTTTGACCTTATGACCTCTAATAATTGTTAATAAAATAAAATTATGTTCTAGTGGATTAGAATTTTTCGGAACTGTTAGTGATAACTGTTGTCTTGTAACCCTGTTGTAGATTCTTTTAATAAAAAAATTATTCCATAATTTTCCTAATTAATCCTAGGTTGTTCTTGGGTCTCAAGTGGGTTGTTTTAGTGGGTGTTACACTTGGTATCAGAGAAATGGTTCAAAATCTTGGGCCATTGGGCACACTAGAAAACTTGAGACATGAGCCTTAAACCTAGCACACTTTTAAATCTAGAAAACAACTTAGTTTAGAAATTACATATTTTAGTAAACATGGAAACTAAATAAAACTTAGAAAGATGAACTAACTCTTGCACCTTGGTCTATGCAGGAGGCGCAAATGGGATGAGGGGTCTTTTCACATAGACCTAGACTTACCACCACCAGATCATGTTGCAGCCATCCTACCCCAGATTTTGTAGACTCTTCGGGATGTTAATGCCACTCTACGTAGAGGATTAGTAGGAGGACATGTAGCCAGACATGATAGAATCCCTTCCATTGAGGGTCATGTATCTCCTCGACCCAGCGAGGAGCATGGAGGAGAGAACTTCCATGAAGAGTCATCCAAAGTGAGTCACCACAGAGGGACAAGGGTGATCGAGTTTCAAGACATAAAGAGAGGTCTCGGAGCCCTAGGCTTAGGGATGAGCATATAGAGAGGCCTAGAGGCCATTAGACCACAAGCTGCAGATCACATTAGGGAGATCCTGAAGCTTCAGCCATCACATTATTTTGGTGACATAGGTGGATTTCAAGCAGAGGCTTGGTTGGTGAGCTTGAGTGGATGCTTCAAGCTCTGTCCTTGTTCTAGCAACATGAAAGCTCATGTTGTGATCCATCTACTAAAGGATGGAGTTGTGTGTCAGTGGTAAAAAGAGGGTATAAGCTCCATGTTGATTTTGAGACAGTTACCTAGGAGCTCTTTGAGGAGCATTTCAGAGTAGATATTTGTCATGGAGGTTCATACAAAGAGTGGATAGATGAGTTCCATGACCTCCGATAGGCATCTCTTATAGTGGCTAAGTATGAGAGTAGATTTTTGGATCTACTCCAGTATGTTGGTTATATGCAAGATGAGCAGGTGCAGATTCACAGGTTCATCCAGGGCCCTAATCTAGACATGAGAGGTGTAATAAAGATCCATTGATCCATTGTCGAGAGGGCCGTCGAGAAGGCCTATAACGAGAGAGAGACTTGAGGAAAGACCTAGTAGGCTAGAGACCAAGTTTGGAGCCACATGCAGTAGATACATGCAAAGCAAATCGAGGTGGTTAGTACCACTTCCTCGTGGTGGATAGGGTTCAACACAATCATCTTTTAGACCACAACACCAGTAGTCCCTCCCACCTTATAGACCTCCATATCGATTTGATGCACAGAGAGGTAAGAGTATGGGGCCTCCTCCTAGGGGTCCCATCAAGGACACAGGGTGGCTAGAGAGCTCACTTAGAAGGAGCTCACAAGTAGAGACCTCAACAAACCATAGCCGGATCATTAGGATCCACACCACGAGACTCTCAGAGTACCGGCCAAACTTGCTACATAGGGGAGAGGATCGGGCGTAGTGTTTTTTATGGTGTTACTTGGACATTTCTAGAGAGACTTACCCATAGAACCCTAATAAAAAGGGTAAGACATAGATCTTAGAGCCTACTATTGGTGATATGGGGCATAGTCATAGGATGTATGTAGTGGTCGAGAAACTAGGCTAGGAAGAGCATCAGAGTACAATTATTGAGACTGCAGGTAACATTGGTGGCATTCCCATCTCCGTTCTATTTGATTCTAGTTCTTCTGATTCTTTTATTGCACCATCTTTATAGAGAGATACGATGCGAGCTAGTGGAAATTAGGCAGGGTCATAGTTGGGATGTTGAGATGGCTTCTAGAGCCAAGATCTTTGTAGACTCCTTAGTTAAGGAGAGTGTGGTAGATTTGGGACCTTTCACCACTACCTCGGATCTCTGTATCCTTCCTTTGGGCTCATATGGAGTCATCTTGGGTATGGATTGGTTATCTACACACAAGGCTAGATGGACTATTACCATAACATTATATCTTATGTAGATGATTTGGGAGTTGATTCGGTGATTTTCAATGGTCGGGAGACCCATTTCTATTACACCATCTCTATGTTATGCAGCTTAAGTGGTGTGTGTAATAGGGTTTTAGTTGTATATATTATTACGGTTAGTGATTGATAATAGGAGGATGGGTCTAGTGGACCATCACTAGATGATCACCCCATTTTGAGAGAGTTTATAGATGTCTTTCTAGGGGAGCTACCAGGGTTACCACCCCACGTGAGATTTATTTTCACATAGATTTGGTTCGGGAGTAGAGCCTATCTCACAAGCACCTTATTAGATGACCACACTAGAGCTCTGTGAGCTCAAGTTTGCAGCTTGAGGGGCCTTTTGGAGAAAGGCCTTATCCACCCTAGTGTATCCCCTTGGGTGCACCGGTGATCTTTGTAAAGAAGAAGGATGGATCCTTGTGGTTGTGTATTGATTACCACCATCTAAATAAGGTAACGATCAAGAATCGTTATCCCCTTCCGCGCATTGATGATTTGTTTGATTAGATGAAGGGAGCCACAACTTTCTATAAGATAGACCTTAAGTCAGGTTACCATTAACTAAGGATTTCGGAGGTGGACATTCATAAGAACACCTTTTGTACGAGATATGGCCACTATGAGTTCATAGTGGTACCTTTTGGTTTAACGAATGCCCCCATAGTGTTTATGAGTTTGATGAATGGGGTATTTAGGACCTTCTTAGATCACTTTGTGCTCATTTTCCTTGATGAAATTTTGATTTACTCACGTACATGTGAGGAGCACGAGGGGCACCTTCGTTAGGTTCTTCAGTGTCTTCAAGAGTAGTAGCTTTATGGGAACTTGGAGAAGTGTGCATTCTTTCAGACGGAGGTGCAAGTATTTGGGTCATATCATCTCTGGGGAAGGTATCTCTTTCGATCCTTCCAAGATTAGAGCTATTATGGATTGCTAGCACCCACTACTGTGACTGAGGTGCACAACTTTATGGGATTAGTAGGTTACTATCGGAGATTTGTTCAAGACTTCTCTGGATTACACACCCCATCACTTCCCTTTAGAGGAAAGGGAAGAAGTTTGTTTGGTTAGATAGGTGCGAGTAGGCCTTCAATACATTGAAGGAATGTCTCACTACAACACCTATTCTTGTAGTGTTGGATCCACAGGGTGAGTTTTTCATTTGCACGGATGCTTCTTTAGTAGGGCTTGGAGGTGTGTTGATGCAAGAGGGAAGAGTAATGGCTTTTGAGTCTTGCAAAATAAAAGATTACGAGATTAACTATCCAACTCATGATCTTGAGCTTGTGGTAGTTGTGCATGATTTGGTTCGATGGAGGCATTTTCTTCTTGGTCAAAGATTCACACTCAAAACAGATCACTTGAGTCTTCACCACCTCTTCACACATCCCAATCTCAATGCTCATCAGTGGCATTGGATGGAGTTGCTTTGTGAGTATGATATGGAGATAGAGCATGTGAAGGGAAAGGAGAATGTGGTGGCAGACGCTCTAGTAGATGGAGACATGTGGCTATGGCCACCTCAGTAAGCACATATTTTTGGAGTAGTATTCTTTAGCAGCTTCCTCTTGATAGCTTCTACATTGTAATTCGAGTAGAGATTGAGTCTCAGAGACCCCTCGAGGGGAAGTTTGATGGTTTTTCCTTAGAGGTAGATGGTATTCTAGGCACAGAGGTAAGATTTATGTTCCCAGAGATGGAGGCTTGAGGTAGGACATCTTGGAAGAGGCACATCATGCACCCTATTTAGCCCATCTTGGGGTGAAGAAGATGCATACCACTTTGAGACAGTTTTATCATTGGAGAGGAATTTGTAGACATGGCCCATTTTGTGTCACATTGTTTAAAGTGCCAAAAGTAAAGGCCGAGCATCAGCATCCACCTAGCCTTCTCTTTCATCATGCTATACTAGAGTGGAAATGGGACACCATTTCCATGGACTTCATTGTTGGGCTATCTAATGTCGAGATATCACCACGATGCCATCATGGTCACGGTTGAAAATTGAAAAAGTGGCTCACTTTTCTCGGTGAAGACCACCTATACAACTAGTGCAAAGTGGTAGCACGGGTATACTTGGATGAGATTGTTAGGTTACACGGGATTCCATGGAAGATCATAAGTGACCGTGACCCTTTATACACTTCCCATTTTTGGACTACCATGCAGCATGCCCTCGGGATGAAGATCAATTTTCAGCACAACATATCACCCCGAGAAGGTGGATGGACGAGTGTAGGTGAATCAAATTTTAGAGGACATGCTAAGGATGTATGTGATGGATTAGTATTCTAGATGGGAGGAGTACCGTACTTTGTGGATTTTTCCTAAAATAATATTTTTAAGTTCTATAGGCATGGCTCCTTTTAGGCTTTGTATGGCGTAGAGAGTGCAGGACACCTCTTAGTTGGACGGAGTTAGAGAACTGGAATTCTCTTAGACCAGCTTTGTTGCAAGACATGGAGCAGTAGGTGGTTTTGATTAGACAGAGACTACAGGAGGCACGAAAAGAAGAAGAAAAGTATGCATATAACATAGGACTGTGACCGTAGTTTTGATGTGGGCATGAAGGTGTTCCTTCATGTCAGGCCACATAAGATCCCTATCTTTATGGAAAAGGTTCTAAGTTAGCTCCTAGATTCGTGGGTCCTTTTGAGATCTTGGAGTGTATCGGCCCTTTGGCCTACCATCTAGCATTGTCACCTAGCTTGTCTCGCATACATGATGTGTTTCATGTTTTAGTTCTTAGGAGATATGTTATAGATCCTTCTCATGTGTTAGATTGGACATCATTATAGGTGTAGGATCAGGGGCAGGTGATGGTGGAGCCCATTCGCATCCTAGATCACAGGACCTGGGCCTTCGAGGCAAAGAGGTTGATTAGGTCTGGGTGCAGTGGGATAGATATGATGAGACTGCAGCTACATGGGAGGATGTTACTTTTCTTTCGAGTTCAAGTTTCCACATTTTGTTAGTGACTTTATAGGAGGAAATCGAATCTAAGGGAAGGGGGTTATAGTGCCCACTTTCCCTTTGACACCTTTTGATACTAATAATGATCTTGCTTGATTATATAATAGACATGATTATGGACCTTATTATAGTATGATGTTAGATGTTAGATCATGGATTATTGTTCACTTGATTCAGTTATGATGCATGATGATTATTAGAGACATTTTGGATATTGATTATGGTATACTATTTGACATGTTTATATTATGGATGTTGTGCAGACTTGTGATATTTAGATATTGTGAGTAGACCTAGAAATGGAAATTCTTGGATGATGATATAATTATTTAAAATTGCAAATGATATTGCTAGATTGCCTTGATGTTGTTGTGATTCATATATCTAGATGATTTTGGTAATTATATTTGTAATATTTTGATTTGATATGGCCACGAGGCCGAAGGAGGTATTTGTGACTGAGTTAAAATATTACAACAAACATCTAGATAGAGACCAACCACATTGAAATTATAGATGAATTCAACAATATGTAACTAGTATTATTTTGTGCATGTTTTGTGTGTTAGGGATTCCCAAGTGATCACCTTTAATTGTGACCAAGGGGTTTTATGTATTTCTTTTATTTTGGTCCCTTTTGTTTATGTTTGCATGTGTTTATTTTGTGGTGCTTTTACCCCTTTCATTAATTATTAAATGGTGTGTAAATATTGTGAGTAATCATGTTGTTAAGTTAATTAATTAAAATATGTCATAAGAAAGTAATTAATAGAGTTGTTGGCCTTGAATTAAAGTGTTGTAAGAGATGTGTAAGTGATGTGTAAGTTAACTTTTGAGTGTGAAACACTCCACCCTCTTGGAAATTCGAATTTGTCCTTGGAGGCTATTTTGGAGGCTTGTGGGACAAGTTAAACTTGTCCCATACCCCTTAAATTTAATTACCAACCATACCTACGGTTGGAGAGTTGAAATTAGACTTTTATAATGCTTTTGAGAAGGCAAATTGTAGGTTTTAATTACACTTTTCTTACATAATTTAATTTCAGTCCTTTGGGGTGTGGGTTGGATTTGAGTGTGTAAGTAAACTATCATATTATTCACCCACCTATTTATTATGCTTTGGAGAATGATGTTGAATTTTGGGGTTGGGGTTGAAGATGTGTGATATGGCATCCTACGTGGATCTACCTCATCCTCTTCCCTTCCCTCTTCTATAAAATTTGAATTCCTTGCCTTGTTTTGGGGTTGCTTCACTTTGGAGACTTCATTCTTGGGTGAATTATTTTTGTTGTTTGGAGCTCTTACTTTGAAGAATTTTTTTAGAAGATTTTGCATGCTTGTGCTTGGCTATTTTGGATTTCTTATATTGGGATAAAGCTTGTTGTTTTTGAAACCAGAACAACTCCATCATGGAGAGGTAAGAGCTTGGCTCTTGAAATGCTTCTCTTTTGTTTATGAAAATGTTATTGTGTGAATTTTTTGGCATGTTTGTGGGTTATTGGGTAGATGGCCTAGGAATGGTGTAGGAGAATACTATGAGGTTATTTTGTGGGCGGCGCAAGTGTGTTTTAGGGTGGTATAAGGGTGGAGGGAGTTGGGATTTGGGTTCCACCTTACAAAGAAATAGCTTGCATTTATTTACTTGTTATGGGGTGTCCATAAGAGGTTGGGAGGCATAAGGAAATGTGAGGGAATAAGAAGTACTTGGGGAGGCATAAGGAATGTCAAGGATTTGAAATGATATTTATATTTTGGTGGTTTGTAATTAGGTGGTGATACCATTTCCCCTTTGGGAGGCATAAAAAGCATCCCCATAGTTTCTTGATCCTTTGGCTTCCTTGATGAAGCCTTAGCAAACTTTTTCATGTTTAAATGTAGTTTGATACTACATTTTATTTGGACTGTGTTTTTATTGAGAAAGTGTTGCTTGTGTGTTTGTGGAAGCATGTTGTTTCCATGAGTTGGATCACATCTTTTATTACATTATGGTTGGGGATCAAGGGTCAATGAAGAAGGATGGATTCTCCTCTTCATTGGATGTCTTGGTTGGGTGGAGAGTGTTGCCTTTCCCCTACTCTTGTTGTGATCAAATTGGAAGAATGAGAAATTTGCGTTGTTGTTCTGGAGCAAGGAAAAAGGACAGTTTGATAGTCCCTTGTGAAATGAAATCTTATTGTAACCTTTCCCACTTGAAGTGGATGAACTTGTATATGTTTTTAATGGAAAGATACTTGGTATTGACAATGAAAGTTGAAATTTGAATTGTAAAAGAGTTATACTCTGTATTCTGTTTTGGAAAGAATGTGAAAGAATGATACGTAATGTGTATGTTGTATTTGAAATCAAATGGAAAGGAAGTTATAAGAGTTTCATTTGAATTAATGGAAGTGGTTTTGTATTGTCCATATGATATTATTTCCATTGGAAATTTGTGTTTAACATGCACTATGAAATCCCTGCTTGGAAAGTGGAAAAGTGAAACACGTGAGGAGAAAATGTATTATTTTGCCTTGTTTATAATATATGATTTTGGAAAGAATAGAAATTGCATTCTTGTTTTAATATTTGATTGAAAGAAAGAAAACTATTTATGACCAACATGGAATGAATTTAATGTTTTATTTCATGGAAAAGGAGATAGTTAATTTATGTTCTGTAAATGTATACACCTCTTTCAATTCACTATATACTTTGTAAAATTCCTTTATCAAATGTTCAAATAACCATATAAATAAATAAGAGGAAAATGAAATAAATAAATTGGACTTAAGGAGGCTAAAATGATCCCAAACCAAGCTAAAAACACTTAAGGAAATTCTTATAAAACTTAGCAAAATCGGGCTCAAACCATTTTGCAGTCGTGTTACTGTCAAGAAATGTAAATGTTCAAATTGCAAATCAATCAAACAAATTGAATCTTTAAATATCTCTTAAATACACCTAAGAACAATTTTCCATGTCTATTTGACATGTTGAGAGAGGGACAAGAACAAATTTAACAAATTTAACAAGTTAAAATTTACCAGTTTGCCTTTGTAAAATCCTGTAGAACATTTTCATGAAATTGACCCCTTAAACTTTATCAAAATAAAAAATTAATGATTCTGTGTAAAGAGGATGTCGAGAGATTTCCAGAAATTCCTTATTTGCCTAAAACCGAGCCTCTATCAAAAGTAATGGCATCTAAAGTTTTTCCTTCACTTGGCGTAAAAAAAAAAAAAATTGAGAAAAATTTCCTTGGCGGGCCCGAATTTTCCCTTAGAACTTCAGAAACTTTTTGGGAAAATTTTCATAATTTTTCCCCCAACCCATAGCCAATCAAAGGTTTCCACATGGCACCACAAGGTGTCGGTGGATGGGTGGACCCCTTTTTAAGCTTAGTGCTCATAGAAAATTTTGGGAAAATTTTCCAAATTTTTTCCCCCGCCGCCCGCCCTAGACCCAACCAATTAGGTGATGCCACGGGACGTCACGAGGCATCGACGGAGGAGTGGGTCCCTTTTTCCTTTTTATGTTTCAGAAAACTTTGGGAAAATTTTCCAAGTATTCCTCGCCACCTCGCTGGTCCCATGCAGCCAATCAGGAACTGCCACGTGGCATTGTGAGGTGCCGTCGAGTCCGGGTGAATGCCACCCTCTTAGCCCTTGGGGCATTAAATTAATTTTCTAACCACCACCATGCCTTCCCCGCATTGGATTAGGATATGCCATGTGTCCCTTGTGGACTTTCGGGAGGTGCCACATGTCCTCGCGTAAGAAGATTTTTCAAAATGCCCGGACTTGTGCCATGAGTGGACAAACTGCGAGTGTGCAAAGTTTGCTTTCACCCCGCATGTAGGAAATTTCTAAAAGTCTTCCCATGGCCCGCCGACCCACCCTTGGGGAAAATTTTCACCCTTGGGCCTGTAGGGCCACTCTTGGGATAATTTTACCCCAAGGCCCACTAGCCCATAACTCGAAAAATATGAGGAGTTAGGAGGACTTATTTATATCAATGGAAAGGTGAGGAAATTTCCTATCCAATGGGAATGATTTAGGGAAAATTTGAAGGTGTTAATTTTGAGAAAAATAAAGTTGAACCTTTAAGCCTGTTAGAGAGTGGGTATGGTGAGGAATTACCCTCTGAACCTAATTGAATCTTCTAACCTTAAATTTTGGACCTTATGACCTCTAATAATTGTTAATAAAATAAAAGTATGTTCTAGTGGATTATAATTGTTCCGGAACCTATTAGTGACAATTGTTGTCTTGTAACCCTGTTGTAGATTCTTTTAATCAAAAAAAAATTCCATAATTTTCCTAATTAATCCTAGGTTGTTCTTGGGTCTCAAGTGGGTTGTTTTAGTGGATGTTACATATATAAACTTATTGTTGAGTCATTGCAAACTATATTTTAAACCCCATGTAAGCCAACATTATAGCAAGTAAAATTTGCGTACCTTTTTAAGACCCTTATTAAAATACAAAAAAAGAAATTTTTATGTGTAAGTTGTAGACTAGTTAATGTCATCAATAATATAATTATTTTACTACTGATTATATTACTATTATCTAAACATTTTTATTATAACAATAATAATATTAATATTATTATATATATTACTAATATTATTATTATGAAATATAATAATAAAAGTGATACAATTATATATATACCTTTATATTAAATGAGTAATATGTATTCAAAAGTTTTGATTGAAGTTTTAAAGCCTTATAGGTTGTGGCGGTTTAGTAATTAAACAAAGGGGTTTGGGGGAGAGCCACCCCACAACCCCAAACTATTGTTTAGTACCGTAAACCCTTACCCGGCTGCAATGTTTAATGGAACTCTCGACCAATGCTTGCTAAATGCGCGATCTACGTAAAATAAAACCATGGCCTCCTTGCTTATAACGTTTGGTCATTTAAATACACACACACACACACATATGTATATGCCTACATTTTTTTCAGGTTTTAACACAATAATATTAAAAAAAAATACATGTGTGTATTATACACATAAGTATATTTATACAAGTGTGTATATATATATACCCAATAGGAAACATATATCAAGCTCAACTAAATCACAAAATACGATAAATCTATTTGCCTATTTGGGTAAATATTATTGAAATGAAATAACTAAATACATTTAAAACCCTAAATGAGGGTATAAACAAATGAGAAAATAATGGAGCATGTATGTGTCATTATACGTGTCCCGAGTTTAATTTAGCATTCTCAATCATGCCCACTTCAAGAACTACCATTATATGTGTCCTTGATTTTAATTCAACATTTTCAATCATACCCACTTGAAAACTGACATTATATGCTCCCTCGATAGAATAGCATATTAGCTTGGGAGGATCTTTTATTTGTTTAATTTATTGGTTTAATGGAATAATTCACACTTTTTAATCACACCCACATCAAGATATCCCATTATATCTATCTTTCCCATAGTCTAGGATAAAAATCGGTTGTGATTTGATTAATCATTTTTATCAAAGAATAATTAAGCCGTTTAGTTCACATTCTTTGGTGCCATCAAGAACTATGATATATTTGTAATGTGAGAATTTTGGATCACAACTTATCTGTAATTACATATTATATTAATTAGTTATTATCTATTTTGAAGTAAGTCAAGTATTATAAATCACACCATATCAAGAAATGTGATATATTTGACTCTATGGTGTTAAACATAAAACATTGCGCTAATTTTGTGGTTGAATATATTTAGTTTATTTTCATTTTTTCAAATAATTTGGTATTTTCAATCACACCCACATCAACAACAACCCTTAGATATGTCCCTGGATAGTTAAAGATGATGGTTTTCTAGTAATTTGATGATCCGAGTGTCTTTTTGTTTTTAAATAAATCAATATTATCAATGACACCCACATGATGAAATACCATTATATTTTTCTATCTAGTAGTTTAACATAATAGCCTACTTTTAAGTACATTATTAGCCTACTTTATTTTGAAATTATTCAAAAGTATTTTCAATATTATCATCCTTAAGAACTATTATTGTGCTTGCCTCTCTATCAATTTGGAAATGTAGTCCGTTGTCTTTTTATAATGAGCAATCATTGTAGTCATTTCAAATTTGGTACATACTAGAATTATAAGCCTTCTTCGGGTATATAAATTTCATCTTTAGCTGATGTTCTACCCAACATAGTAGCTATGCAAAAAAACCCTGATGTCCATGTGAATTTATTCCCATCCATTTGTATCACTTTTAGTTGCGGTTAATACTAAATTTACCCTTTTTTTAGGGATTGAAAATTGAGTACCATGGGAATAATTTAAATTCATTTGATTCTTGGTTTCTTTAGAGCATCTCACATGCATTTTTTCATATTTTGTGTGTCCTAGACTTTATAGTAAAGGATGAGGCCATTTTATAAACTTGCAAGCTCTTACTAGACTGCAATTGATGTTTTATATAGTCTTCAACTCCATCAAGTGTGAAATGTTCATATAGAAATTATGGCCTTGATGTGTCATTTCACTATTAGTCTAGCCTAATCTCAAACAAATTCCACTCTATGGATTGGCCAAATAATATTAGTATTACCATAAGGTTAATCTCGGTCATCTCGAGTGAATATTTGGTTCAACTACACTCTCTTATCGGGGAGAGAGTTATATGCTACATCATCATAGTTGAAGATATAAAACAAGTGTCACATCTATTTTTCCCATGTGGAATTACAAGCACAAAGAAGAAATTGAAATTCCATACAATGTATAAAATTACATAAAATTATATGGCATTACAACTAGTTGGCATAAACCTAGCTTTTTGATTTTTGCATTTTCTTATTTTAATCTTGATTTTGTGTTTCTCGGAAGAAACCACTTCCTAGAATTTTTGCCTTTGAGCTTGTCAAAAATAATAATTTGTTTTATCTTCTGAATCACAAAGTGTCATCCATAATGTTAATTAAAAAAATTGGGGTTAATGATTACCCTCCTCTAATCATATTGTTTTGTTAGAAACCACCCTAATGTTCGAAATGTTTCATAGGTCCCATTGCTCTAGAATTTATTTTCACCAAGTCGATATCTCATTTTATGTATGTTGTTTCAACAACCTAGGAGACATTAGTTGTATTAATATCATTGAAGAAAATAATGGTGGGCCTCTTGGAGGTGCTTCGATCATGGTGTGGGTGTTGAAGAGGAAGGAATATTTCTAGGTGGAGTTGGCCGATGTCAGGAAGGTTTGAAGAGGGAACTCAAAAATTCATCGGTTAGGGGTTTTAGAGTAGAAGTTGAGGCAACCATGGGTTGTATGTCTTATTTCCCTCAACTAAATATGGCAACAAAGACTATAAATGTTGCGGCAATGTGAATTTTACAAACACGATCCTCTAAGAGTAGGTGTATTCGTTTAAATAGGTCTTTGGTGTAATACCAACTCCTCTTCGACAATTATTATGTTATGATTTATATTGTTGATTGATACATTGACATTGTGATTATTATGTTTTGATTATCAAGTGATAGACTATATAGACATTTGGAGTATCGATATATTGTGATTCATATTTTTTATTATGATATGCTAGCTAACACTGGTGGACAGTTTTAGACATGTTCATTTGCATTGCTCATATTTTATATTGACACATTATATTCGTGACATATTGATTATGTTTTGATGTTCGAGACTAGTCTTGTGATCTCATTGATGTTGGACTAGTCTTGTCATCTTAAATGTCCATCAATACTAGAAGCTTGAAATGGAAATTTCTGACATTCCTTTACCAAGATTTATCAATGAAACTTAGTGTAATAACTTTAGAAACTAGAAATATTGCACACAACACTTTTAACTTTGAACACTTCTTATAGGCCTGAACACGGGATGATGTTGAAATAATGTAATAGCACTTAGAGCATATAATAATTTTTACCAAGGCATAATTAAGAACTGTAATCACAATGTCCTAAGAAATAGTGCACCAATTGGGTGTTGGTACCCAAATTGATTCTCCCTCGAAAGTGAGCAAGATCACGGAGTTTTGGAAGAAGCTTAGAGACAATCAGAGCATGTAGTGTGTCATTTTTTAGCTGGGGATGAAATGTAGCTTGCTCTTTTTCACTTAGATGTGGAGAAATGGGTAGCACCCTCAAGAGAATTTGACCTATCCTCACTACTTTATGGTTGTGCCTTTTAACCTTTGTGTGAGAGGACCCTTTTTTAGCACATTGTTTGTGGAGGAGATGGAGATATCCTTCCTTGTGAAATTATTAAGAAGACCTTGAAGAAAATATGACCAATGCAACAAAACCTAACTCTCACGAGTTGTCACTCTAGATAATGGAGATATTTTCTAAGAAAGGTTCATGCCACTAAAGACAATGAAAACCTTATCATTTCTGCATGTTTTGGTAGTGAAAATTATGCATTTGTATGCACACATGCCAAACAAGGGTAGTATGGGTATGATTGGTTGTTTTTAAATGATTTTTTTGTGGAAAGTGAGGTAGAAATGAACTTGATTCACCAGATTCTTGAGAAATTTTACAAAAATAGAGAGCTTGAACAATAGAATGCTTCGAGATAGCTAGGATGTTCCTTTAACTAGAATATGTGCTTTAATGGAGGCCCAGATCAACACTTTTCACACAAACTTCAAGGATCCAAAATGAAGGCTCAAATTGGAAAAATTAACTAAACATTATCAACCTCTGTTTCATCACGCCTAAGATACCCTCAAAGGATAAAAACAATCTTATAGTCATGCTAGGAGTCACAATGATTTTAAATTTTTTTATTTCACTATCAAATGAAAGATATTTTGATAAATGAAATTACAAATGCCACCAAACTATCACAAGGATAAGATCTTGTGTGATTCACAAATATTTCAATGTAAGATTGCAACGGGAAAAAGAAAACTACTTATAAACATTTAGGAATGAAGCAAACACAATTTTGCCCAAAAATAATGCAGATTAACTCAACTTTGATTAAATTTATCAGCAGGGGAAAGTTTTAGAACAATCTCGAGTGCTTTGTCAATGGCCGTACATTCATGCAACCACCTTGATATGATAATATTTAGCACAAAGGAGATAAACAAGTTTCTTCAGATGATTTCTTAGAAGGATGGATTCTATCAAGCTTTTCTCTTAGAAAAATTAGTCCTCAACCTCTAACACTCCAACCATTTGTATGAAAAATTCATGTAATTTATAATACTTCATTTACAACAGAGTTCCCCCAAAACTAGAGACATTCAAAGCACCATTGCGTGTTGAGACTCCCAAAATCAGATTTGTGAAAAATTTGTAGGTGTGCAGAGGGAAAATATCTCCAAATATTTCCAGCATTCAATTCTTCACCTAGTAGGTCATTCTTCATCTTGCGCGCAACTACTTCCTCCTCTAATCTGTCAAATCTAGTTCTTTGCGTGCCAAGGAAAGAAAAACTAAAAATCAGATCGAAGCCAATGGTCAGATCATGTCTTGATGGAAAAATACATCTTCATATTTTTCCCACCCAAACTGAGATACCAAATTAATGTTCCTCTTCATTTTACGTGCAAGAGACTCCAAGAAATAATAAAAAACCATAAAAATTCACATCCCTAGGAGCTTTGGAGCAGAAATGGTAGAAAATCAGATACAGATGACGAACAACTTCCATTGATCTTTATTTTGAATTTGGACCATCCACATGGGAGATCCGAGCTAAGATGGGCCTCGAGGTTACTTTTTACCTTTTACACTATTTGAAAAAATGCAAAATTTCTCAATTTTCTCCGCCCCTCTGCCTTTAAAAAATAGGCCTAACACGTGTCCCAATATGTGTCCCAAAGGAACCATTACTAAATTTTTCTATTTCACCTACTTTTTTGGAAAAGGAAAATTTTCCAAGTTCTCCCCACAACTCCTCCCCTTTCGCTTCTAGTTTCGATGTGGATCCCAGTCTAACCACTCTTCCTTTTTAACTTTTAAATCATTTTTCCACAAAATGAAAATTTTCCAATTTACCCTCGAAAGTCGCACCTTTGCCATTGGTTGGAGAAAATTTTGAATTTTCTATCGTTGGGCCCTGCATGTCATTTTGATGATTTCATTCTTTTTGAATAACAAGGGGCAAAAAATCTAAGTTGTCCCCGATGGCTTGCCTCCCCGCCTCTTGACTTTTCAAAATGCCACGCATCTCAATGGTGCATCTTGAGATGCTATCCAAAAGTAGAGACCCTAAATGAGTGTGGGCTCACCACGTGTCTCGGGCCATTTAAGAAGTTGCTGAAAAGTATGAGGAAAGAAGACCTGAGTGGAGACCTCCACGTGTCATTATGGCACAACTTCAAGAACCTTATAAGGATTTCAAAATGATTCGGTGGGCGCGCTTCCATTTTAGAATTTTTCTCCATTTTTCCAAAAGGGAAAAATATCCAACTTTCCTCCAAAGGCCCACATCTCTGCTTTCAACTTTGCCACATGTCCTTTTATGGGGTCAAAGTAAGACTTTTTCCATGCCACTTAAATTTTTCTTTAATCAAAGCTGGTGGGGCTGCTGAGTTTAATTCATTTTTTTGCCAAAGTAGACAAAAAGAACAAGTTCAAAAACAAACCCACTGCACCTGATCCAATTAGAAGAAGCCACGTAAGTACCAAAAGAACCAATTAGAATTGAGCTGAGATACGGGACCAAATTTTCTTTTTTGCCAAAAAAGCACAAAGAAAAAAGTTAAAACATTTGCCCCATCATCCCCTAACCAACCAAAATAAGCCACGTGACCGTTGAATGTGGAGGAATCATTTTGATAGGAAGCGGATGCCAACAGATCGTAAAAACACAGAAATTCACCATTCATGCCCAGAATCTAATTTTTTGCTAAGGATGATTTTTTTTGAAACAAAACCAAGTGAGTAATGGTTCCATAATATTTCGACCATGGATTTAGATTTTTAAAGGCATACAAATATAAATTGATCATTCTTAGGCTTCCATGGTGGGGTAAAATAGAAAAAATGACAAAGCCCGCGGATTTTGAAGAAATTAGGGAAAAACATGGCAAACTTCGGATATTCCTTCAAAAATGGGATGACAATGGACTCTGCAAACAATTCGAGGAGCCATTAAAATAGAGGTAAAATATTCATAACATCCACATCGAGAGATAAAATGTTTCATAACATGCAGATCAAAGGAAAATAAGGGCAAAATGGTGCGAGACCAAGATGAGCACCAACAAAGTTACAATTAAGGTAATCATTACATCTTTATGTTCATTTATATTTTTGTGTGTTGTTGGGTTATTAGGAGGTCCCCATGGGGGATGACCTCAAAATGTGAACATGGGCTATGTGTGTTTTCACGTTTTCAATTTTATTTATTTGTTAAGTATGTAATTTTTTTTGTAATGTGTTTCACTTTATTATTTTAAATTGATGTACTCTTATTTAAGATGATCGATCATATTAATTAAATTAATTTTATATGTGACCATTTGGGCAATAAATGGGTTAGATAGTCCTTGGTTCCTTTTTTATTTTAACTAGATTTAAAATTATTTTTGTAGGTGTACTTGTTCCCATCCCTCAAATCCCGAAATTTGACTATAGAGCCATTTTTGGAGGCTTGTAGGACAAGTTAAGATTGTCCAACACCTTTTAAATTCGTTTATGAACTATACCTATGGGGTAAGGGGTGAAAAATAGAACCCATTATGTGATTTGGATGATAAAAAGGTGAAATTATTACACTTTCTTACATGATCTTTTATTGTTGTCCTTAGAGGTATTGAGTGTGAGTTTGTGTATAGAAGGAAATTGTCATATCCTTATAGAAACATTTATTAGACTTGGTTTATATGTTTGAATTGGTGATGTGGAGTTGAGGAGAAGTGATGTGACATCCTACATTGAGCCACCTCAACCTCCACTCCTTTTTTCTATTCATACAAGTTATTTTGATATTTTGGGGTTACTTGATTTCATTGTCTACTTATATTTTTGAAATTTTTGGTCTTGATTTGCTTTCTTGGAGTCTTGGAGCTTGTTTGGATTTGGGTTTGAGCTTGACAGAAGCTTAGAGTTGTGATTGTGGATCAAGGGTTCTTGAAATGGCAAGGTAGGGACTTAAACCTTGCAATTTTATTTTATTATATGTATGTTGTATGTAAAATGATTATTTGTGTGTGCATGTTTGGGACTTGGGTGGTATGGCCTTAAGGTTGGTGTAGAGAAGGAATATTGGGATATTTTTAGGGAGGGATAAGAACATTTTCGTATATTTTGGAGGGAGTTTAGATTGGGTGTCCCCTCTTTTGAAGATAAGAAATTCTTACTTATCTTTGTATGAAATACTTGAGGGAGTAATCAGAGTATGAGGGAGTGATAATATTTTGAGGGAGGGATAATATTTTGGTTTTGTTGTGTGGATGAATATTTTAGAGGGTGGAAACTTAACCTATTGGGGGCATAAGTGATTTTCCCATATTTCCCTGTTCCCTTCGCTAAGATTTTTCATGCCTTGTTTTGGAAAAGTTAAATTTTATTGATATTGTTGTTTTGTGCTTTTATGTGTGTTAAAATATTGTTGGCATGTGTGTTGTAATGTGTAAGCATTTGTGAACATTTCCATTGGTTTTATCCATTTCTTATTTCTATATGTTTTAGTCTCCGAGGCCAATGAGGAGGATGAATTCTTCTCCTAATTGGAATATAAGTTGGAAGGAGAGAGTAGTCTAATCCTCCTTCTTTGTTGTTGTGTCTTGAAGTTGAAGAGAATTGTGTAGCCCAAATATAATCGTTGGCATAGTTACATTTTGTAGAAGACAAGAAGGAATCCTACTTTTGTAAAAAAATTCAATGTTGTCTCCACCTAAGTTAAGGGATTTTGTAACATGCATTGTAATGTTTCAAATTCATGTAAATGTATTATGTAAAACATATTTGTATTGATTATCCAATAAATGTATGCTTTGAAAATAAAGGCATGTGAAGTTGCATCTAGTTTTTATTATATCTCCTTCAAAATTGTAAACTATACAGAGAGTGCATTTTTTTGCCAATGGAAACTATCCTTGTTTGAAATGGAAATGCTTACTTTCAAATTTAAATATTAACTCAAAATTTTTATTATGGATTCATTTAAAAATAATAGTTGTCTTGTATAAAACGTATATGTTGAATTGTTTTTGTATTGTTGGAAAACTTGAATTGAAATGGAGAAGGAAGAAGTTAATTTTAGTATGCTACACCTTGATTCTCTTCAAATTAGAATGTAAAATGGAGTGATTTAGGTTATTATGTTGTAGTTAAATTTTACAAATTTTATAAAGGAAAAGTTATACATTTTGTGTTTCCAACAAATAATTTGTTCACTTATTTACTTGAATTTAGTTGAATGAAAGAAGTATTAGCTCAACTATATAGACATTTAAATACTTTTTTTTCAAACCCAAAATTAATTATGTTCATTGCATTAATTTACACTTAGTTTGAAAAAAGGGGCTATTAATCTAACTATGTCACATATGGATGTATATAGAAATTTAATAAATCACATATGCCTTTATACTTTTATTTTATAATGAACTGGAATTGATAGAAATTTTATAATAAAACAAACAAGTTAATATAGATATAGATATGTATATGTATATGTATATGTATATAAATATATCTAGATATAGATATAGATATATCTATATCTATATATATCTATATCTATATATATTCAATAATATTTAGTACTGAAGGATTATATATTATAATCGGTGGTATGGTTGCTGAATAAATTTTTTTTTAAATTAAAAAATATTGTATTGAATAGAGTTTGGGCCAAATGGCCTGCGGATTTGGTTAAGAATCTTTTAAACAATATTGGGGTGGGGCAGTGCCACACCTGTATAGTGCAGTCCCAACAAAATTGTTGTGGCCACTAATTAAAACATGCGCATTATATGTTGTATCTCAGCTGACCGTGACTTTTATAGTAATGAATTATGTAATAGGGTTATTTATGTTAATTATATATAGTATAGTGGGTGATTATCATATATATATATATATATATATGTGTGTATATATTTTTATATATATAAGAAATTCTAGATCTGTGTATATACCTCATTTTGAAATGGGGAAAATAATGTTTGTACACAAATAGGGTAAATTCTTACAAAACATTTAAATAAAAATAACACAAATAAAAAATAATATTCTTCACAAACCCTCAGAGAGGGATGTAAATGAAAAAAAACACCCAAAAATTGTGTGTATATACTTCTCAATGCAATAAAAAAAATCCTCCATAATCTCTCTTTGGCTCCATGACCTTTCATGCTCCCAAACTTGCAATAACAATTGTGCAAATGAGAAGTTACG
The DNA here is from genome assembly GCA_018340775.1 of Taxus wallichiana var. yunnanensis. Taxonomy (NCBI): domain Eukaryota; kingdom Viridiplantae; phylum Streptophyta; class Pinopsida; order Cupressales; family Taxaceae; genus Taxus; species Taxus wallichiana. The sequence continues at coordinate 225,000,274 of CM031237.1, forward strand.
GTAGGAAAAAGTGAATAAAATAAAATTCATAAGGATTTATAGGGTATTCTTAAACCAATGGCTCATATAGATTTATAGGTTAGTATAGGTTGTGACACCCTTTCTATTATAGTTTGATAAATAAATACATGACTTTGATTTAGGGATTAAACCAATAATATTGTGCATGGACAATTAGATAATGATACAAAGGAATTAAATTATTTAGAATTTAAATATATAGTTAGATAACTAAATAATGGATAGGGGTGTTAAGTGGTTAGGGGAAGTAAATTTAAATCAACTTAGGAAATGATTAAATCATGAATTTAAGAAGAATTTGAATGGGTAAACCAATACGATTAATGTTGCCATTATTTAAATAAAAATCAAAGCGAACCTTAGAAGGGGTTTATATTTCGAAAAGGATTTGGAAAATAAACTAATAATATTTAATTATTTAATTTTTTTGTTACGAGTACCTTATGAATGAGTATAGATAATTAAAAAAATTAATTAACCTTAGTTCATATGTAACCCATGCAACATTTAACACAAAAAAATCACGTAAAATTTTTCTTAATAAATTAATAGATTCTTGTAGTTTTGAACACTTATATTGTGGGAATTACACTTGGTATTAGACTCGTGAGTTTAAAGCTTGGACCCTAGGCACACATGGAAACACAAATAGTAAATTTAGTGCAACTCTAACTTAGAACACATGATATTGTTGATAACTAAAAATGTAGAAAAGTTAGAAAACTAAAATAAACCTAGATGATGATGAACTAAATATCGCCTTGGTCTGAGTAGGAGGCATGTATCAAATGAGGATTTTGTGTATGTCAAGTTAGGTATATGACCCCCAAGGTATGGAGTCACTACTATACTATACCATAGATTTTATAGACCTTACAAGAGGTCAATGCCGCTATATGTGGAGGATCGGTAGGGGACGACCTAGCTAGAAAGATAGAGAGCCATCACATGATGCCCAACACCCTCCATGTCATAATGAGGAGCATAGGTGGATAACTCCCATTTGGAGTTACATAGATGGGATTCACCTAAGAGGAAACATGGAGATACAGAAAGATGACATAAGGAGAGATCTAGGATCCTAGACAGAGAGATTACCATGATGGGATACCTAGAGAAGGAAGATGATAATGGATGAACACATTCGACTTAAATCTTCATTCATCCCATTATACTAATGGTATAAGGGGATTTTAGGCAGAGGCATGGTTGGTGAGCTTGAGTGGAATCTTTAAGCTATGTCTATGTAATAGAAACATGAAGGCTCGTGTCTCGATTCATCTTCTAAGAGATGGAGAAGGTGTTTTGTGGAGGATAGAGGAGAAGAATATATTATCCAATTTTAACATTCAAGTGAAACTAGGAAAAATGACCTCACAGAGAGAGAATAGAAGGATCATTTTAGATATGCAATCATTTAGTCTCAGGATTGAAATTAGGAATCAATGAGCTCAAAAGGTTAAAGAACATGAAATTTTGAAGTTTCAAATTTATACTTTAGACATTTGGGAGTTTGGATTTTTCGCAGGTCGAGAAATGAAGCAAAGGGTGCGGGAGGAAAAAAAAGTCCGAAACCCAAAGATGATATTCCATGTGGATGAACAATACCTGAACAACAAAACCTTGAAACCCCCAAAACCCCAAAACCCCAAAAATTATGCAAAACTGAAACTCCCAAAACACAAAGGTCAAAACCCAAACTCGAGTTTGAGACTTTAGGTTTTTGGTATTTCTAAACACTTTATCCCCAGTATAAAAAAATTGCCACTTGAAACCTAAAACTCGAAGTCTAGATTTTAGACTTGTGATTTCAGCATTTCGTAGGTTTCATGAGCTCAGAAATGTGAATAGTGACAACAACCTCTGAAGCATAAATGCCTGATGTTCCGAATCTTGAAAAGACTGAAATTTTGTATTTTGGAGGATGTGATGCAAGTCTGGTGTCAGAAAAGGTAGATAAACCACTCTCATTTATTGTAGTATGGCACCTCCATCTTTAGACATCCATAACTTTTGATCGGGAGCTTAGATTTAAATAGAAAAGGAAATTTTGGGAGAGCTTCGCAGCAGTGTCCTCTTTATACAACATGAGGAAATATAGTCCACAATTTTAGAGGAATGTTTCAAAAATTTTACCTACCAAAATGATGAAGGTATGGGCTTTGTTTCTTACCCAACAAGGAAAATTACATGGAGGTGTGGGTTTTTCAGTGACACCCATTGTTGATATAGGTGATTTTAATTCATTTTAGGGTGGTCGAAGAAAGATTTTGAATTCCTCTCTCTCCTTTCTCTCACTCTTCCTATATATTGTAAGGAGGGGCTCATTCAAAAGGTTGGATGCCTTATACATGTCCCCTCTATTATTTCTTCTCTGTAAGAGATTGTTGGAGATTTCAAACCTCCCTATTAGACATTGTAATGCAAAATATGTTCCTTTGAGCTTAAATTTGATTCATTGTATCAACTTTGAGAGTAATAAAAAAGATTTGTGGATGTTCTAAATACCCGTTTGTGTTCTATTGCATCTTTATGATCTTTCATTACATGAAAGGTTATTATGTATTGTTTTTGTTTTCATTGAAAGGTTCTAGTAGTGTTGTGTTCATTGTGTAAGTTTTTCAACATCCTTCTTGATGCATCACCTTCCCTTAGTGTAGGTTTTAATTTTCATGCATTTTCTATAACTTTTTCTCTTTGAGAAAACATTAGATTAGTGTTAGATCTCCAACTCTTTGCAATTTGGAGTAGTTGACACTAGGTTAGGAGAGGAAGTCATACTTCTCCTTTGGATTATCCCAATTGCAAAGTCCCACACTTTTGGATAACTCCATGTTTGACGAATCACACATGACTAAGTCAACCATTCACTTGAGAAATTAGGGGTGCTATAGTTTCACCATAATAGAGCTCCACGTGGATTTAGAGACTATTGCATGGGAACTATTTGAGGAGAATTTTTTTAACCAATATATTTCATGGAGGTTTATTTAGTAGAGGATCGAGAAGTTTCATGATCTACGTAAGAAATCTATGACAAAGTGGTGAGTATGAGATCCATTTTCTACGGACTTACTTTAGTATGTTGACTACATGCAAGATGAGAAGGTTAGGATTCACTAGTTCATCAAGTTCCTAAACTTAGATTTCGGAGAGGTAGTACTCATTCATTGTCCGTAGACCTCAACTAATGTCATTGAGAAGGCCTACATTGTAGAAGAGAACATGGGAAAGACATAACAAGCTAGAGATAGAGTCAAAAGTGTACCCTGATTGAGGGATAACATCAGGTGTTCTATCCTTTCTTTTCCATCACTTTCTAAGATATAATGGAAATACCTCGGGGATGTGTGATGTTGAAGTGAGTCTCCAAGATTAAAGGTTGATTCATTATTGATGTATCCAAAAATTGATTAACTGTGGGGTTTAAAGGTGAATGATGAATGTAACTAAAACTTAAATGAGGTGATACACAAAAATTAATAAGGTATTTGACAAAGAAACATGGAAAATATAATGACAAGTAAATTAATGAAGCACAACCCAATTGGTTTCATCTTGATCTAAGGAAAAACTTTATTGTTGATGGATAAATAACAACAACACTTCAAATTAGTTGCACACTAAGACTAGGTAGAAATCACCAAATTTGCAGCAAGGTAAGATAATTAAATCAGGGAATGAAAATTCAGAAGAGTTAATAAGATAATACATACAAGTGAAAGTAATTTGAAAGGCAATAACTGGTTCTCATTCAATGGAAAAATTGGCCAATAACTTCAACTCTTAGTAAAAAAGTCCTTCTGTAAAAAAAAAAGTTCTTTTCCAATGCACACAATCTATAGAAAAACTTATTCACCCAACACCCCTAAAAATAGACTAAATCTAACTACACTTGCATGTTATTATTAACATTCATTGTGAATAAATAAAAGGATAAAATAACATGTTGTTACAATTAGGAAATAATAGCCTTTTGACTCCAAAAATACATCTTAGTTAAGTCTAGTTTGACTTATCTAAATTTGATATAATGAATAAATTAGGTGAATACTTTAGCTAATAATAGCTCCTTGCTTGGTGTGCATGTCTTCCAAGGTGCATGCAATATTTCTTGCATGTAGCTCTGATGTGAGACTCCTTTTACAATATTCATCCACTTACAAGGATATTTTTATCTTCTTACATGTTCCATCCTCTTGTGATTGCATGTAAAAATACATTCCTATACAAAAATAATGTTTTTTATTTCATACTTAGCAAAATAATTCAATTTTCCCTTGTGGGGACCACTTCATTCATCTATAATGGGACCATCCTTTAACTTGGCCATGGTGTATAATCTTTGTTTGAATCTTTCTCGATTCAAAAATATTGTTTTGGTCTCCTTTGATTATTTTCAAATATTATAATCATTGATCTTCTTTGAAAACATAAGCATTGGAACCTTATTTAATGTGGCACTTAATAATCATTTATTTGATTATTTTTGTCTCTCGACTAATTCATGGCATATCATAGCACTAAGGTTAAAGGACCATATTCATTCAACTGTTGATGGTATAGAATATGTGTTCGGTTCCCTTATTTTATTCCACCATGCAAATGACTTTGAAAACATTATGGTCATATACCTTAATCATTGGTGACTTTTAATTGACCAAGGAACATATAAGAATGTTTCAAAATCTTCAGAATTATGACTAATCATCACCTACTCGATGTGGTTGGGTCACGTGGCTTGGTATTTGATTGTTGACTTTCATCTCTCGTACAACCGTGGCATGATGACTCTATAACCGGGCATAATGAGTGGTCTTCGTAAAATGTGGCCCATGAACTATAGTTTTGAGCATGATTTATTTTAAATGATTATGTCCCATTCTAATGATGGAAAAACCATTGGAAATGTTGGTGACCATACTTTGATTGTGATGGCGTTATGGTTTTTATGGGAGTCATTGATCTGTGTACTTTAAACTCCAACAATTGGATTTGTACCTAATTCTAAATGGAGTTAAGTTTTGTGTAACCATTGGGGTTTTCATTGTGAAACATTTATATTTGTAACTTTGATCCTTGACCATTAATGTCAACTTATAGTGGAGTTAGGTTTCATTGTGGTTGATTTTTGTTCAAGCAAAAGAACTCAAACCCTAACTTCCAATTCATTTTACATGGTCATTTCGGCAAGCGAAGTCCTGGAAAAATTTCTTCATGGATTCCTTTATTTTTCTCTTTCGAGCTTGAATATGTGTTGTTTTAGCCTCTATGAAGCTATTTGATAGTGTTTCACACTTGATTTTCAATTAAAGCTTAGGTTTGGAACTTTATGAGAAACCCGACTACGCAATTTTTAGAATTTTAGAGCTCAAAACTATGCAATATCATCCTCTATAGATTCGTAGCATGAATTGTCATATTCTCTAGTCTTTTATGTCACTATTTGATGAGAGAATTGTAATCTCTTATTCCATGGTTCTCTGCAATAGTTATTCACTATCATTTTTTTCTTTATAGCACTAATAATTTGAATCTTTTGAATTTCCATGTGTTTTCTTTGAACCAAAACAATATTTTGAGTTGGTAACTTGTTGTGGCTGCTCTCCAATGATGGATTGAGGATTTTTCTAGAAAGAGGGTAAGTTCATATTCTTATATTTGAATCTTTCTCAAATATTTGGTAGAATTGTAATGGTCATAAGAAAAACAAGTATTCCATATATGAACCTAAAAATATTGTACTAGTCTTAATGAAATATATGTAGGTCTCAAGCATATTTACTTGTCCTCTTATTTTTACACTAAAAATTTGCTTGAATTTTTTAATTAATTCTACATGTGCTTGATGAAAACAATTAACGGTCCTTTGAAAATATTTAATATTTTCTCTATTTTAGTGATATTTCTTTGTAACTAGAAATTTTACGTTTCTTTTCATAGAGTTCTTTGAAGGCTTTGTTTAAACATGACTTGTATTTTTTTATCATACAAAGAATTGGGTTTGCATTCTTCAATGACTTCATTTCATTCATAAGTCTATACCTACTCATGTTTTACTCATACCCAAAAAATGGGTTGGTTTACTCATTGATTTGTAGCTTTGTTTAGCTTTTGAGCTCTATTTAGATTTGGATATTTGAGGTCTCTGAGAATTCTCGGACACCTTATCATTTTGTATAAGGTCTTATTCAAGCACTTTGAACACTGTTTTCACCCAAGTATTCAACATTGTTAGAACTTTTTGCTCTGGATTATGTTTCTATAGTGAAACTTGATGTTTCCATTGATACTTGAATTGTTTTTCCATTTTCATTCGTAGTAGTTCATGTTACAACACTATTATTTTCCTCGAATTCATTTGGAGCTCATAACTGAATGCTTCATTATGTTGTTATACTTTATCTCTTAAACTATTATTAAGATAAATAATTTTAAAAAACCATGCTCTATTTATCTTATTGTAGAACCATAATTGATCATTCAAATATTTATTGTTAACTATTTGTACATTCACTTTTAGTCCTCCATTCAATCTTTTGAATTTTATTTGGATATAACCAATGAGTCTATGTCTCGTCTTGAATCTCTATACAACTTCATGAATAGACTCTGTGGACTTTAGAAGTATTATTAAGTAATTTACAATTGTGTTCTTCCTTTCTATTTCTAATAAGTGTCTTTGTTGTAATGAAAAAGGAACAAATGTATTTTCTATTCTTGTAAAAACAAAAAAAGGACTTCAATTTGGGGACATTTTGTTTCACTCTATAATTGATTCTTGAAAATGTTGAAGACCTCTCAAGTTATGATTTTGTATCACTTCTTGGCACATGTACCTTGTTTTTTTGAACTGTCGATTAGCTACTGGATAATCTTTGATTTGATAGAAATATGAATCAGTTATCTTGGTTGTAATCTATTGCAATCCGTTTGACTATACTCTTGATGATATAGCTTCATACTGTAGATTCTCCTTTCCTAATAATACATTTTCACTTCTTCTATTTCTTTTCTTTCATTCATTCATCTTGAGCCATATTGAATGGGTTTGAGCTAGAAATGTAATATAGTCCTTAAAAATTTGAGTTGTAAATTGTGGAGTGTTTCTTTTTCCATCAAGATCTTTGGAAGTTGTATTTTGTGTACTCTATCTAAAGAATATAGAGGCATCTCTTGTTATTGTATCTTGATTCCATTCCTTCTTGATGTATACTAAAATTTTGATATTCCTAAAGATCTTATTTCTCCTTTCTCTATCTTTAGTAGATATCTTGAACACTTGTACTTTTGTACTTTGATTACAATAAAAGGGCATGAACATATTTTCTTTTGTAGTCTTTAATTCTATTTCATGTAATTTGAAACATGTAAAATATTTTCTTTCTTCAACATCTATATGTACCTACACTCTTAAGAAAATACTTAGAAAATTAAAAGGGTTTCTTCCTCTCTTTTATTCCATAGTGAATTTTATTTCTTTTGTTTCCATTGTAATTCTGAGAATCGCATGTGCTTCTAAAACATAGTAATTTCTTGATTTTGTATCATCTTTTCTATTGCACCTTATTCATTTTCACATAAATTGATTCATTTACATGAAACTATCAACACAAGTATACATATTAAACCCTGAGCTCAAATATGACAATTTTCTCTTCTTTTCTTTTCAGGTACAATGATGCAATGAGATGATGCAAAATATTAAGATGAAGTTTTTTCAAGTGGAGAAGACCAAGATAAGACCAAAAAGAAATGATGGGTGTTCTCTATATTATAATTCTTTTAGCTTTGTGTACATGCATCTTTTACTTCAATAGTCATAAGTTACATCCCATGGCTTGTATGGGAAACACTAAATTTCTATCTCTTTATGAATAAATGAAATTAAATTTTGTAATTGAGTTGTTTATCTCATTTTCAATTTGATTACTATAAATGATAGTTATGAAATGAACCAAAAAACTCAAAATGTGATTAATCTCATTCAAACATAAAGAAATAACAAGAATTAATGTACCTTAAACCATGTAAACAACAACTATGTTTTCTTTCCTGGAGTCCAAATCATCAGGTTTGCATCTATTCCCACCTTTATCAATGTTTTACATTAGTTCTTCGGTGATTTTGGGAAACTTTGATGAAGGTGAAAATGTAATGACATCATACATGAGGTGTTGCATTCTATAACAACACACATAACTGAAATTTTCTTTGCTGGTTCACTTACTGCAACTTAAAACTTTTAAGCGGCTGTATGTTTTCCCCTAGTTAGGTCCATCACATCAAATATTTCCTCTAAAACAAAGTTTCAAGTTGCTCATTTTGCACTAGTGCAAATTTGTCAACATTTATGGTGATCTTGCGGGGAAAAGATCCATGATAGCTTTAAGACTAGTGCCTTGCTCTAGTCCATTGACATGGAGTTGAAATCATAAAACCAAAATTTATCCTTTTCTCGGAAAACCAAACTTTATGAAAAACAAACTAAAGATGAGAAAATATCTAGTAATCTAGATCACTTGCATAAATACACTTATTGAAATTGAAAGTTGTAATGTGCATGAAATACACTTATTGAAAGGGATATCCTAATTTGTAAGATTTTCATTAACAATTATATATAAATATACCATTCACAAGAATGGGAAGATCCTCTCCATTAAGCCTTATAAGTTAAAATGCATTGGGCTTTTTGTTATTTGAAATCGTGTAAGGACCACTCCAAATTGTATCGAACTTTTTGTGGTTTCCTGGATTTTCTCTATCGACATCCCATTTCAGCTCAGTGTTTCCTTAATTTTTTTTTATATTATCCTTTTTATAAAATGTACTCTTGATCCATTTCTTATTCTTCTCTATGTTAAATTGATCTTGATCTTTTAGCTCTTGCAGTTCCATAATTTATGTATAATGAACTTGCATTTGTTCATTCTTAAGTAATTCCATTTAATGTAATAAAACCAATGAGGGAAGTTGAATTGAAATAGACATTCTTTCCTCACGACCATAAACAATATTGTTATGTGAATTTTACACTGTTATTTTCTTAATCATTGTATCAACCCAAAGTGTTGAATTTTACATCCAACCTCTTTGATTTTCTTTGATTGTTCTTCTAATAATGTAGAGCATATTTTTATTAGTACTTTAAGCTAATCAGTTACCTTAAAGGTAATAATTAGATGAAATAATCAGATAAATACAATTCTTAACAACGTAATTTGTTACCTTTGCACCAAAAAAACCAAGGCATTATCTGAAATGATTGCGGCTTGAACACCAAATTTGTAAACTATATGTTTGTAGAATGATAAGATTAAAGTTTCATTAGCTTCTTTTAAGACCACTACTTCAATCAAGTGAGTGACATAATATGTGGAAGTTAAGATCCACTTGTGTCATTGTGATTAAGGAGGATTTATCATTTCAATGACGTCAAGACCCCATTGCAAGGGAATCTAAGCTAATAATTCTTTTCTAAGAAAGAATTTACACCTTTAACACTTCTTTATCCATTTAAAACTGTCATTGAATATGTTAGGCCAACAATAAATGAATTTAATAATTTTAAAAGTTGCAGTACGTGCTGAAAAATGAACTCCTACAGGTCCTTCATGAAATTCAGAGATTAATTGTTACACTTTATCATAATAAACACAATACAACAAAACTCATTAATATCTTACTTGAACAACACACCATCAATAAATGCATAAGGTATGGCTTGTAATATAAAATACCTTCATTTTTTATTTTCCATATATTCAGATAGGTGACATGATGCAAGTACTTCATCAAATCAATCATCCAATTTGACCCTAGAACCTCAAGATTTAGTTCCTGTTTCTGATTTTGGAGCTGGAAAACAACTTCAGGTTGATGATATGAAATTGAAACATGATGTAATGAATCTACAACATGTTGTTATTCAATATCTACAATCAAATGTTCACATACTCATTTTCCTCAAACTATTTTATCAATGGGGATGTCAATGTCATACTCCATAACCTTTGTAATCCATGTTGTTCGCTCTTCTCAATCAGTTCCTTATTCAACAGGAACGCTTTAACACTTAGGTGAGAAACAAGAAGATGAATCTTGTTATTTGAAAGCATGTACTTGAATTTATTTAATCCTCTAACTACTGCAAGTACCAATTTTATAAGAAAAGTGTACTTTGTTTCGTAGTCATGTAAGCTCTACAATAATATATTAATGAGTTATTCTATGTTCTCATCATTAAACTGAGTTAATATGGTTAAAATAGTTTTAGCTCATATAAGTGCATAGATCATGAAATCCTTATCAAAATTAGAATTTTCCAAAGTAGGATCTTGTGAAATAGAAAACTTAATGGATTCAAATCCATTTCTTCCTTCCCTTTTCTAAGAGAAGATTCTACCCTTCTTTAGCATAGATGTTAAGCGCTTAACCAATGCTACCAAATCAGGAACAAATCTTCTAACAAAGTTGGATTTTACAAGAAATATTTTTAATTTCCTCTTATGATGAGGTAGGGACATAAAAAATATTTCATCAATTCATGAAGGATCCATAGCTAAGCCCAACTTAGAAACAATATTTAAAAGTAATTTACCTTCATGCACGGAAAAATGGAATTTTTGGGATTTAATGAGATTCCAAAGTACCTACAAATCTGAAAAGTCTTCCTTACATGCATAAGATAATTATCAAAATTCTTTGAAAATATAGTAACATAATCTAAATAAAATAATATGCATTTATTTAAGACGATATGAAAACCATATACATTGCACATTGAAACGTTGTACTAGCATTAAAATTCCAAAAGGCATCCTCATGTATGCATTAGTGCCCCACTTCGTGGTGAAGGATATATTCTATCTATCTTCTTCACGCATAAGAATCTGATTATATCCAATGTCACCATCTAATAAGGACATCCTATCTGAATCTGAAACTGTTCTTAAAATCTGATCCATATTAGGCAGCAGATAGTGATCTTTTAATGAATATTTATTAAGATCTTTGAAATCCACACATAGCCAAATCTTGCCATTCTTTTTCCGAATAGGCACAAGGTTAGAACCCAACTTGAGTGCTTGATGGGAAAAATAATTCTATATTTAATTAACTTTGACAATTCTTTTCTCATTAATTTCTCAATATTGAGTTAACAGGCCTTTCAGCTAAGGAACTAGGAATGAAAATAATTCTATAGTATGTTGTGCCAAACTAGGAATGAAAACCTTTAAGATCTTGGTATTTCCAAGAAAAAAAATCTTTGAATTCTTTAAATAAATTGATAAAAGATTACTTTTCAGCTAAGGAACATACCTTTCAAATGTTTAATTTCTTTCCATCATCAATTGAAATCTCTTTGTAGTTATTAGCATATGTTGAGATCTTTTCTTTGTCTATTTAGCTAATCATCAAAACTAAAAATATATAATAAAGTGACCACCCCTTGAGGTAATTTGTTTTTCTTCAACTGTACAATCTGATCATTGTATTGGTGTTGCAATTTTTCTTTATTAAGCTTCAGAACATTCAACATCTTTCTATAGAAATCTGTAGATTTGTTTGTCATCTTCGAAAACCTGTTAGTTTTCTTCATTATTAGGCATTGAAGGTTTGATAACCCACTTTATATGTGGTTGTATTTTATTGTTTTAAACCTATTCTAGACTTTAAAGCTATCTCCAACGCTTTCAAGTCTATCTGCATGTTTATTTTCAGCTCTTGGGACTAATTGAATGTTAATAGATTCAAAATCATCCATTAAATCAGAAAATCTATGCTTATGAGATTTCAAGAATGAATTCTTAAAAACATTATAGTTATTAAGTTGATTGATGACTAACTTAGAATCACCATAAACCTGTAACATTTTGATTCCTCTCTTTTTCCTTTTTGGTACCCAAATTGATTCTCCCTAAGCCTGAGAAGCATCACAATTTTGAAAGGAATCTTAGAGGCAAGCAAAGCACCTTGTGTGTCATTTTGTAGCCGAGGAGGGAAAGGCAACTTGATCTTTGTCACTCAGATGTGGAGAAATGGGTAGCACCCTTAAGAGGATTTGACCTATCCTCACTACTTTATGGTTGTGCCTTTCAACCAGGGTGAGAGGACCCTTTGTATCTTGTGTTTGTGGAGGAGATGGAGATTTCCTTTATTATAGAGTTATTGAGAAGACCTTGAAGAAAACATGATCAATACAACAAAATCTAACTCTCACGAGTTGTCACCCTAGATAATGGAGATATTTTCTAAGCAAGGTTTCAGGCTACTAAAGAAAATGAAAACTTGATTTCTTCTGCATGTTTTGGTAACATAAATTATGCATTTGTGCACACACAGGACAAACAGGGGTAGTATGGATATGATTAGTTTTTTTAAATGAATTTTGGTGGGAGGTGAGGCAGAGTGGATTTTAACTCACCAAATCTTTGAGATATTTTACAAAATGGAAGGCTTGACAAACAAAATGCTTCAGAGTAGCTAGAATGTTCCTTTGACTAGAAAGGTGTGCTTCAATGGAGGCCTAGATCAACACATTTTCACACAAACTTTAAGGATCCAAAATGAAGGCTCGATTGAAAAATTATTTAAAAACTATCAACCTCTATTTTATCACACCTAAGATACCCTAAAAGGCTAACAAACAATCATAATCATCATGCTAGGAGTAAAGTGATTTTAAACTTGTTTATTTCACTATCAAATGAAAGATCTTTTGATAAATGAAATTACAAGTGCCACCAAACTATCACAAAGCTAAGATCTTGTGTGATTCATAGAGATTTCAATGTAAGATTGTAATGGGAACAAGAAAAACTATTTGCAGACATTCAGAAATGAATAAGACACAATTTTCTCAAAATCGACACAGATTTACTCAAATTTGATTAAATTTATCAGCAGGGGAAAGTTTCTGGAACAATCTCAGACCTTGTCAATGGCTGTACACTCACAAACCACTTTTACATGATCAAATTTAACACAAAATAAATAAACAGGTTCCTCGGATAGTCTCTCAGAAAAGAGTGGCTCTCACAAAATGTTTTCCTTTAGGAGTTAGATACCCGACCTCTAACACTCAACCATTTACATGACAAATTCGTGCAATTTATAATATTTAATTTACAATAGAGTTTTCCCAAAACCAGAAACATTCAAAGCACCATTTGTGTGTTACAACCATTGATCGTTATTTCTAGAATAAGATTTGCAAAAAAATTTCAGGTGTGTAGAGGGAAATCTCTCCAAATATTTCAGCATTCAATTCCTCACATAGTAAGTCATTCTTTATTTCGTGTGCACCAACTACTTCTCTCCAATGTCAAATCTGGTTCTTTGCATGCCAAGGAAGGAAAAACTAGAAAATCAGATCGAGGTGAATGGTTAGATCACATCTTAATGGTAAAAGATGTTTTCAGATTGTTCCCACCAAACTGAGATAATAATAGGTCTCTTGTGTGATAAGGAAAGAAATATCAAGTCGAATTTGACAATCCGATTAAATTTTTAATGATTGAAAGAATTTTTAGACCTTCCCTACCAAACATTGATATCAAATTAATGTTCCTCTTCATTTGGCCTGTAGGAGAATCCAATAAATGATTAAAAAACCATAAAAATTCTCATCCCCAGGAGCTTTGGAGTAGAAATGAAGGAAAATCAGATACAGATGCACAATTGTCATTGATCTCTCTTTTGAATCTCGACTGTTGATGTGGGAGATCCGAGTTTAAGATGGGCATGGGGTTTACTTTTTAATTTTTACTCCTTTTGGAAAAATGGAAAATTTCTTAATTTACTCTCGCCTTTCGCCTTTGAAAATGGTCATGATAACATGTCCCAATGTGGGTCCCAAAGGAACCGTGGCTAAATTATGCTATTTCACCTCTTTTTTGGAAAAAATTAAAATTTTCCAAATTTTCCCTGTAGCTTCGCCCTTCTGCTTTTAGTTTCTAATGTGGGTTCTAGTGGAACCACGCTTCCTTTCCACACTTTTAACCCCTTTCTCCACAAAAGGAAAATTTTCCAAATTTCCCCGAAAGTCCACACCTCCGCCATTGAATGGAGGAAATTTTGACTATTCTTTGTCGGGCTTATGGGTCATTTTGATTATTTTAATCTTTTAAATAACAAGGGAAAAAAATCCAAGTTGCCCCTAATGGCCTCGCCTCCCCACCTCTTGAATTTTCAAACCACCATACGTCTCAATGGTGCATCTTGAGATGGTCCCCAAAAGTAGAGACCTTGAATGAGTGTGGGGTCACCATGTGTCTCAGTCTAGTAGATTCTACTAAAAATCTTGAGAGTTTAGCGAGAAGGTGCCATGTGTCCAAGGTTCGAGAGAGTCTTCTTTGGCCGTTGAAAAGTCCAAAAAAAAGAAGAGTGAGAGGAGGCCTCCAAGTGTCCTCTTGGAACTTCTTTAAAATAAAACTCAAGGGCCAGTTCCCAAACATGCACGGTCCCTCCACGTGTCTTAGGCCCTTTAGGAAGCTGCTCAAAAGTCCAAGGAAGGAAGACCAAAACCTCCACGTGTCTTTATGGGACAACTTTAAGATGGTCCCCAAAAGTGGAGACCCTGAATGAGCGTGGGCTCACCACGTGTCCATGGCCCACCAAAACCATATCAACTACATAAAAAATTTTCTAAGTCGGTAAAAGCAGTGGAATCCTCCACGTGTCCTCCGGCATAACTCCAAGGTGAAACAAAAAGGTAAGTCTTCAAACAAGCGTCGTTCCTCCATGTGGAAAATTTTTGGGTTAAAATGATCTATAAAGGCTTAGAGTGCCCCGCCAAGCCACATTTAACCAAAAAGGGCCATGTTTCCACTGAATACATAGTTCTAAAATTGATGGGAGAAACACACCCATCAAGATGTAAAAATGAAGGGAAACCACTGTTTGAGCCGGAGATGAAATTTTCTTCAAGGACAGAATTTGGAAATGTTGTAAGGTTCACACATGACCCTTTGAGCTATATCTATTCACATTTCTTCAAGTACCTGGGAAAAAATGGAAGGGAAAACAACACACAACTATGGAAAATGAAAGGGAAGGAACAACCCGAGTTTTACACCTAATTGACAGACACCTTCAGATGGACAGAGGAACAAATAAAAAAATTTTGGGCTTTTAAGTGACCTTCGACCAAGGAGGAATCAATCATGGCAACCAAATGGAGGACAAATCCTTAGGTACCAACACAGGGAGAAAAAAACATTACATAGGCTGCAAAATGAGGGATTTTAATGGAAAATGAGGTGAGCATAATTCGAGCACCAACATCAGCTTCGACTTGGGGATGGGCACTCCCTGTGAGTGCCACAAGAACCAAATAACAAACCAAGTGCCAAATAAACATCCATTGGGAAAAGGAGTCAACTTGCAGAGCAAAAAACTAGAACCATCTCCTAAAAATGAACCGAGGAACCAGCAAAACCAGGTCACCGAGGACTAGAATGAGCAAAAACACAAAAGACATAAAGCAACCAACAAACTTTACACTATACAAATGATGCTCACCTTGATTCTAGGAATCAATCCATAAAAATGTTTCAAGTGCCTACCATTAACAAGTAATTGAGCAATTCACCATCCAAGTCTTTCAAGAAGAAGGTATGTTCACCAATCCGAATGTCAATGGAGTAAGGGCCCATCCATAGTGCATCAAATTTACCATGCTTTCCCTTTTCTTCATGTTTATTATCCCATAACAGCACAAGATCTCCAATGCTGAAAGCTCTGGGAGTGACCTTCTTGTCAAATAACTTCTTCAATTTTTCTCTAAACTTCACATGCCTTTGGTGAGATGCTCTCCTTTCTTCATCAAGTTCAACAATTTGGTTAATGCAAGCCTCATATGGACTAACTTCTTGATCTTCCAGTTGTTGAATGAACTATATATGAGGATAATTGCATATGTAGGGGTAGAAAATCCTTGAGTGCCATATACCAGTTCAAATGGACTTTTTCCAATAGCTCTTTTAATAGTAATTTGATCAGCCCAAACAACAAACTTCAACTTCTCACCCCATTTCCTTTTGTTTAGCTCCAAGGTTCTCCTAATGATTTTTAATAAATTTTTATTGCTAGACTTTGCTTGTCCATTTCCTTGGGGGTTATAGTTAGAGGCATATGTCAAATTGATCCCATATTCTTTACACATTGCCACCAAAGGTTTAGCTCTAAAGCTCATGGCATTATCAAAGCAACAATTTTAACTGGCACTCCAAACCTACAGATGATATGGTTTAGCACGAAGTCCATGACAATTTGATGTGTTTCTCTCTTGGTGGGGATTTGCCTCCACCCACTTAGTGAAGTAATTAGTGGCTATAAGAATCCACTTATGGCAGCACTTGAAGGGTCTAAAATCTCACCAATGAAATCCATTCCCCATTGCTTGAACAAGGCTTCAATTGATATAGGCTACAAAGGAAGGGAGTCTGAAGATTTCAGTCTTCCATAAAAATGTTGGCAACTCTCACATCTTCTGACCAACAAAGTTGTATCCTTGAAAAGATTTGGCCACCAATAACAAGCCCTCAGGATCTTGTGTGTTGTGACTCTTTCAGCAAAATGTCCCCCACAAAGTCCTCCATGGAGATCAATAATTATCTTTGGGGTTTCATCTTCAGTAATGCACCTTAAGAGGACTCCCTCAGGGTTCTTCCAAGCTAACCCAAAATCAGTAATGACATATTTATGGGAAGCCAACTTAAGATATATTTTCTGATTTTTACTCAAATACTCAGGGTAGTATAGATGTCTGAGATAAAAAATTATATCTTTGTACCATTCAGAACTCACCAACTTTTCAAGGACATCCACCCTTCCTTCTTCTACCTCATTCACCTCAATAGTTTTGCAGGTTGCTCTCAACCATAAGTTTAGCTAAACCCAAACCTCTTACCAATTTTGTGGTTTGGATATCCATGTCATATTCCTGTAACTTGTTCACCCATCTACATCTTTTTCTTGAGACCTCCATCTCTGATAAGACATCTTTCACCATGGTGTGGGGAACATAAGCAACAACTTTAGAGCTCAAAATGTAAGGTCTGAAAACCTTTGTTGCTTTTACCAAGGAAAATTCTTTCTTCTCCAAAATGGTGTACTTAAACTCAACCCCTTGTAGTGCCTTACTAAAAAGGGAAATTGTCCTCTCAGCCCCTTCATTGTCCTTCTATAACAAGATAGATGTAATAGTGTTCTCCGAAGCAAAAGAAAATATTTGAAAAGGCTTCTTGTAATCTGGAGCTGCTAAGAAAGGGCATGATTTAATTCTTCCTTGATCCCATTGAAATATTGAATGGCATCCTCTTCCCACTTGATAACTTGGTCCTTTTTTAGCATGCAAGTAATTGGAATGGTTAACTCAACAAAGTTTGATATGAATCTTCTGATAAAATATATCTTCCCAAAGAAGGACTGGATTCCTTTTTTGGTTCTTGGAATTGGGACCTTGCTAATGGTATCTACCCTATTAGAATCAATCATGACACCATCCTTTGATACAATGTGACCAAGAAACTTGGCCTTTTGCACTCCAAAATGGCACTTCTTTGGATTGAGTGAAATGACATACTCTCTACATCTTATCAACATATTTTCTAAATGTTGCAGGTGATCACTTCTCTTCTTGAGAAAATTATCACATCATCCTGATACACAACAATGAAGTCATTTATATATCCTGAGAATGCTACATCATTTCTCTCTTAAAATTGCTCCATCATTCATCAAAGCCAAAAATCCTCACACACATAGGTACCCCATGGAGTAGTGAAAGTAGTTTTGATTCTCTCTGATTGCTTCACAACCACTTGGTTATACCCAGAGAAGCCATCTAAGTAGATAAAAACTCAGAACCAGTGACCAATTGCAACATGTTTTCCATGTTTGGTAAAGTATAGTTATCCTTCATTGATGCTCTATTAATATTTCTAAAATCCACGATGCACATCCCGATATCACCATTCTTTTTCTAACTTGCACTAAGTTTTAACCCAAGAAGAATACATTGTTGATCGAATGATCCCTCCATCTCTTAGATTTTTAACTCATCTTGCATCTTCAAAGAGAGAGTGGATTAATTGACCTCTTATTTTTTCTTAATGGTTTTGCATTAGGCTCCAAAGGAATTTCATGCTGAAACAAATCCTCTCTGTATGCCTTCAACTCTGAATAAGACTAAGCCAAGTAGTCCCGATAATCCTTCAACAACTAGACGTAGAATATTTTCCCACCTGTTTAGATTGCTTCCCAAAAAATCTTCCTTGGTTTCTCCTCGTACCCTAGTGTTTTGCTCTTCAATATCACTTGAGGCTGCTATATGCATGTTAATAATGCAATCAACATTATCAAATTTTGATTTAAGATCAACCAATCCTCTAGGGATGGTATTACTTTTCATTTGAAGGATATCCTTACCAAACAAAGTTTTTACCCTCTCTTTCACACATACCATTGTATCCTAATCAATAAACTAATCAAAAACTCCCCTTTGTTATGCATAAATCTTTTGACCTGAGCATCATCATCAAAAATTTGCCAATGTTTAATGTTGTTTCAGGGACATATGGCCTTGTTAACACTTCAACATCATATTCACAATATGGGGACATTGCACAACTATCAAACTAAGATCCCAACACTACAAGCTTTTCTTCCATAACATTGAACTTCCTATCATGATGCACAATGTTAAATGAATCAAACATCTCAATCAAGTCCCAAACTACATGCTTGTATTGTTTCATTCTTTGATTTTTTGTAGCATATAGTTTTCTGATTTTGTTTAACAATTAGTTCTAAATCTCCCTTAACAATGATGTCTTTAACATAGTATTTCCAAGAAATTCTCAAACCTAACAACAATGCCTCATACTCAGCAATGTTGTTAGTACACTCAAAGTTAAGTTTGAAAGAAAAAACAAACTCTTCCAAGCTTGGAGAAATCAGAACTACACCAGCACCATTTCCAAATTTGGAGCAAGCTCCATCAAATAACAGAGTCCATGGAGAGCCTACTTGCTCAAGATTCTTACATTGATCCATTTTTTCTCTTTCCCATCAACAAACCCAATAAATTTATCAACATCAACACTTGTGTACAACACTTCATAAGATGCATTGTTGGGGTCTTCAATGAGGTGCAACATCTTCTTTTCCCCATAAAAATTGACAAGGCTGCCCTCAATTGGGATGGTGGCATAGGACATATCCATTTGAACACTCCCACCAAACACTTGTAGCCCATTTTCTAGACAACAACATACCCCACTTGGCCGGGAAACCAATAATAACAACATCAAGTTTCAAGTTCCTTCGGGATAAGCCGCACGTTGTACCACCGGACCTTTCACACATCCCACCACCGTACCTCTCTGGAATCCATGGTAGTGCACTTCCCATATGAATTTGTTACTTTGATATCCACTTCATTCATGACTTCAGAGGCATAACATTACACATGATGCCCCGAATCAAACATATAGTTATGCAAAAATCTATCCTTAATGATAGAGTCGTGAAGAATGGATCCATATTTAGCCTAGAATCTACCAAGGATGTTTCTAAATAAACATCGGTGGTTCATTTAGCTCTTCGATAAAATTGGTGGTGCTTCTAGTTCTTTAATAATTAGAGGAGTCTCCACAATGTTTACATTTCTACCACGGGGTACTCTTCTCTTATTTCAATCCCAAATACTCAATGCCCTCTTCTTGTGCTTAGGGATCCTAAACAGCTCAACAATTGGAATACTAACTTTGATTTTACTCAAAACTTGGGCAATGTCATATGGAGTAGACTTTGCAAGGCAACATTGGAATGGAGATTTACAAACTCATCGAAAGCACGGGGTTTTTAATGTTATGTTTGTGGAGCCTATTTTCATGTTAGAGTATGTACACCTTCCATGTGTTACACTTGGGTATTTTTACGGTGGTCCCATCATGGGTGGTTTATTAACCCATGGGTAATGGGTAACCATTATGGGCTGTTTTTGGGCCCATGGTTTTTTTTGGTCTTTTTCCCATTATTTTGATACCCACGTTTTTGCCCTTGGTTTTGATACCACGGTTTTGTATCAAAGTCGCTTAAGTAGTTGTCTATTTATATGGTCTTCACGCATATGATAGATAAACAAGCAAATGTATTACAGATGTGTTTGGAATTGGGTGTGAATTTCAGAGAGTTTGTTGAGCATAGCTCCAAATAGATCTAGGTGGTATTGTATTGAGAGAGTGGAGGCTTGTAATAAAATTGGAGGAGCAAGTGATTCTTGGTGGACGTAGCCCAAATTGGGTGAACCAGTTAAATATTGTCTCTCTGTGTTGTGTTATTTATCCTAAGCACTTTTATTTGTGATCTGTAATATTTTCTCGCATATTAGTTTCTACTATTGCGATTCGTAAGGGATTATTCTGCATATTTTATCTCTTATTTCCTAACATTTTGACAAGTTTGAGCATGAGGAGAAGTATGAATTTTGTTTAAGACAACAAGGCCTTTGGAAGGTGTATCTTTCTTAGGAACCTCTTTAGGAATATTTGAAAGCAATGGGGCTTTAGATTTGGCTTGAGGCCCTTCTCCTTTGACAACTCTAATCCTAGTATTATAATCCATCTCTTGAGAAACAACAATGCTCATCAATAACTACCTATCTTCCTTAGATGGGATTCCTCCATCATAATTCTTTATCATTAAAGATCTTAAATATTCAAAGTCATTATTGGGAAATTCAAAAGATTGTACAATATCTATTTCTAAAGTATGAGAGGGAGGAAGAAGAGGTACCCAGTGAATGCAATCCCAAAAATCAGTAGTAGTTCTAGCACTTATTACCTTAGTTGAAGTTTCTCCTTACTGTGAGCTTGTAGAGCACTCCATCATGCATGCATCATCATTTGTGTTATCATCATCAACTTCCTCTTCTTCTTGCTGATCTACTTCACATGGAGCATGGGGCATGAAACACATGTCACACCAATCAATTACATCTATTTCTTCAACAATAACAACTCTAGCAGCAGAGGATCATGCACCATTCTATTTTCCCTAGCTTGGGGATGTCTATTTACAGATCCCATGGGTCCTTGCCTCTCATCATTAGATCTCTACTCATTTCTAGGATGATTGGTAAATCTTTCTTGGCCTTGTTGCTTATGCTGACCTTGTGAACTCTGCCCAATTCCTTTCTCTTCCGGGATAATTTGTATGAGATTTCTTTGACAACCCCTACCAAAGTTTTCACAACTTCCTCCAAATCAGCAGCCTTACTTGCTTGAGGTCTTTCTAGATTAACCAGTTTCACACCTTCCCTCTTAGGAGGTTTTCCAATTACTTTGATGTTGTTCTCAATTTGTAGAGCCATAGTAAAGGCCTGTCTCAGATTGGTAGGGTTTTTGTCCCTCAAGTAGTAAGCAAATTTCTTATCAAATGCATCATAATACTTTATAAGACAAGATTCATCACATGGCCTTAAACTTATAGGAAATCTCCTCAATGTCTTATTGAATCTAGTGTTGAAGTCATGCACTGACTCATTAGGGTTCTTTTTGATATTCTCAAATTCTGACAGAAGAAACCTAGATCCGTTATCACCATACTACAATCTAAATGCATTATTCATCTCGGTCCAAGAATCAATGGAATTATCTGGCAGAGCTTTATACCAGTCCCTGACATCTTCCTCCAAAGTATGGATAAACAATTTGATATATACATCTTCAAATTCAATCTCAAAGTCTTCCATCATGTTGATAAAGAGCTTTAGATGTTGATCACCAGTTATAGCATTATTTCCTTGGAACTTTGGTAGTCTATTTCTTACATCTTGGGGAACTGCATTTGGATAACCATCCCTCTAAAATTTATAGGCCCAAAAGTATTTACAAAAAATGGGGGTCTAGGTGGGGGATGGGCCATGTTGTTTTGAGGAGGTGACCTTGGAGGAGAATCAAACTGATAAGGGACAAGGGGTCTTTGAAACACAGGAGTATAACTTCCAAAATGGATATCCCCTAAAGGCTTTGTCTTTTGGAAAACCCTATCAACTTTGGAAAACATAGGAGTAGAATGAGAAGAAAACTTTTCAAATTCAAATGAAGGCCCCTCTCCAGATGGAGAATTTAATTCCACAAAAAGACTACCTGATTCAGAATCACTTGAATGGAAATCTTCAATGATAGGTTGATCACCTTCATCAACAGAGATCTCTTTTCTTGACTGTTGATCTCCAACAACTCTCAGGATCTTCTTCCTCTCGACTTTGTCTTTTGAGCTCTATGGAAATAATGTCTTAGTAGAGTCCCTAGTGAAGAAAGATCTTCTTCCTTTCAGCTTTGCAAAGATTAGTAACAAATCTCACTTGACAGAGGTTAAGACACTGGTACTTATAAAAATCAGATCAACATGGAGTCACCACTAAGGATTTCCACCTTAGTTGTGTAAATGCACTAAAAATATGATCTGTCAAATGTCTGTCAACACTAGAAATTAGAAATGGAAATATCTGACCTTCCTTTACCTAGATTTATCAATGAAACTTAGTGCAATAATTGTAGATTCTAGAGATATTACACATGACACTTGTAACTTTGAACAATTTTTACAGGCTTGACACATTTGATGATGTTTGAAATAATGTACTAGCACTTAAAGCATATAAGAAATGTTTACCATGGCTTGAGCATGAACTGCAATCACAATGTCCCTAACAACAATGCCAGAAATGGTTTTTGTACCCAAATTGATTCTCCCTCAAGAGGTTGAGAAGCATCATGGTTTTGATAGGAAGCTTAGAGGAAAGTAGAGCACCTTGTTTGTCATTTTGTATCCGAAGAGGGAAATGCAGATTGCTCTTTGTCACTAGATGTGTAGAAATGGGTAGCACCTTTAAGAGGATTTGACATATCCTCACTACTTTATGGTTGTGCCTTTCAACCAGGGTGAGAGGACCCTTTTGTAGCCTTGATTTTTGTGGAGGAGATGGAGATTTCCTTCATTATAGAGTTATTGAGAAGACCTTGAAGAAAACATGATCAATACAAAAAAATCTAACTCTCATGAGTTGTCACCCTAGATAATGGAGATATTTTCTAAGCAAGGTTTAGATACTAAAGACAATGAAAACCTGATTGCTTTTGCATGTTTTGGTAACAAAAATTATGCATTTTTGCACACACAGGACAAATAGGGGTAGTATGGGTATGATTGGTTGTTTTTAAATGAATTTTGGTGGGAGGTGAGGAAGAGTGGATTTTGACTCGCCAGATCTTTGAGAGCTTTTACAAAATGGTAAGGCTTGACCAATAGAATGCTTCAAATAGCTAGAATGTTCCTTTAACCAAAAGGTGTGCTTTAATGGAGGCCCACATCAACATGTTTTCACACAAACTTTAAGGATCCAAAATGAAGTCTCAGATTGAACAACTTAATTAAACACTATCAACCACCATTTTATCATGCCTAAGATACCTCAAAGGCTAACAAACAATATTAATCATCATGCTAGGAGTATAGTGATTTTAAATTGTTTATTTCACTATCAAATGAAAGATCTTCTGATAAATGAAATTGCAAGTGCCACCAAACTATCACAAAGCTAAGATCTTGTGTGATTCATAGAGATTTCAATGTAAGATTGTAATGGGAACAAGAAAAACTATTTATAGACATTCAGAAATGAAGTAGACACAACTTTGCTCAAAATCATCACAGATTTACTCAAATTTCATTAAATTTATCAAGAGGAAAGTTTTTGGAACAATCTCAGAGCTTGTCAATGGATGTACACTCGTAACCACCTTGACATGATCAAATTTAAATGAAAATAAATAAACAGTTCTCGAATAGTCTCTTAGAAAAGATAGGCTCACAAAAATTTTACTCTCAGGAGTTAGCTCCCAACCTTAACACTCCAACCATTTACATGAAAATTCATGCAATTTATAATACTTCATTTACAACAGAGTTTTCCCCCAAAAATAGAAACATTCAAAGCACCATTGCATGTTACGACCATTGATCGTGACTCCCAAAATCAGATTTACAAAAAGTTGTTAGGTGTGCAGAGGGAAAATCTCTCCAAATATTTCCAAAGCATTCAATTCCTCACCTGGTAAGTTGTTCTTTATTTCACGTGCCAACTACTTCCTCCTCCAATATGTCAAATTTGGTTCTTTGAATGCCAAGGAAGGAAAACAAGAAAATAGATTGAGGCCAATAGTTAGATCACATCTTAATGGTAAAAGACATTTTCAGATTTTTCCACACCAAACCGAGATATCAATAGGTCTCTCGTGTCCAAGGAAAGAAATATCAGGTCAAATATGAAAGTCAAATTACATTTTTAATGGTTAAATATGTTTTCAAACCTTCCCTTCCAAACCAGGATATGAAATTAATGTTCCTCTTCATTTGGCATGCATGAGACTCCAAGAAATGATAAAAAACGTAAAAATTTGCATCCCCAAGAGCTTTGGAGCAGAAATGGTGGAAAATCAGATATAGATGCAAAGTTTCTATGATCTCTCTTTTGAATCTGGACCATCCACATGGGAGATATGAGTTTAAGATGGGCCTGGGGGTTTCTTTTTACTTTTACACCTTTTGGAAAAAATGCAAAATTTCTCAAAATGGGCTTGAAAGTGGGCTTGACATGTGTCCCAATGTGGGTCCCAAAGGAACCTCGGCTAAATTATGCTATTTCACCTCTTTTTTGGGAAAAAGGAAACTTTTCCAAATTTTCTCTGTAGCTCCGACCTTCCGCTTTTAGTTTCGATATGTTGGGTCCAGAGTGGAACCATGTTTCCTTTTTACACTTTTAACCCCTTTCTCCACAAAAGGAAAATTTTCCAAATTTCCCCTAAAAGTCCACACCTCTCCGCATTGACTGGAGAAAATTTTGACTATTCTCTGTCGGGCTCATGGGTCATTTTGATGATTTTAATCTTTTAAATAACAAGGGGAAAAAAATCCAAGTTTCCCCGATGGCCCGCCTCCCCGCCTCTTTTTTCAAACCGCCACGCATCTCAATGGTGCATGTTAAGATGGTCTCAAAAGTAGAGACCCTGAATGAGCGCATTGCGAGAGTCACCACGTGTCTCAGTCTAGAAGAGTCTGCTAAAAAGCTTGAGAGTTTAGTGGAAGGCACCATGTGTCCAAGGTCCGAGATAGTCTTCTTTAGCCATTGAAAATTCTAAAAAAAAGGGAGAGTGAGTGGAAGCCTCCAAGTGTTCTGTGGCACTTCATCAAAATAAAACTCAAGGATTAGTTCCCAAACATGTGGTCCCTCCACGTGTCTTAGGTCCTTTAGGAAGCTCACTTTGAAAAGTCTAAGGAAGTAAGACCGATGGAAACCTCCACATGTCTTTATGGCATAACTTCAAGATGGTCCCCAAAAGTGGAGACCCTAAATGAGTGTGGGCTCACCATGTGTCCATGGCCCACCAAAACCATATCAGCTACATAAAAATTTTCTAAGTCCAAGAAAAGTAGTGGAATCCTTCACGTGTCCTCACGGAACAACTCCAAGGCTAAACAAAAAGGTGAGTCTTAAAACGAGCATCGTTCCTCCACATGGACAAGTTTTGGGTTAAAATGATCTAAAATGTTTTAGAGTGCCCCACCAAGCCTCATCCAACCAAAAAGGGCCACATTTCCAATGAATACAAAGTTTTAAAATTGACAGGAGAAACACACCCCTCAAGTAGTAAAAATGAAGGGAAACTACTTATTCGAGCCGGAGATGAATTTTTCTTCAAGGACAAAGAATTTAGAAATGTTATAATCTTCACACATGAACCTCTAAGCTATATCTATTCACATTTCTTCAAGTACCTGGGATAAAAATGGTAGGGACAATAACACACAATGTCAAAAATCAGAAGGGAAGGAACAACCCAAGTTTTATGCCAAATTGACAGACACCTTCAGATGCAGAGAGGAAAAATCAACAAATTTTGGGCTTTTAAGTGACCTTCGACCAAGGAGGAACCAAAGATGGCCTCCAAATGGAGGAGAAAATCCTCAGGTACCAACATGGGGAGACAAAAAACATTACATAGGCCGCAAAATGAGGGATTTTAATGGAAAATGGGGCGAGCCTAATTTGATTACCAATAGTCCCATTATAGGCCATGAATTAATGTTTTGTATTTAGCTACATTACAAGTTCATGAAAAATGTAGACTTATAGATGAAAATAACCTCTATTTTGAAGGGAAGTCAAAGCATCAAACCCGCATCATGTGTCCTTTCTTTTTCATTGCTCAATCAATATTAAGTTGCCATATGACTTCATCAATATCAATTTTTTAGGAAACAAAGGAATAGGTGTATCCTCCCATGAAGATAATAAACACCGAATAATATTTCTTCTACTTCTTTGTAAGGATCATAAGCATGTTCTTCTTGAATTTTCTCATCCATTAACAATTTTGAGACACCGTCTAATGCAGAAATCAATGTTGTGACATCAAAATCACTCGATCTATAGCTGCATAATTTTTTGCAACATTTGCAAGACGAGATTCAATGTGGAATATAGCTAGAGGTTTTGAAGTTTACTATAAATTTAGTTCCATATCTCATAGTGAATAAAATAAATGACAATTCGAAGAAATATAACCACCTATTTTTTTGTTAAATATCTTGACATGAAAAGAGAAAAATAGGGAGGTAGATATACAATAGTTACTATTATCTAATTTCCCTATCGAGTGAAATTAATAATAGACAAAGCTAACAAATGCACACTAGATCGTAATGTAGACAATATGTTGATCGAAGGAGGTTTGTAGAGAAGAATAGGGAAATACTTAGAAAAATCAATAAGAAATGTGGTAAAAGTAGAAGATTTTTTCTTGAGTGGTCCGAGGGATAGTTGGGACAAAACTACGTGCAGGATCTGAAAAGACGAAGTACCTACAAAAGAGAAATGTGGAAAAAGTAGAATATTTTCTCCCAAGTGGTTCGAGGGAAAGTTTGAACAAAAGTACGTGTGGCCCGAAAAGTTTAAGTACCTACGAGTAAGAGAAATACGGTAAAATAAGAAGATTTTTTCTCACGCATTTCATGTGAGAGTTGGGAAAAATACCCGAAATGCTCGAAAAGCTAATTTGGTGACAACTAATTCATTATGGTAAAGGAAGAAAAGAATGTATTTAGAAGTCTGAGGGATAGTTGGGATGAAAGTACATGCTAGCCTCTAAAATACAAAATATCCGCAGCCACCTAAAGTACGGAGATAGTGGAGAATTATGTGAACACATGAGACACGTAGACCTAGAAAACTCAAAAAACATAGCCAACTACTCACATTTATTATAGTATGGTACCCTCATCTTCAGACGACCATAAATTTTGAGTGGAATCTCATATTTGCATGAAATTGGACTTTTTGGAAATCTCTCAATGTCCTCTACACAAGTATAACTGGTTTTATTTATATTAATAAGACTAAGTATTTTAAAATGAAGAAGTATAGTTTGTCATTTTAGAGGGTGTTTCCAGATTTCTCACCTACCACATAAAGAGGTATGGGCTTCCTTTCTTCTCAAGAAAGGTAGAGTACCTAGAGGCATGGGTTTTGTAATGGAAACCATCATTTTTGCAGGTGATTTTAATGTATTTTTGGGTGGTTGAAGAAGGATTTCAAATTCCTTCTCTTTTTTTTTTTCTCTCATTCTTCATATATATTGTAAGGAATGGATCATTTTTAAAGAGTTGGATAATTTTTCTTTGTACCCCACCTTGTTTTCTTGTCTGTAAGTGAATTTTGGAGTTCAAACCTACCCTTCTAAACTCTAAAATGAAATTTTCCTCTTGGCCATTTAATGAATGTATCAAATATGTGAAGCAATAATAGAAGTATGTGGATGAATTTCAACCCTCTCTTATGTTCATTTCTTCTTCTTGATCTCTCATCGTAATCCTAGTTATTTGTGCATGGTTGTTGTATTACATTTTTAATGGTTTTTTAATGGTTAGTGGATTATCATCAGTGGATAGATTTGTGGTGTGTTTTCATGCTTCTTGATATGATTGTGGTTTCCATCTCCGTACAATACAGGTGTTCAGAATTTGTTTTGGTGCATCACCTTTGTTAGTTTAGGTTTAATTTATTGTAATCTTCTTAACCCTCTCTCCTTGAAAATATAGAGTAGATTTTTGAGTAGATCCTCTACAATTTGGATGTGCACATCAGAATAGAGGAATAATAACTGACCTTCATCTGGAGGGTTATCCTGATTGAAAATTACCACACTTTTGAGGGTAACTCCATGTTTGACGAATCACATTGAATACCTCAACCATTCACTAGTGAGTATTAAGGGGTAATGTGATTTCACCATAATAATTACATCTTGTAAAATTTAAACATTGGGAAAACATGTAACGTTACCTCAAAAACATTTATGATACCAAATGTGTTGTTTTTGTTCCGTGAAGCTACAGTAGTACACTCTTTTTTTTTTTTCATATTGAAGTCCCAATTTTTAGTAATTGTTTGGGCATGATTATGTTACTTGCGCTTACTTTCAATGACACGGTTGTGAACTAAATGATCTCAAATAATAAGATAAAGATAAAAAGAGGTGGTTTCCTTATGTCATGAGAATTCAATACCTTTTATACCATCCATTTTAAATATTTCATACGATCGTGCTCAATTGTCGAGAACCAAATCAACTTTCTAATCTTTTTCTTCTTTGGTTTTGAAGAAATCTACAACTTAACAAGCTCATGAGAAAGTAAATCTTACTTTCATCCAATACTCAAAGTATCCCATAAAGAAATACTAATATTATACTTTCTCATAGCCTCAAAAACATTAAAATAATATGCAATAGTTGTAGAGTAATCTTTTTGCAAAAAATCATTCTACTTCGCCACTTTATAAATATGACGTATAAATAAACATATGGGATCTGGTGGTATCTATTTTTCTACTCTTTAAGGGCTAAATTGGTTGCTATTTTAGGAGCTAAAACATGATTTTTTGTTGTTTTATTAGTAATTTTAGGTAAAATAGGTTCTTTCTGTTGTTTTTCTTCATCTTGATATTTTTTCTGAGACCTTGTTGTAACATCAATACAATTTTCCTCTCCAAAAATGTATAAGTTATGTTTAGGTGGTTTTTGAGTCTGAGCATCTTGCTGCCCAACCTCCATTTGAGGCATGAATAATGTTTCAGATTGTGGTTAAACAACAAGGGTCAAATTTAAGAATGCATTTAGATAACTAGTAGTTGGATGAGGTTGATTACAAGGTGTATACCACTCTTCTCAGGTGATATTGACTAATAGAAGGGCACTAGAGGAGCTAGGATCCTTAAGATAAAACTATCTTTGGTGATAAGGATGCCTATAATTCTTATTTGGCATGTATGGCTAATTATTCTACTGATAATGTGCTTGATAAGGCCTACTAGGCTGAGCTAACTGCTTCTTTAATGTTGTTATTTCATTCCCATAAGTCTAAAAGGTGTTTTTAATGTCAAAAATATCATTTAAGGGGTTGTAAAAACAAGTATCTATTATTTTGATAGGCTACGAAATAGGTGCCAAATTTTCTATAGTATGGATAGAGAGCCTTTGGGATAATTTACTAGCTTGAATATCATTGTTTTCAGATCTAATGGTGATAACATAATCTACTGTTAGAAGTGTGGTTCCTCCCATGGAATGTATCATGGATGAAATAAAATTGTTTAAGGCTCTAAGATAATATATAAATTCATGATAAACTTGATTATTAACCATGGCTATAATTATTTCCCATGTTCTTATAAATTTGATGTTAAAACTAGGTATAAATTCATGAGGAGATATCTTAATTATGGACAGTTGTTCTATGAGAGATAAATGATCATAAGTGTCTTAAAATGTTTATGTAATTTATCTCCCAATTCATCCTAAGTTGGTATAGTCCCTACTGGTAGAGTTCTATACCATTTCAAGGTTTTTCCTTTAAATAATGTAGCCAAGAGTCTTAAAGCTACATCTTCATGAGTGATATTATGAACTGAACAAATGGATGCAATATCTTTAATATGCTTAGTAGGAGTAATATGATTTTCACCAGTAAATGAAGGTAAACCCTTTAAGGGAGTAATTGGTATGTCATGGTAAATTGGAATTATTAAGGGACTTGCCCTTATTGAAGGATACACAATTTCTAGGTGGTTGTGGTCATTGTTGAGACATGGGAATAAATTGGATCTTAACAACAAGAGTGATTCATGGTAAAGAAATGGGATGAGGGTTAAAACCGTTTTTGTTATAGGGTAAGGTATTTCCAACTCTTCTTCTTCTTGTTGAATTTAAAGGAAAAGAAATAAAATTATGAGGAAGTCCTCTTACCATTGATCTCATAGTCACCTTAGGTATGGAACATTCTACAAAACTTGTCTAAAATCAACCTTACAGAGTTGCCAAATAATTTTTATTTTATTTTCAATGGATGTATCTAGATTTTTCCTTTGAAAAGTGATGTTTTTTTTTTTGCAAATATGTTGTAAATTAACCGCAAATCTGATTCACTCCCACCGGTGTGCAAAAATTGACATCTCTCAGAAGTGCACCCTAATTGAGGGATAGCATCGGTGTTCTAAGATTTATTTTCCATCCCTTATACATATACAATGGAAACACCTCAAGGCTATGGATATCCCTATGTTGAAGTGAGTCTCTAGGATTACAAGGCCGGTTCCTTATTAATGTATCCTAAAACTTATTAACTATGGCGTTTAAAGGTTAAAGATGGATGTAACTAAAATTTTAATGATGTGATACACCAAAATTGATGAGGGATATGAATAAGAAACATACACAATATACTCATAAAAATTAATGAAGCATGATCCAATGGGTTTCATCTTGATCCTAAGGAAAACACTTTAATGTTGAGGGATAAATCACAACAACACTTTAGATTACTTGCTCACTAAGACTATGTAGAAAGCACCAAATTTGCAGCAAGGTAAGCTAATTAAATCAGGGAATGCAAATTCACAAGAGTTAATAAAATAATACACACCAATGCAAATAATTGAAAAGCGATAACTTGTTCTCATTCAAGGGAAAAACTAGCCAATAGCTTCAACACTTAGTACAAAAGTCCTGCTGTCATTTTTTTTATGTTCTTTTCCAATGCACAAATATATTGAAAAACTGATTTAACGTAACCCCTAAAAATAGACTAATTTTAAGTACACTTACATGTTATTATTAACCTTCATTGTGAATGAAGAAGAATATAAAATAGCATGTTGTTACAATTAGGTAATAATAGCCTTTTAACTCAAAAATACATCTCATCTCAGTCAAGAGTATCTTTACTTATCTAAATCTAATAGATGGATAAATTGGTGAATACTTTATCTAATAATAACTCCTTGTTTAGTTTGTAAGTCTTGCATGGTGCATGTAATATTTCTATCTGTAGCTATGATGTGACACTCATTTTCAATATTCATCCACTTACAAGGATATTTTTGTCTTCTTGCTTGTTTTGTCCTCTTGTGATGACATGCAAAAATAAATTCATTTTTAAAAATAATGTTTTTTTATTTCATACTTAACATAATAATTCAATCTTCCTTGTGGGGACCACTACATTCATCTATAATAGGACCTCCTTTGACTTGGCCATGTGTATAATCTTTGTTTGAATCTTTATCCATTCAAAAAAATTGTTTTGGTCTCCTTTGATTATTTTCAAATACTATCATCATTGATATTCTTTTGAAAACATAAACATTGGAACCTAATTTATGTGGCACTTAATAATCAATTATTTGATTATTTTTGTTTCTTGACTATTTCATGGCATATCATATCACTGAGGTTAAAGGACCTTAATCATTTGACCACCCATGGTATAGATATGTGTTTGATCCCCTTATTTTATTTAACCATGCACATGACTTTGAAAACATTAAGGTTCTCTAACTTAATCATTGGTGACTTTTAATTGAGCATGGAACATATAATAATGTTTCTAAAATGTTTGACCTTCTAACTAATCATCATCTCTTCTCATGTGGCTAGGTCACGTGGTTTGGTCTTTGATTGTTGATCTGGTCTCTCTGTAACCGTGACATGATGAATCTGCAACTGGGGCATAATGATTTGGTCTTGGTAATGATGTGGCTCATGAAATATAGTTTTAACCATGATTTTTGAAAAATCATTGTGTCCCCTTCTCATGATGGACTAACCCTTCGAAATATCAGTGATCATACTTTTATTGTGATGGAGTTATTGTTTTAATGGGATCCATTGATCTATGTACTTTGATCTTCCAACCATTGGATTATGTACCTCATTCTAACTAGGGTTAAGTTTGGTGTAACCATCAAGGTTTGCATTGTGAAACGTTGATCTTTGTACCTTTATCCTGAACCGTTAATCTCAACTCATGGATGAGTTACGTTTCACTTTTGTTGAATTGTGGTCAAGTAAACTAACTCAAACCCTAACTTCCAATTCATTTTACATGGTCATTTTTTGGGGTGAATCCCTTTAAAAATTTCTTCCTGGCTGCCATTATTTTGATCTTTTGAGATCAAATCTGTGTAGTTTTAGCCTCTATAAATATTTGTGAGTGTGTTAAGAGCTCACTTTTCCATGAATTATTTTGTTTGCTAATCTGTGATAAAGCTAGACGCCATTTTGGAGCATTTTTTAGCTCAAAACTATGTAATATCAGCCTTTGTGATTTCGTAGCATGAACTATTGCATTCTTTGGTGTTTGTGTCACTGTTTGATGAGAGAATAATAAGCCCTTGTTCCGTGGTTTGTAACAGTCCTTCACTTTGATTTTTTTCTTTATAGTACTAAAACTTTAAATCTTTTACAATTCCCTATGTTTTATTTGAACGAAAATAACCTTTCGAGTTTGAAACTCATTATGGATGCTCTTCAATTAAATATTCATCGAGGGTTTGAGGATTTGTTAAAAAGAGGGTAAGCTCGGATTCTTATATTTGAATCCTTCACAAATATTTTGTAGAACTATAATTACTGTAAGAAAAATATTTTTTTCCATATATGAAAATAAGAATCTTGTACTTATTTTTAATGAAATATATGGAGGTCTTGAGCTTTACCTGTAGTCTGTTTTTTGCACTCAAAACTGGGGTTTCATAATTTATCTAATTTTGCATGTGCTTGATGAAAACATTTAATTGTCCTCTGAAAATATTGCTTGAATTATTTCATTTTCTTTGAGAATGGTAGAATTGCACCCTTTTTCCTATGGGTATTCAATATTTGCTCTATTTTTGGTGATCTTTCTTTGTAATTATAAATTTTACATTTATTTTCACAGATTTTGTGAAGGATTTGATTAAAAATGGTATGTATTTTTTTTATCATACCTTAAATTGGATTTGCATTCTTCCATGACTTCGTTTCATTCATAACTATGTACCTTCTTTTTTTTACTCATACTAAAAAATTGGGTTGTTTTTCTCGTCGATTTGAAGCTCTATTTATCTTTTGAGCTCTGTATATATTTAGAGCTTTGAGGTCTTTGAGAATTTTTAGACATCATTATCATTTCTTATAAGCTCATGGTCGAGAACCTTGAACATTATTTTCATCCAAGTATTTGAAATTATTGCCACTTATTGCCCTGGATTATGTTTCTAAACTGAAACTTGTTGATGTTTCCGTTGATACTTGAACTGGGTTTGTCCATTTTAATTTTTAGTTGTTCTTACAACCCTATATTTTTCCTCAAATTTTTTGGAGCTCATAATTGATCGTTTAATTATGCTATTATATTTTGGCTCAACTACTCTTAATATAATTGCTTTTAAAGAATTGTGTTCTTTTTCTCTTATTGTAGTACCATAATTAATGTTTCAAATATTTGTTGTTAACTCTTTATGTATTCACTTATAGTCCAACATTCCATATTTTTAATGTCATATATATATATAATAAATGAGTCTATGTCCCATCTTGAATTTTTATGTAAATTCATTAATATATTCTGTACACTTTAGAAGTATTCTTAAGTACTTTTGATTTTTTTCCTTTCTGTTTTGAATAAGTGTCTTGGTTGTATTGAGGAAGGAAGAAATGTGTTTTCTATTCCTGCAAAAATAAATCAAGGAATTCAAGTTGGGGGCATTTCAGTTCACTCTGA
Organism: Taxus wallichiana var. yunnanensis; assembly: GCA_018340775.1. Taxonomy (NCBI): domain Eukaryota; kingdom Viridiplantae; phylum Streptophyta; class Pinopsida; order Cupressales; family Taxaceae; genus Taxus; species Taxus wallichiana. The sequence continues at coordinate 225,034,471 of CM031237.1, forward strand.
AATTGATCCTTGAAAATGTTGAAGACCTATGTAGTTATGCTTCTATATCACTTCCTTATACTTATAATTTGTTGTTTTGAACCTATTTGATTTGTCAGTGGATAATCTTTTGAATTAATAGAAATATGAACATGTTATCTTTGTTGGAATCTATTGTAATTTGTTTGATTATACTTTTGATACTATAACTTCATACTGTAGATGATCCTTTGCTAATAATACATTGTCACTTCTTCTATTTCTTTTTTTCTTTCATTCATCTTGAGCCATATTGAATGGATTTGAGATGGAAACATAATATAGTCCTTAAAATTTTAGTTGTAAATTATAGATGATTTCTTTTTCCATCAATATCTTTGGAATTTGTATTCTATGTATTGTAGATAAGGCATATAGAGGCATGTCTTGTTATAAGATATTCTTTATCCTTTATTTATCTTGATTAGATAGCTTGAAAGCACTTGCACTTTTGTACTTTTATTACTATAAAAAGGGAATGAATGGATTTTATTCTATAGACTTGAATTCTATTTAATGTAATTTATAAAATGAAAAATATTTTCTTTATTTAATTGCTACATGTACCTGTACATCTATCCTCTTTTAACTTTTTTTACATGCATATTTTACGTCAATAGTCATAAGTTAAATCCCACGACTTGTGTGGGAAATATTGAATTTCTATCTCTTTATGAATAAATGAAATTAAATTTTGTAATTGAGTTTTCTATTTCCTTTCACATTTGATTACTATAAATGGTAATTGTTGCATGAACTAAATAACTCAAAACACAATTAATCTCATTCAAACATAAATAAATAACAAGAATTAATTTACCTGTATTTTATAATGTACCTTCAGCCATGAAAAAAATAACAATGTTTAATGTCCCGGAGTCCAACTCCTAGTTATACGATTGTTCCCACCTTTATCAAGGTATTAATTTAGTTCTTCAGGGATTTTGTGTGATTTTGATGGAAGTGAACAGGGAATGACAACATATGTGAGGTGTTGTATTCTACAATAATACATATAGATATATTTTCCTTTAGTGATTCACTTACAGGAACTATAAACCTTTAAGAAACTATATGTCTTAACCTTTGTTAGGTTCACCACATCAAATATTTCATCTTAAATGAAGTTTTAAGTTGCCCATTTTTCATGAGTGAAATGTTTTTAACAAGAGTGAGGATCCGTATTCAGCAAGATAAAGGATAATCAATCAAGGGGTTAGATCCTCCTCCCTCATGGTTAACATGGTTAAATACAGTATTATTTCTAGACACCATAGTATCCACATCACTAGTAGCACTAGTAGAATTGTCCAATGTATAGATCTCCATAGATATTTGATGCAAACGAGGATGGAGTATGGGGCCTCATCATAGAGGACCCATAAAAACAAGTACCTAGAGCTTAGTAAGATAGAGCTCATCAGAATTTCAAATCAGTCCATGGAAAAATAATTGGGATCTACTCCATAGATGACTAGAGAAATAGGGGGAGCCACTTTTGATTGGAGAGATTGGTCATTTTTATGGATGCGGTGTACATGGACATCATTGGAGAGAGTGTAAACAAAAACCTAACAATAAGGGTAAGGACCTATTTTAGAGCCCACATTTGGTTACATGGAATGCATTAACAAGAATTATGTATCGATCAAGAACCGCAAGGCAGAGCACTAAGGTATAGTGATTGAGACTTTAGGTAACATCGGTGGTATTTCTACCTCTATCTTTTTTGATTCAGGATTTCTAATTCCTTTATTTCGCCATCATTAGTAGAGCGATGCATGATGCTAGTGCTATTTAGGTAGGGCCTTAATTATGATGTTGAGATGGCTTTAAAGCTACGCTCTTAGTGAACTCATTAGTTAAGGAGTGTTTAGTTGACTTAGGACCATTTACTATGGATTTAGATCTTCACATCCTTCCATTGGGTTCTTATAGAGTCATTTTGGTATAGATTGGCTATCGCACATAGAACAAGAATAGATTGTTATAGAAAAGTGATATCTTGTGAAGATGATTTGGGTATTGATTGGTGATAGTTGGAGTTAGGATACCTATTTCTATTCACACCATATCCCCTATGCATCTTAAGCGATGTGTACGTTGGGGATGTTAGCTATATACTATTATTATTGGTGATGGATCATAATGAGAATAATAGAACTTTACTTTATGATCACCCCATTTTATAAGAGCTTTATATGTTCTTCCCTATGAGCTACCTAGTCTACCACCCCCACGTGAGATAGATTTACATACCAATTTTGTTCATGGAGTAGAGCTTATCTCATGTGTGCCATATATGATGACTAACCTAAGATTTGTGAGCTCATGTTACAAAATTTGGATGACATTTGTGAGAATGGCCTAATCTATTCTAGTGTATCCCCTTGGAGTGCATCAATGATTTTTTCAATAAGAAGGATGGATCCTTAAGGTTATGCATTGATTACTGACAGCTAAACAAATTAACGATCAAGAATCACTACCCCCTTCCATGTATTTATGACTTATTTGATCCGATGAAGGGGAAAAATGTTTTCTAAGATAGATATTAAGTCAAGGTACCATTAGTTGAGGATCATGGAGGTCTATATTCATAATATAACCTTCCACACGATATATGACCACTATGAGTTCAAAGTTATGTCATTCAGTTTGATGAATGTCCCCACAGTATTCATGAGTTTGATGAAAGGGGTATTAGAAATACTTATACCACTTTGTGCTTGTATTCCTAGATGACATATTGATATACTAACACACACATGAGGAGAACCTTCGACAGGTTCTATTTTGTCTTCGAGAGCAACATCTATACGGGAATCTAGAGAAGTGTGCATTATTTTAGATAGAATCTTAATATCTAGGTCCTATCATATATGGGGAATGTATTGCATTCACTTCTTCCAAGATTAGATATATTTTTGAGTGTCCAATGGTTACTAATGTGATCAAGGTATGACATTTCATGAATTTGGAAGGATCTATAGAATATATGTTCAGGACATCTCACGCGCAATTCACATCCCATCACTTCCCTTCAACGGAAAGGGACGAAGTTTATTTTTAGAAAAATGTGAGCAATATTTCAAGACTTTGAAGGATAGCCTCACTACAATGCCTATTTTAATAGTTTCAGATCCATAGAGGGACTTCATTGTTTACACAGATGCTTTATTGGTAGGGATAAGAGGATTTTTAATGAGGATGTTCATGTTGTTTCATTTGAGTCTCAAAAACTCAAGGATTATGAGATCAATTATCAGACCCATGACCTTGAGCTTACAGTAGCAATGGTACATGCCTTAGTGCGGTGGACCCATTTCCTATTAGGCATGAGGTTGATTCTCAGGACACAACACTTGAACCTATGACATATCTTCACACAACCCAATCTCAATGCCCGATAACGGTATTAGATGGATATTCTATGTGAGCATGACATGGAGATTGGAGAATGTGAAAAGGAAGGTGAATGTGGTTGTGGACACTTTGAGACATTGAAGGAATTTTGCTATGGCTACTTTAATAGATACAAACTTACAGAGTAGGATCTTGTAGCAGATTCCTCATGACAAATTCTACCTATCATGTAGAGTAGAGATTGAGTCTCAAAGTCCCCTTGAGGGGAAGTTTTTGGGATTGAAAATGGATCTAGATTGACTTCTCACACATAAATATCAGATATATGTACCTAGATATTTTTGGTGATGACAAGATATATTTCCAGAGGTTCATTGTGCACCTTATTCATCTCATCACGGGGTGAAGAAGATGCACGCCACAATGAGATAGTTTTATCATTGGAGAGGACTTTAGAGGGATGTAGCTTTTTTATGTCTTGATGTTTGGAGTGTAGAGGGTGAAGAGGAGAATCAACATCCAATTTTCCTTCTTTACTTACATGTTAAACCAAAGTGGAAGTACGACACCATTTCCATAGTTATCATAGTAGGGATACCTATGTAGAGATATCACAATGATGCCATCATGGTCACGGTGGAGGATCATTGTTCTCAAGTGAAGACCACTATATAGCTAATTCATTAGTGTACTTGGATGATATTTTCAAACTTTGTGGGATTTCATGGAATATTATTTGTGACCGTGATCCTTTGTACACGTATCTTTTTTGGACTACCATGTAGTATGCTCTTGGGAAGAATATTAACTTTAGTACAACCTATCATCTAGAGACAGATGATCAAAATGATCATGTGAACCAGATATTAGAGGATATGTTTCACATTTATTTCATGGATCATCAATCACGTTGGGAGGAGTATCTTTATCTAGTATAGTTTTCTTATAACAACAACCTTCAAAGTTCCATCGACATTTCACCATTCAAGAACTATATGGAAGGGAGTATAGGAAACAATTGAGTTGGGATAGGTTAGAGGATATGGTATCTCCTTTTCCAACTATGTTACATGACATGGAGAAGCAGAGTTATCTTGATTAGACCTAGATTATAGAGGCTCGGGATTAAGAAGAAGTATCCATTTCAGAGGAGGACAAACCACAATTTTGATTTTGACACGAAGGTTTTTATCCATGTCAGGTCTCATAATATTCATATCTGTTACAGAAAAGGATTTATGTTAGCTCTAAGATTTTTGAGTCCATTTGAGATATTGGAGAGGATTGGTACCTTAGCCTACAACTTAAATTTATCACCCATATTGTCTCGCATCCATGATGTGTTCCATGTATTTGTTCTTAGGAGATTCATACCATATCCTTCTCATGTATTGGATTGAACTACATTGCAAGTGCATGAGTAGGGACAGGTGATGGTGGAGTCCATGTGCATTTTAGAGCATGAGGATTTGGGATTTTAAGGCCACAAGATCGATCAGTGCACGCATCCAATGAGATCGGTATGATGAAACAAAAATGACATGGGAGGATGCCACACCTTTAAGAGAATAGTTTTGATACCTATTTTAGTGACTTCCAGGAGGAATCAGAGTTTAAGGAGAGAGAGGATGTAATGCACACTCCTCTTCGACACTTAATATACTATCTTTTTTATTAATTTTGATTGAGACATTGACATTACAATTATTATATTTTGAATAACATGTGATAGATTATATAGACATTTTGAGTATCGATATGTTAGGATTCATATTTTAGATTATGATATGCTAGTTGACAATGATGAAAAGTTTTATACATGTTGATTTGCATTGTTCTAATTTTCTATTGACACATTATATTCCCGACATATTGAATATGATTTGATGTTCGGACTAGTCTTGTGATCTCATTGATGCTGGTAGAAATGGTATAATTGAAATATTAGAAAAATATAAATTATTATTTGCATTGCTTAGATTTGATGATGATCTATTTATGTGATATGATGATGTTTATTGATGGATGTGCATGTATTTTATTGCTGATGTATTTTATGCCTGCCATGAGATCAAAGAGGTATTGTTTTATTTTTGTAGGAAACTATATCACAACAAATAAGAGGGGGTTAGGAGACTAACCATAGAAGGATATTGGATGTTTGCAATGAAGGTCACCATGGAATATTTATGTTTAGTTATATTTTTTGTATTTTTGGGTTTTTAGGAGGTCTCCAAAGGGGGATGACCTCAAATGTTACCATGGGCTATGTGTGTTTTCCTTTTTCCTTTTTATTTATTTGTGAAGTATGTGATTTATTATTGTAATTTGTTTCACTTTATAATTTTTAATTAATGTGCTCTTATTTAAGTTGGTTAATCATGTTAATTAAATTAATTTTAGATGTGACCATTTGGTCATTAAATGGATTAGATATTCCTTATTTCTAGATTTTAACTAGATTTTGTTATATTATTATAAGTGTACTTGTCCCCATCCCTCAAATCCAAAACAAATTAATTTAAAAACATTTTTGGAGGCTTTTGGGACAAGTAAATCTTGTCCCACTCCTCTTAAATTCATCTACTAGCTATACCTATCGGGTAAGGTGTCAAAATTATACCCCATTATGTGATTTGGATGGTAAAAAGGTTAAATTATTGCACTTTCGTACATGAGTTGTTATTTTTGTCCATAGAGGTATGGAGTGTGAGTTTGTTACTTTAAGGAAATATTCATATCCTCAATCAAAAATTTATTAGTATTGATTTTGATGTTTAACTTGGTGATGTGGAGTTGAGAGAAGTGATGTGGCATCCTACATGGAGCCACCTCACCCTCCTCTCCTCTTTTTCTATTTATACAAGTTATTTTGATGTTTTGGGGTTACTTGATTTAGTTGTGCACTTACATTTTGGAGATTTTTGGCTTGATTTTTTTCTTGGAGTCTTGGAGATTGTTTGGATTTGGGATTGAGCTTGGAAGGAGCTTAGAGTTGTGATTGTGGATCAAAGGTTCTTGCAATGGCAAGGTAGGGACTTAAACCTTGTAATTTTATTTTATTATATGTATGTTGTATGTAAAATGAATGTTTGTGTGTGCATTGTTTGGGACTTGGGTAGTATGGCCTTAAGGATGGTGTAGGAGAAGGAATATGGGGATATTTTGAGGGAGGGATAAGAGTATTGTTTGCATATTTTGGAGGGATTTTGGGTTGGGTGTCCCACCTTTTAAGATAAGATATTCTTACTTATCTTTGTATGAAATACTTGAGGGAGTGATAAGAGTATGAGGGAGTGATAAGAGTTTGAGGGAGGGATAAGAGTTTGGTTTTGTTGTGTGGATGAATATTTTTGAGGACTTTAAGGTGGACACTTAACCCATTGGGAGGCATAAGTGATTTCCCCATATTTCCTTGCTCCCTTGGCTTAGATTTTTCAAGCCTTGTTTTGGAAAAGTTACATTTTATTGATATTGTTTTTTGTGCTTGTATGTGTTGTTAAAATATTGTTGGCATGTGTGTTATAATTTGAGTATTTTTGAAAGTTTCCATTGGTTGTATCCATTTTGTTGGTGCTCATTTTGATCCCTCACCATTTTCCCCTAATTTTCCTTTGTCTGCATGTTCTAAAATATTTTGTCTCTTGATTTGGGTATTTTGAAAGCTTTTACCTCCATTTTGAATGCCTTGAGTTGTTTGCAAAATCCATTATCATGTCCCTCCTTGAAGAAGTCTCTGAGTTTTCCCTGTTTCTGCCCTAATTTCTTCAAAATCCACGGGCTTTTAGTTTTTCCTATTTTTCCTCGACCATGGAAGCAAAGAATGATAAATTTATATTTGAATTCCTTTGAAAATCCAAATGCATGGTCGGAAGATGTTCGGAATCATGATTCACTTGTTTTTGTTTCAAAAAATTTCATCCTTAATGAAAAGTCAAGTTCTGGGCATGATTGGTGAATTTTTGTGTTTTTGATGGTCTGACGGATGTCTTTTTCCTGTCAAAGTTATTCCTCAGCATTCAGCAATCATGTGGCTACTTTTCATTTGTTAGGGGATGACGAACAAATGCTTTAACTTATCACTTTTTCATTTGGAAAAAGGAAAATTTGATCCCATGGCTCCAACCAATTTTAATTTGTTCTTTTGGCACTTACATGGCTTCTTCTAATTGGATGGGGAGTGGCGGGTTTTTTTTTGAACTTGTTCTTTTTGGATACTTTGGAAAAAATTTTGAACTCACCCCGTGGACCCGCTAAGCTCACGATAAAAGCAATTAAAGGCATGGGAAAATTTATTATTTTCACCCCAAGGGTATCCACGTGTTCATTTTGATTTGATGTGGCTTGGTGGGGCACTCCTAAAATTTGTGGAAATTTTAGCCCAGAACTTGTCCACGTGGAGGAATGATACTTATTTGAAACTTCACTTTTTGGTTTGGCCTTGAAGTTGTGCCAGGAGGACACGTGGACGTTCTTGTTGCTTTGCCTGAACTTAGACAAATTTTTATGCAATAGTGCTGGTTTGGTGGAATAGGGACATGTGGTGATCTTGCGCTCATTCAGGGTGTCCGCTCTAGGCACCATTTTGAAATTACGCGATGAAGACACATGGAGGATTCTATTGGGGCTTCCCATTCTTAGTATTTTTAAAAAGGGTTTTGAGAGGCCTTGGACACGTGGAGGGACCATGCATGTTTGAGGACTGGCCCTTGAATTTCATTTTAAAGAAGCATCAGGAGGACACTTAGAGGCCTCCGCTCACTTTTAATTTTACTTGGAATTTGGAACTACCAAAAGGCCTCGAATTGACACATGGCAATTGAGCTTTAAACCTACATATAAATATTGTCGGGCTAGGACATGTGGTGAGCTTGAGCTCTTTCAAGGTCTCAAATTTTGGGGACCATCTCAAGGTGCACCATTGATACATGTGGTAGTTTGAAAATTCAGAGGGGTGGGGAAATGGACCATCGGAGGTAACTTAGATTTTTTGCCTCTTGTTAGAGAAAGGGTTAAAACGTCAAAATGGTCTTTAGACCTAACAAGAAATAGTCAATACTTTCCCCGGTCATCACAGCGGAAGGGCGAGAGGTGCAAAGAAAAATGTGAAAATTTTACTTTTTCCAAAAGTTGTAAAAGGAAAAAAGGAACCCATGGACCACTTTAAAATGAATCTCCCATGTGGATGGTCTAAATTCAAATGGAAATCAATGGCATATGTGCATCTGTATCTGATTTTACTGCCATTTTAACTCTAGATCTCATGGGGATGCATATTCTTGTGGTTTTTTTTTATCATTTCTTGGAGTCTCTTGCATGCCAAATGAAGAGGAGCATTAATTTGGAGGCCTGGTTTGGTGGGGAGGGTATAAAAACGTCTCTCACCATTAATATGCAATCTGACTATCAGATTCGGCCTAATTTTTCTTTCCTTGGCATGTGAAAGACTTGTTGATATCTGGGTTTGATGAGGAAAATTTGGGGACATATTTTACCATTAAGATGAGATCTAATTTTTGGGCTCAATCTGATTTTCCATTTTCTTCTCCCAAGCATGCAAGGAGTCAAATTTGAAAGATTAGGGGTGGAAGTGGTTAGCGAGTAAAAGGAAGAGTGATCTACCAGGAGAGGGAGTTGAATGTGGGAGAGGCTCAAAAGATTTTCCCCTTGAGTACTGATAACTTTTTACAAATTTGATTCTGGGAATCACAATCGAGATAATGAGTAGCATTGGTGTAATCAATATCTTTGGTTTTGGGAGGGAAAGGATCTGTTGTAAAATGATATAAATAGGCATGATTTTAGTATAAAAAGGGTTAGGATTTTGTGAACGCAGGAGTGTTAGAAGTCATAAACTAAATTCCTAAGAGAAAATTTTGATAAAGCCCATCTTTCCGAGAAAACTGAAGAAACCTAAACTTATCCATTTTGTGTTAAATTTCATCATGTCAAGGTGGTTGCGAGTGTACAACCATTGATAATCTCTGAGATTGTTCGAGAAACATTTCCCTGCTGATAGATTTAATTAGACTTGAGTTAATTTGTGTTATTTTGGGAAAAAGTTCTGTCTTCTTCATTCTTGAATGTTCTGCAAGTAGTTTTTCTTATTCCTGTTGCATACTTGCATTGAAATCTATTTGAATCACACAAGATATTATCCTTGTGATATTTTGGTGGAATTTACAATTTCATTTATCATAAGGGATTCCATTTGATAGTGAAATAAAAAAATTTAAAATCATTATGATTCCTAGCATAACTAAAAGATTGTTTGTTAATCTTTGAGGGTATCTTAGGTGTGATGAAACATATATTGATAATGTTCGATTGAGTTTTAGAAATCTGAGCCTTCATTTTGGATCCTTTAAGTTTGTGTGAAAATTTTTGATCTGGGTCTCCATTGGAGCAGATATTCTAGTTGAAGGAACATTCTGGCTACTCTGAAGCATTCCTCTATTCGAGGCCTCCATTTTTGTAAAAGTTCTCAAATATTTGGTATAATCAACTTTTCCTTACTTTAATTCCCACAAAATCATTCAAAAACAATTATTCCTACCCATACTACCCATGTTTGTCCTGTGTGTATACAAATGCAAAATTTATATTACCAAAAGATATAGAAGCACACAAGTTTTCATTGTCTTTAGTTGCCTGAACCTTGCTTAGAAAATATCTCCATTATCTAGAGTTAGGTTTTGTTGCATTGACCATATTTTCTTCAATGTCTTCTTAATAATTCACAAGGAAGGACATCTCTATATCCTCCAAAAAACAGGATGAAAAAGGGTTCTCTCACCTTGGTTTAAATGCACAACCATAAAGTAGTGATGATAGATCACATCCTCTTGAGGGTGTTATCCATTTCTCCACATCTGAGTGACTAAGGGCTAGTTAGATCCCATCCCTAGCTACAAAAATGACTCACTATGATCTATATATCTCTAAGCTTCATGCCAAACTTATGATGCTACTCAAACTTTGAAGGAGAATCAATTTGGATACTAAAATCCTTCGGCACCATTTCGTGACTAATTTGAGTTTTGAGACATATTTGTTGATCTATTTTCCATTCGTATCTTTTTGGCCCATCACCAACACCTTATTAGCATCACCGTTTCCGGGACTAATTTGAGTTGTTTGAGATATATTTTCGATCTGTTGCCCATTTATATCTATTTGGCCTATCAACAACACCTTATCGATGCCTATTTTGAGTGACTAATTTGAGTTTATGAGACAAATTTTTGATCTATTTCCCATTCGTATCTATTTGGCCCGTCAACAACACCTTACTGGTACTACTACCAGGGAACATAGTGATTGTAGTTGATATTCAGACCCTAGTAAACACTTCTTATGTGCTCAAAGTGCTAATACATCTTTTCAAACATCATTTTGTGTTTGGGCCTGTAAGAAGTTTTCAAAGTTACAAGTGTATGTGCAACTCTTTCAGTTTCTACACCTAGTGCACTAGCTTTCATTGATAAATCTAGGTAACTTGAAAATTCAAGTCTTTCCATTTTCAATTGCTAGTATTGACAAACATCTGACAGATCATATTTTAGTGCATTTGCACAACTAAGGTTGAAATCCTTAGTGACGACTCTCTGTTGATTTGATTCTTGATGAGTACCAGTGTCTTAACCTCTGTCAAGTGAGGTTTGTTATGAATCTTTGCAAATATTGAAGGAAGAAGATATTTTTGTTTTTAGGGATTCTACTAGGACATTATTTCTAGAGCTAGGAAAAGTAAAGTCAGAAGGAAGAAAATCTTGGAGAGTTGTTGGAGATCAATAGACATGAGAAAATGGATCTCCATTAATGAAAGTTATCATCCTATCATTGAAGATTGCAAATTGATTACTTTAAATTAGGTAGCCTCTTTATGGAATTGAATTCTCCATTTGGAGAGCGGCTTCACTTGATTTTGAAAAGTTTTCTTCTCATTCTACCCCTGTCTTTTTAAAATTTGATAGGGATTTCTAAGAAACTAGGCCTTTAGGGGATATCCATTTTGAAAGTTACACTCCTATGTTTCAGACCCTATGCCCCTCATCAAATGGTTTCTCAAAACAACATGGCCCTCCCCCCCACCTGACCTCCATTCATTGTGAATACCTTTGGACCTATAAATTTTGTAGGGATGGGTTATCCAAATGTAGTTCCTCAAGAAGTAAGAACAAACTACCAAAGTTCTAAGGAAACAATGCTATAATTTGTGATCAACATCTAAAGATTTTTATCAATATGATATAAGACTTTGAGATTGGACATGAAGATGTATATATCAAATTGTTTATCCATACTTTGGAAGAGGATGCAAGGGACTAGTATAAATATTTGCTAGATAATTCCATTGATTCTTGGACAGAGATGAGCAATGCATTTAGATTGCAGTATGGTGATAGAACTGACCCTAGGTTTCTTTTGATAGAATTTGAAAACATCAAGAAGAATCCTAATGAGTTAGTACATGATTTCAACATAAGGTTTAATAAGACCTTGAGGAGATTACCTATTAGGATAAGGCCATGTGATAAATAAAATTTAATCAAATATTGAGATGCATTTGATAAAAAGGTTTCTTACTTACTTGAGAGACAAAAACCCTACTATTTTGAGGCAGGCATTCACCATGGCCCTGCAAATTGAGAATAACATCAAGGAAATTGGAAATCCTCCAAAAAGGGAGGGTGTAAAACTAATTAACCCAAAAAAACCTCACAAGCAATGTTGATTTGGAGGAAGTTATGAAACTTTTCCAAGGGTTGTCAAAGAAATATTAGAAAAATTAGCCCGGGTAGAAATGGGGATTGGGTAGATTTCAAAGGTCAACAAAAGCATTAAAATCTAAGACAGGTTCACAAATCACCAAATATCTGATGATAGAGGCAAGGGACCTGTTGGATTTGAAAATAGATAATCCTAAGCTAGGGAGACTAAAATGGTATCTAATCCTTAGGCTTCCGAGTTTTTATTATGGAGGAGACAAATGTCATTGATTGCTATGATAGATGTTTCATGCCCCATGATCCTTTTGAAGAGGATCAGCAAGAAGAAGAAGAAGATTATGATGATAATGATGATGATGTCTACATGATGGATTACTCTAGAAAACTCACAACAAGGGACAACTTCAACTAAAGTGATAAGTGCTAGAACTATTGCTGATTTTTGGGATTACATTCACTAGGTACCTTTTCTCCTCCCTATCATACTTTATAAGTAGATATCTGTATAAGATTTTGAATTTCCCTGATAATGACTTTTAATATTTGAGGGATTTAATGATAAAGAAGTATGATGGAGGAATTCCCTCTAAGGAGGATAGGAAGTTGTTGATGAATGCTGTTGTGGCTCAAGAAATAGAACACAACACAAGAAGTAGGGTTATCAAAGGGACAGGGCCTCAGGCCAAGCCAAAAAATCCATTTCTTTCAAATGTTCCTAAAGAGACTCCTAATTAAGATGCATCTGCCAAGGCCCTATTGTCCCAAACAAGAATCACACCCCTCCTCATGCCCAAGTTGTCAAAATTCCTATGCCATCTGATGAATGTATCAACCTTCCTTCAATGTTGCCTTACCAAAGTCTTTCCCTTATGATATTTCCCAGTCTTGAGCCAGATCAAGATCACAATTCCAATTTTTGAATTTCTTAGGATTCCTGAGCACAAGAAGAGGTATCTTGAGTATTTGGGGTTGAAAGAGGAGAAGACTACCCTAGGAAAAATATAAACATTGTGGAGACTCCATCAGTCATTGAATAATTAGAGGCACCACTAGCATCACAAGAGCTAGATTAACCACCTGAGGTTTATTTGGGAACATCCTTGGTAGATTCTTAGTTGAATGTGGATCCATTCTTTACCACCCTGATAATTAAGGATAGATTGCTACATAATTGTATGTTTGATTCAAGGGCATCATGTAATGTTATGCCTTTGGAAGTTATAAATGAACTAAATATCAAAGTAACAACTGCATATGGGAAGTGCACTTGCTATGGATTCTAGGGAGGTGCTAGTGGTGGGATGTGTGAAGGGTCTGATAGTATAACTTGCAGCCTATCTAGGTGGAAATTTGAAGCTTGATGTAGTTATTATTGACTACCCAGCCAAGTGGGGTATGCTTTTATCTAGAAAGTGGGCTGCAAGTGTTGGTGGGAGTGTTCAAATGGATATGTCCTATGCCACCATCCCAATTGAGGGAATCCTTGTCAAGTTGTATGGGGAAAATAAGATGTTGCACCTTATTGAGGATCCCAACAATGCATCCTATGAGGTATTGTACACAAGTGTTGATGTAGATAATTTGTAGGATTTGCTGATGGAAAAGAGCACAAGATTGAAGAATGCAAGTGTCTTGAGCAGGAAGGCTCTCCTCGGAATTTATTGTTTAATGGAGCTTGCTCCATGTTTAGAAATGGTGCTGGTGTTGTTCTGATTTCTCCAGGTCAGGAAAAGTTTGTATTTTCCTTCAAGCTCAACTTTGAGTGAACTAATAGCATTGTTGAGTATGAGGCACAACTACTAGGTCTGAGGATTACATGGAAATATGGTGTTAAAGACATCATTGTTAAAGGATATTTAGAATTAATTATAAAGAAAGTCAAAAAATTGTATGCCACAAAAAATCAGCGAATGAAACAAGATAAGCATGCAGTTTGGGATCTTATTAAGATGTTTGATTCATTCAATATTGTGAATCATGATAGGAAGTTTAATGATTTGGAAGACAGGTTTTCGATGTTGGGATCTTAGTTTGATAATTGTGTCATTGTCCCCATATTGTGAATATGATGTTGAAGTGCTAACAAGGCCATCTGAACCCGAAAACATTAAGCATTGGCAGGTTTTTGATGATGATGCCTAGGTAAAAATATTTTTACAAAATAAAGGAGAGTTTTCTAATCAAAATATCAATTGAGAGCCAATGGTGTGTGTAGTAGAAGGTAAAGAAACCTTGTTTGGAAAAGGAATCATCCAACTAAAAACCAATACCATTCCTAGAGGGCTGGTTTCTCTTGAGTCCAATTTTGATAACGTTGATCACATTATTAGAAGATGCATGGAAGCCTCAAGGGATATTGATGAGCATGACCTTGGCACAAAGGAGAGACCAAGGAATATCTGGTTGGGAAGCAATCTTAGCAAGGAGGAGAAGCAGTCCTACATCCAATTGCTAAAAAAGTATCAAGACTGCATGGCTTGGACTTATTCTGAGTGAAGGCATACAGAGAGGATATGTTTCAACATGAGACTACCTTGGAGTCTGATGCAAAACCATTTAGGCAGAAGTAGAGTCCAATCAATCCACTCAAACCTTAATATCAAGAGAAGAAGAAATTGAGGGATGGATGGATTATTCAGCCCATAGGTACTCTTCTTATACAAACCTGCTACAAGTTAGAAATAAGAATGGTGACATTAGGTTGTGTGTATATTTCAGAAATAGAACAAAGCATCAATGAATGATAATTATCCTCTCCCAAACATGGAGAACATGTGCAACTAGTAACTGGTTCTAAACTACTCTCTACCCTGGATGGTTTCTCCGGTTACAACAAGTTGTGGTGAAGGAGTAAAAAAGGATTAAAATAGCCTTTACCACTCCTTAGGGGAATTATGTGTATGTAAGGATGCCCTTTGGTCTGATGAATGCTGGAACAACCTTTCAAAGGGAAATGGATGTTACTTTTCCGTTAAATAAATGGTTTTTTATTTTATTTACTAGGATGATGTGACTGTGTTCTCTAGAAAGTGAGGTGATCACTTGCTGCACTTGGAAAAGATGGTGATAAGATGTAGAGAGTATGACATTTCACTCAATCCAAAGAAGTGCCATTTTGGAGTGCAGAAGGAAAATTTTCTTGGTCACATTGTCTCACAAGGAGTGATGATTGATCTAGAAAGGGTAGAAGCCATCAACAAGGTCTAGTTTCCAAGAACTAAGAAAGGAATCCAGTCCTTCTTTGGGAAGATAAACTTCATCAGAATATTTATCTCAAACTTTGTTGAGCTAACCATTCCAATCACCTCCATGCTAAAAAAGGACTAAGTCATCAAGTGGGAGGATGATTTATTCAAGATTTCAATGGGATTAAGGAGGCACTAAAGCACACACATATTCTAATGGCTCCATATTATAAGAATCCCTTTCAATTGTTCTCTTTTTCTTCAGAGAACACCATTACATCTATGTTGTTGTAGAAGGATGATGAAGGGGCTGAGAGGCCAATTTCCTTTTTAGTAAGGCATTGCAGGAGTTGAGTTGAGATACACTATTATGGAAAAACAAGCATTTTCCTTGGTAAAAGCAACAAAAGTTTTAGGCCTTACATTTTGAGTTCTAAGATTTTGATTATGTTCCCACACCATGGTGAAAGACATCTTATTAAAGATGGAAGTATCAAGAAAGAGGTGTAGATGGGTGAACAAGTTGCAAGAATATGACATGGATATCCAAATGATGAAGCTGGTAAGAGGTTTGAGCTTGGATAGGATTATGGATAAGAGTAACTTGTAAAATGTTGAGGTAAATGAGGTAGAAGAAGGTAGGGTAGATGTATTTGAGAAACTAATGAGTTTTGAGTGGTACAAGGATGTGATTTTCTATCTCAGACATTTGAAATGGCCTAAGTATTTAAGTAAGAACCAGAAAAGGCCCTTAAGTTGGCTTCCTAGAAATATGTCATTACTGATTATGGGTTAGCTTTGAAGAACCCTAAGGGAGTCCTCTTAAGGTGAATTACTAAAGATGAAGCCCCTAGATCATAATTTTGATCTCCATGGAGGAGTTTGTGGGGGCATTTTGTTGGAAGGGTCATAACACACAAGATCCTGAGGGCTGGTTATTGGTGGCCAAATATTTTCAAGGATGCAACACTTTTGGTTAGAAGATGTGAGAGTTTCCAACACTTCTCTGGAAGATTGAAAGCTTCAGGCTCCCTTCCTTTATAATCTTGTATCAATTGAAGCTCCATTCAAGTAATGGGGAATGGATTTTATTGGTGAGATTTTAGACACTTCAAGTGTTGGCCATAAGTGGATTCTTGTAGCCACATATTACTTCACCAAGTGGGTAGAGGAAATCCCCACCAAAAGGGAAACACACTAAATTGTCATGGACTTCATGTTGAACCATATCATTTGTAGGTTTGGGGTGCTAGGAAAATTTGTTGCTGACAATGCCATGAGCTTCAGAGCTAAACCTTTAGTGGAAATGTGTAGAGAATATGGGATAAATTTGACATATGCTTTAATTATAATCCCAAAGGAAATGGAAAAGTTGAGTCTAGTAATAAATTTTTTCTAAAGATTATTAGAAGAACCTTGGAGCTCAATAAGAGAAAATGGGGTGAGTAATTGAAATTTACTATCTGGGATGACCGAATTACTATTAAAAGGGCCACTGGAAAGAGTCCATTTGAGTTGGTGTATGGAACTCAGGCCTTGCTACCCCTGCATATGCAATTATCCTCATATCAGTTTCACAACAACTGGAAGATCAAGAAGTAGGTCCATATGATGCCCGCATTAACCAGATTATTGAACTTGATGAAGAAAGGAGGGCATCTCACCAAAGGCATATAAAGTTCAGAGAGAAATTGAAGAAGTTGTTAAAAGAAGGTCACTCCCAAATATTTTAAATGTTGGGGATCTTGTGCTACTATGGGATAGCAGGCATGAGGATAAGGGCAAACATGGAAAATTTGACACTCTATGGATGGGTCCTTACTCCATTGATATTAGAATTAGTGAACATACCTTATTCCTGAAGGACTTGGATGGGGAATTGCTTGAATTTCCTGCTAATGGTAGGCATTTGAAGAACATTTATTGGATTGATTCCCCAGAATCAAGGTGACCATATTTTTATAGTGTATAGTTTGTTGTTTTTTTCTGTCTTTTGTGTTTTTGTTCACTCTCTGGTTCTTGGTGACCTGTTTTTGCTGGTTTCTCTATTCATTTTTGGGAGATAACTTTGTTTCTCTTCCCTACAAGATGAATCCTTTTCCCAATGGATATTTTGGCACTTGGTCTACCTTTTTCTTGTGGCACTGCAGGAGTACCCATCCCAGTCGGGCCGATGTTGTGCTCGTTTTGATCTCTCACCATTTTCCCTAATTTTCCTCTATCTGCATGTTCTAAAATATTTTGTCTCTCGATTTGGGTGTTCTGAAAGATTTTACCTCCATTTTGAATGCCTCGAGTTGTTTGCAAAATCCATTATCATGTCCCTCCTTGAAGAAGTCTCGAGTTTTCCCTGTTTCTACCCTAATTTCTTCAAAATCCATAGGATTTTCCATTTTTCCTATTTTTCCTCGACCATGGAAGCTCGAGAATGATTAATTTATATTTACATGCCTTTGAAAATCCAAATCCATGGTCAGAAGATTCTCGGAACCATGATTCACTTGTTTTTGTTTCAAAAAAATTTCATCCTTAACAAAAAGTCAGGTTTTGGGCATGATTGGTGAATTTCTATGTTTTTGATGGTTTGACGGGTGTCTTTTTCCTATCAAAGTTATTCCTCAGCATTCAGTAGTCACATGGATTCTTTTGTTTGGTCAAGGGATGGCAGGAAAATTCTTTAACTTATCACTTTTTGCTTTTTGGAAAAAGGAAAATTTGATCCCGTGGCTCCGCCCAATTTGATTGGTTATTTTGTGCTTAAGTGGCTTCTTCTAATTAGATGGGGTGCACGGTGGGTTTTTTTTGAACTTTTCTTTTTGGATACTTTGGTAAAAAGTTTGAACTCACCCGCGGCCTCGCCAGGATCTGATTAAAGAAAATTTAAGTGGTGGGGAAAATTTCTTATTTTCACCCCGAGGGTGTCCACGTGTTCATTTTGATTTGATGCATCTCAGAGGGGCACTCCTAAAATTTGTGGAAATTTTTAGCCCAAAATTTGTCCACGTGGAGGAAGGATGCTCATTTGAAATTTCACTTTTATTTGGCCTTAAAGTTTACAGGAGGACACGTGGAGATTTCCAACAACGCTTTGCCCGAACTTAGACAAATTTTTATGTAGCTAGTATAGTTTGGTGGAATAGGGACACATGGTGAGCTGCCGTACTCATTCATGGTCTCCGCTCTGGGCACCATTTTGAAATTGTGTGATGAAGAAACGTGGAGGCTTCCGTTAGGGCTTCCCATACTTAGTATTTTTCAAAAGGGTTTTGAGAGGCTTGGGACATGTGGAGGGACCACGCATGTTTGAGGACTGGCCTTTGAATTTCATTTTAAAGAAGCGCTAGGAGGACACTTGGAGGCCTCCGCTTACTTTACATTTTGCTTGGACTTTTCAACCACCAAAATAGATTACCTCGAAAACCTGGCACATGACACCTTCCACTAAGCTTTAAACCTTCATACAAATCTTGTTAGGCCAGGACACGTGGTGAGCCGCGCTCTTTCAAGGTCTCAAATTTTTGGGGACCATCTCAAGGTGTGCCATTGTGATACATGGTAGTTTGAAAAGTCGAGGGGTGAGGAAATGGAACATCGGAGGAAACTTATATTTTTACATCTTGTTACCAAAAGGGTTAAAATATCAAAATGGCTCGTAGACCCAACAGAAATAGTCAATACTTTTCCCCGGTCAATGGTAAAAGGGTGGAGGTGTGGAGAAAAATGTGAAAATTTTACTTTTCCAAAAGTTGTAAAAGGAAAAAAGAAACCCGTATGCCTGCACTCTAAAATGGATCTCCCATGTGGACAGTCCAAATTCAAAATGGAAATCAATGGCAGTTATGCCTCTGTATCTAATTTATTTGGCATTTTCACTCTAGAGCTCTTGGGGATGCATATTCTTATGGTTTTTTATCATTTCTTGGAGTCTCCTACATGTCAAATGAAGAGGAGTATTAATCTGGAGGCTTGGTGTGGTGGGGAGGGTCTGAAAAATGTCTCTCACCATTAATATGCAATCTAATTATTGTTAGATTGGCACGATTTTTCTTTCTTTGGCATGTGAAAGACCTATTTGATATTTGGGTTTGATGTGGAAAATACGAGATGTCTTTTACCATTAAAATGAGATATAATTTCTGGGCTCAATCCGATTTTCCATTTTCTTCTCCCAAGCACATGAGGAGGAAAATTTGATAGATTAGGAGGTGGGAGTGGTTAGAGAGTAAAAGGAAGAGTGATCTACCATGGGATGGAGTTGAATGCAAGAGAGGCTCGAAGAGATTTTCCCCCTGAGTACCTAATAACTTTTTACAGATTTGATTCTTGGAATCACCATCAAGATCATGACAAGCACTTTGGTGTACTCAATATCTCTAATTTTTGAAGGAAATGCTCTATTGGAAAATGATATAAATAGGCATGATTTTTCCGTGAAAAGGGTTGGGAATTTGTGAACGTAGGAGTGTTAGGAGTCAGAAACCGATTTCCTAAGAGAAAAGTTTGATAAAGCCTATCTTTTTGAGAAACTATCTGAAGAAACATGTTTATCTCTTTTGTGTTAAATTTGATCATGTCAAGGTGGTTATGAGTTTAAAACCATTGACAAGCTCTAAGATTGTTCGAGAAACTTTCCCCTGTTGATAGATTTAATCAGACTTGAGTTAATTTTTGTTATTTTGGGAAAATTTATGTCTTTTTTTGTTTTGAATGTCTGCAAGTAGTTTTTCTTGTTCATGTTACATTCTTGCATTGAAATCTATGTGAATCACAAGGATCTTATCCTTGTGATAGTTTTGTGGCATTTGTAATTTCATTTATTAAAAGGGCTTCCATTTGATAGTGAAATAAACAAATTTAAAATCACTGTGACTCCTAGCATGAATATAAGATTGTTTGTTATCCTTTGAGGGTATCTTAGGCATGATGAAATAGAGATTGATAATGTTTAGTTGAGTTTTCCAATATGAGCCTTCATTTTGGATCCTTGAAGTTTGTTTGAAAAGTGCTGATTTGGGCCTCCATTGGAGCACATATTCTAGTTGAAGGAACATCCTAGCTACTCTAAATCATTTTGTTGTTCGAGCCCTCCATTTTTTAAAATTTCTCAAAGATTTTGTATAATCAAATTTTTCCTGCTTCACTTCCCACCAAAATCATTTAAAAACAATTATTCCTACCCATACTACCCAGTTTTCTGTGTGTATACAAATGCACAATTTCTATTACCAAAACATGCGAAACACTGAGTTTTCATTGTCTTTAGTGACTCGAACCTTGCTTAGAAAATATCTCCATTATCTAGAGTAACAACTCGTGAGAGTTAGGTTTTGTTTGTATATGATCATATTTTCTTCAAGGTCTTCTTAACGATTTCACAAGGAAGGATATCTCTATCTCCTCCACAAACAATAGGCTAAAAAAGGGTTCTCTCACCTTGATTGAAAGGCACAACCATAAAGTAGTGAGGATAGATCAAATCCTCTTGAGGGTACTATCCATTTCTCCACATCTAAGTGACTAAGTTCCAATTAGATCCCATCCCTGGCTAAAAATATGACTCGCTATGATCTATTTGTCTCTAAGCTTCCTGTCAAACCTATGATGATGCTCAGACTTGGAATGAGAATCAATTTAGATACCAAAAAATTCCTTATTTCTCTATGGTTGGGGCTCAAGGGCCAATGAGGAGAATGAATTCTTCTCCTCATTGGAATATACGTTGGGAGGAGATTGTTTCCTAATCATGCACAATTTCTATTACCAAAACATGCAAGAACACTCAGTTTTCATTATCTTTAGTGTTCGAACCTTGTTTAGAAAATATCTCCATTATCTAGAGGACAACTCGTGAGAGTTAGGTTTTGTTGTATATATCATATTTTCTTCAAGGTCTTCTTAACGATTTCACAAGGAAGGATATCTCTATCTCCTTCACAAGGATTGGTGTATACAAATGCATAATTTCTATTACCAAAACATGCGCAAAGAACACTTAGGTTTTCATTGTCTTTAGTGACCTGAACCTTGCTTAGAAAATATCTCCATTATCTAGAGTGACAACTCTAGAGAGTTGGTTTTGTTGTATATATCAAATTTTCTTCAAGGTCTTCTTAACGATTTCACAAGGAAGGATAATCGTATCTCCTCCACAAACAACAAAGCTAAAAAAGGGTTCTCTCACCTTGATTGAAAGGCACAACCATAAAGTAGTGAGGATAGATTAAATCCTCTTGAGGGTACTATCATTTCTCCACATATGAGTGACTAAGTTCCAATTAGATCCCATCCCGGCTAAAAATATGACTCACTATGATCTATTTGTCTCTAAGCTTCTGTCAAACCTATGATGATGCTCAGACTTGGAACGAGAATCAATTTGGATACCAAAAAATTCCTTATTTCTCTATGGTTGGGGCTCGAGGGCCAATGAGGAGAATGAATTCTTCTCCTCATTGGAATATAGGTTGGGAGGAGATTGTTTCCTACTCCTCCTTTTTGTTGTTGTGTCTTGAAGTTGAAGAGAATGGTGGGGCTAAAATTTAAGCCTTGGACATAATTGCATTTTATAGAAGACAAGATTGAATCCTACTTTCATAATTTTTTTTTAATGTTGTCTCCACCTAAGTGGAGGGGTTTTGTAACTTACATTTTAAAGTTTCAACTTCTTGTAAATGTATTATGTAAAACTTATTTGTATTGATTATCCAAGAAATGTATATTTTGGAAAAGAGGCATGTGAAGTTGCATTTTGTTGTTATTATATCTCCTTCAAACTTGTAAACTATACCAAGAGTGCATTTTATTTTTGAATGGAAACTATCCTTATTTGAAATGGAAATGCTTACTTTAAAATTTAAATGTTAACTCAAAATTTGTATTATGGATTCATTTTAAAAGAATAGTTCTCTTGTATGGAAAGTATATGTTGAATTCTTTTTTTCTTATTGTTGGAAAACTTGAATTGCAAAGGAAAAGGATGAAGTTCATTTAAGTATGTTACACTTTACTTCCCTTCAATTTCGAATGTAAAATGGAGGGATTTAGGTTGTTGTGTTGTAGTTAAATTTTATAAATATCATAAAGGGAAAGTTATACATTTTGTGTTTCAAATAAAGAACTTGTTAACTTCTTTAGTTGAATTTAGCTGAATGAAAGAAGTATTAGCTCAATTATGTAGACATTTATATAGTTTTTTTTTCAAACCCAAAAAAGAAATGTTCATTTATTTATTTACACTTACAAGGAAATAAGGGGCTATTAATCAAACTATCTCACATATGAATGTTTATACAAATTTAATAAATCACATATGCCCTTATACTTTTATTTTATAATAAACTCGAATCGATAGAGAGTTTATAACAAAACAAGCGCTGCACACACACACACATATATATATATATATATATATATATATAAAATAATATTTAATCTTGAAGGATTATATATTATAATTGGTGGTATTGTTAAATAATACAAAGTTTTTAAATAAAAAATGTGGTATTGAATAGATTTTTGGTCAAATGGCTGCGACTTTGATTAAGAATATATTAAACAATATTGGGGTAGGCGGTGCCCCAAACATATAATATCTTTAAAAATGGCTTCGGGAACATATATCATAGTTTTAATAATTTATATATTTTTTTGTGTACCTCATTTTGAACCAAATATGAAATGGGGAAAATAATTCCTACACCCAAATAGGGTAAAATCACCAAAAACAATAATACAAATATCAAATGAGATTCTTGGCAAACCTTAGGAGAGGGATGCAAATGAAAAAGAACCCTAAAATTGTGTGTGTATCCTTCTCAACCAAGCAAAATACTCCATAATATCTCTTTGGATCCATGGCCTCCATCCTCCCAAACCTCCAAAACAAAATAGTTAAAATGAGAAGTTAGGGTAAGAAAAAGTGAGTAAAACAAAAAAAATAAGGTTTTTAGGGAATTATTAATCCAATGTCTTAGATAGATTTGATCCAAGGGTGGAGATTAAACCCTCCCCCTTTTTAAGTTATGTGATTTTGTTGAATGGGGTCATTTAAATTAGTAGTGTGGGTATTAAGTGAAGGGGAATTTTAGTGGGTTAGTATAGGTTGTGATCCCCTTTTTATTATAGTTTGATAAATAAATACATGACTTTGATTTAGGGATTAAACCAATAATATTGTGCTTGACAATTAAATAATGATATAAAGGAATTAAATTATTTAGAATCTAAATATAGAGTTAGATAACTAAATAGTGGATAGTTGTGTTAAGTGGTTAGGGGAATTAAATTAAAATCATCTTAGGAAATGATTAAATGATGAAATTAAGAATAATTCAAATGGGTAAACCAAAATGATCAATGTTTCCATTATTTAAATAAAAATCAAAGTGAACCTTAAAAGGGGTTTATATTTCAAATCAAATTTGGAAAATAAACTAATAATATTTAATTATTTAATTTAATATTCGAATACCTTATGAATGATTAGAGATTGTTAACTAGAATTAATTAAACATAGTTAATATCTAACCCATTCAACCTTTAAAACAAAAAAAATCACCCAAAATTCTGCCTAATAAATTAATAGACTTTGGTGTAGTTTTGAACATTGACATTATGGGTATTACACTCATGATGACACTTTGGGAATGAGCTTCAGATTCCTCTTTGATCCCATTCCTAGAAATCTCATGCTTTTCATGACAAAAAAGGGGACATGAACCTACAAAAAAATATTAATTTAAGGAAAGAGAATCAAGATTGAGAAAAAAAATAAATTAACTAAGCACTGCCACATCCAAGGCATTTATAATGGCAAGATTTAGGTGCAAAATTTTTTAACATCCCAAATCCACCTAAAACCCAAGCATGCATGATTCTAAAAGAGAAATGAAGAATAATATGTTTCAGGTGGAGTGGTAAGACAGATCGAGAGGCGTCGATGATTATTTGAAGTAGTGTGTCATCAATGGAGTATTAGTGGGTGAGAATGATGTCAATTCTAAAGGAAAAGGTGTCAAGAACAGAGCTCATGCTTTACGATTCCCTCCTCCTCTAGCTTAGCTATGCTCAGGATGTCATCTCCTTGAATAAAGTCAAAGATGTATTTCTAATAATATATTTTTGTGTAGTTATCGAACATGGTTTTTATAATGTATTCATATTTTTGCAATCTGTGGTGACCACAAAAAACAAGTTTTCCATCTATGAAGGCCTAAAATGCAGCGTTTTAATGCATAAAATAAGGTGAAAAAAGGCGTAGAAGGGTTAGAGTGATGTAAAGCATAAAAAAAAACAAGAAAATAAAGCAATCATGTATTTTCCTAGCATCTGCGAATAATGAAAGTAATTGATAACAAGTTGGACAACCACAAGCTTCAATTGTTGAAACCCCTTTATTCTCTAATTTCCAAGATCAATTTCTTATAACACCGGAAGATTGATTCATAAAAATTGATTATGAATATTTTACTCCAAAAAAATTTCTCTCCATGAAGAAAAACATCATGCTTTGCATAAATTTGTGGGTTGAAACATGTCTTGTTAATGGTCCTCTAAGCAGGTGTATTCATTTGAACAGGTCTTGGCGATTACAATTTGGGAATGAACTTGAGCTTCCCCTCTGACCCCATGCCCAAAAATATCATGCTTTTCTAGATGACGAAAGGGGCGATGAACCTACAAAAAAATTAATTTAAGGAAAGAGAATCAAGAGTGAGCAACAAAGAAAATTACCTGAGCACTATCACATCCAAGGCATGTTTAATGGCAAGCTCTAGGCATCCAATTTCTGAACATCCCAAATCTACCTCAAACCCAAGCACACACAATTGTGGAAAGAGTAAAGAAGAAGAAGATGTTCGAGGTGGAATGAAAAAAATATTGAGATGTATCTACAATTTAAGAAGACACGTGTCATTAAAGGAGCATTGTTGTCAAGAATGATGTGATTTTTAAATGTGAGAGAGTGAAAAATGAATCTCATGATTTTTACAATGTGCTTCCCCTCTAGACCATTTATGCTCAAGATGACGTCACCCTCAAGAATGTTGAAGATGGATTTATAATAAACTCCTTTTGGGTAGTTGTTAGACATGGTTTTCAGAATGTACTCATATTTTTGGGATCCATGGTTACCATAAAAACAAGTTTCCCATCCATGGAGGCCTAAAATTTAGAACTTTATGTGAGAAAAAGGGCAAGAAAAAGGCGGAGTACAAGAGTTGTAGTGATGTAAAGAAGAAATTAAATCCATAAAATAAAGAAATTGTGTGTTTTCCCATAGCAGCTACAAGTAATGATATAAATTAATGACGAGTTGGAAAACCATAAGATTTAATTTTGAAACCCCTTTACTCTCCTATTACCAAATCATTTACTCAAGACACCGGGAATATTGACTCATAATACTTTCATTATGGATCTTTAACAACACAAAAATTTTCTACATCAATCAATAAGTCATGTTCTACGTAAATTTTTGGGTTGAAACATGTCTTGGTAATGATTTTGTTATCTCTATAATTGACACTATTTACAACAATTTGTTCCATCCACCTAGTATTAATTTACTTGTCTTCAAAAAAATTTTATCGATACATGGTGCTTTATTGTATTCTTCTATTTCCTTTTCCGCTCACTCTTATTTCTCTTTTGGAATTATCATCTAACACCTCACATGTAATTACTAGTTATATTTATCATTTTGAATAGGGAACACATGATTCTATATTTATATGTGTTTGCATGATTAAATTATTTTTTTAGTAATGATAGTTCATCCATATATTGATCAAAAACTTGTAATATGTGAAATTCTAAAATTAGTTTAGGAAAAATTCAATCTATATTAGATGTTTCAGTTTTTTTTTTGTAGTTCTATTATTAAAATGCATGAAAAATATGGATGTTGTGAGGAACCAAATTTTTAATTATTAGTAATTGTAATTGAGAGCTTTTGAATTTAGAGATGAATTTGTCAAGAAATTAATGGAGATTTGTTTTCATTTTTATTTATTTATTTGAGATATTTGTTGTCTTTTCTCAAACAGTTAGATTTCTATCACATTTTGATTTACATTAAGACATATCACTATAAATTATGATATGTTAGTGAATAAAATAGAATGGATAATGATTGACATGATTCATGAAAAATTGTTGATCTTACTTTAGACATGATCAAATGATATACTTGGGATGTCTCAAACAATTCATATATTGAGCATTACGGTGTGATATAGAGTTAGTTATTAAATCTTGTTGATTTTTTTAGATTTACAAAATTTTAGCTCATTCATTATTGTTGTTTCCTAAATTATGAAAAATTAACTCAATTTTTTTTCATAGTTTAATCTTAAT
This sequence comes from Taxus wallichiana var. yunnanensis, assembly GCA_018340775.1. Lineage (NCBI taxonomy): Eukaryota > Viridiplantae > Streptophyta > Pinopsida > Cupressales > Taxaceae > Taxus > Taxus wallichiana. The sequence continues at coordinate 225,061,130 of CM031237.1, forward strand.
ACATGCACAAGGAATATATATATTTTTTTAATTTATTAGATAAAGGCAAAAATAGGGGTTTGATAGGGACCCCACCCTGTAAGAAAGCATGATTGAAAATAAAGATGAAACAATAAGCTTAATAAGAAACAAAACAAGAGAAGAGGGCAAGCGGTTGTCGAAAGACATCCATGAAAATAACCAAAAACAACTACAAAACCTTACTTGAAGTTAGATTTTTGATGGAGATCTAAATTCCAACCAACATTCTCATTCTAAACCCTAGGGACTGCTTTCATGCTAATGGTGAACCAAATATTAACTTTCCTTTACACTTATGCCTATGATTTTTGATATTTGTAAAGTTATATTGAGTTCTTTACATTTTGGTTTCCATAGTAATATGATGTTTGTGATTTCTCTTAGTTATAAAAAGAGAAGATAGGGTTTTAAGTTATTTTCTAAAATAATATTATTCCTTTTATATTTTGTATTAAATGTAGTTCACTTAGTTTAGGTCTATCATAATTTTGAATATCCATGGTATATATGTTATATTATTGATTGTGCGATCTAAAATATTAACACATATACAAGTACTAAAGGTCACAAAGTTCATAGTGATTTATATATCTAGATTGTTTTGTACCATTGAACACTATTTTTGAATAGGTCTTCTAAAATGAGTGATATTAAATCCTCATATTATTTTTGAAGCCATGTGCAAACTTCCATAGAAAATGAGTATGTTATCATCACTACAACCTAGATAATTATAATTATTATGTCGTCATTATACTCTAACTTCTAGGACACGTTGTCCACTCAAAATGAGTTTAAGTGTTTTCTCTGTTGTAATACCGATAATGTGAAATGCCAAAGAAATTGAGAAATCTACATTTTGGGTCATTTTGTGTGTTTTTCGGCCTCACAAACATTTTTGTCTTGTGTGTCCCAAGTTCTATGGGCCCTCTGTTCCCCGATCAGCCGGTTCACCCGAAGTCTATTCTTTTCGGGCCCATCGGAAGTTTTGTCCCAAATGTCCCAAGTTCACCCGGACCAGTTGTTCCATTTTCATCCGATTCGGCCGAGTCACATACCTCGCGTATTTTTATCCCACGTGTCCCAAGTTCCCTCGGACCAATTGTTCCATTTTCATCCGATTCGGCCGAGCCACGTACTTCGCGTACTTTTGTCCCGCATGTTCTAAGAGCATTTGTGCGTCTTTTCCCCGCATCACCCGAATCGGCCGAGTCACGTACTTCACGTACTTTTGTCCCGCGTGTTCCAAGAGCATTTGTGCGTCTTTTCCCCACTTCGCCCGAATCGGCCGAGCCGCGTACTTCGCGCTTTCACGTCCCACATGTCCCAAATGAACCAAAGTGCTATTTGTGCTAATTTTTCCCGCTCTACCCGAATACCTTGCTTTTCAAATTAGTATGTATTAAATGCGCATTCATTGCCTTTCTCTCTCCTAAACGGCTATATAACAAGCGAACCCCCTATACGTTTTGCACACTGCTTTCTTGCTATCTTTTGCTCAAACCTTTGCAATCTAAATTCCTATGTGCGTATCCATTTTTATTTGCAATTCCTTCCCAAGTCGAGCTTGCAGCTTCAACCTCCGAATTACTACCAACATGAAGATCAAATTTCAGGGGCAAGAACAAATCTCACCACTAGAGTCTACCGTTCCCGATATCGGGGACAGTGAAGTTCGCCATCTTGACTTTAGTGATTTTTGGTCGAGGATGATAGACGCAAACCCTACGCCAATGGCACAGATGATTCATGACAACGGTTTGGCTTTCGCTGGTGGTTTCCCAATCTCTGTGCAATGTGCAGATACAGTGCTTTCATGCGGAGCTCATTTCAACCCTGATTCGAGTGAATTGACCAATATACACGTGGCAGAGACATAGCCGAGGCATTGAAGAGATTCAGGCAGTGGATTTTGAAGTCAGTGGGTCCCTCCCAGTCATAAGCACCTGTCTTCTTCTCCTTATTCCTCTCTTCTCTTCCAATTCTTTTTCTCGGATTTATTGTAATAAGTTGAGGTATTGCGATTGGCAATCCTTAACTAATATTTAGTTAAAAGAAGTAGTTACCGAGAGTAACTGAATTGTAAACTATATAATGGCCTCTCCTCGCCATTTTGAAGGAGGAAGAACTTGGCTTATTTTCTGAAAGTGTAAATAAATCATAAAGAAATCAATACATAAGGGCTTTTCATTCTTCGTCTATCTGATCTCTTTTATCTCTAAGCTTTTCATTTAATCTTGTTAAGATCATTTGTCTATATTATATTAAGAAGCTTTGTATTCTTGCAGATGTTATTGATAGAACTTTGTGTCTTTCAAATTTCATCGTATTAGTATGATACAAATGATCTTGTTTCAATTCACTGTACCTTCGCATGCATAAAGAATTACTCTGTCATCTATAATTCTAAATGGTGCCTTTCTGCTCATTCTCATTTTCTCATTCCTCAGTCCTTTTGTAATTGATGATCCTTATAGAAAACACTTTCGTAAATATCCAAGTTCCACAAGAAAATCATGTTTTGTATATGTGTAAATAGGTTCGTTTCTGAATAAGGGAACCTCTCCCATTAAAGAGGAGGGACTTCTTGTCCCCTGACTATTGCTCTTTGTGAAGTCCTATTTTTCGACCAACAGTTTTTTGGTGACTCCACTGGGAAATCATATTCCAGTTCTATAATTTTTTATCATCCTTTGATCTCGCGACTCCGCGTTTTACTCGAGGGAGAAGGGCCCTTAGTATTGAATATTTTCAGTTCCAGCTTTTGGAGCAGCAGGGTTTTCCTTTCCCTTCAACAAGAAATAGAAAGACTCGTTCAACAAGTACTCCACCTATCCAAGATAGAATCCCTACGGGTGGTATTCCTTTAGAGTCAATCAGTCCTAATCTTTGAGCTTTGATTCTTGCTGGTGTTGCAGTTCCTCTTCAAGCCATTTTTCCAAGAATGGCGGTACCACTGCCCTGGGGTCATCGTGTCGGGCCCCTTGCCCTTCCTCAGCCTTTGCATGAGTTACCCAGAGGTAACCGGAAGAACTTCCCTAAATTCAAAGGCGATGGTAAAGTGCATCCTGATGAACACATCACAGCCTTCATAGTTGCATGCGGAGTTCTAGGAGTTGAACATGAAGATGTCTTCGTAAGACTTTTCATTGAGACTTTATAAGATAATGCTGCTGATTGGTTCTATCATCTTCCAGCTGGTGCTATCACCAGTTGGGATACAATGAGAACTAGGTTTGAAAACCAGTTCAAACCAAAGAAGACATGCATGCCTTGATAGCCCAAATCTCTCAAATAAAGAAAGATTCACAAGAACCCATGAGAGAATTTGTGGCCCGATTCAACAGGTTGATTAACAAAATTCCACCAAATACTCGACCTGTAGATCAAATTCAAAAATGTTTCTTCCTAAATGCCCAATCGCCTAAAGTTAGCTATGCACTAAGAAGGGATAATCTCGCAACATTGGCTGAAGATCAAACTCTTGCTGTTAGTGTCGAAGATGATTTAATCATGTCAGGGAAGTTGAGGAGAGACCCTTCTAAATCTAAATCTGCTTCTTCCTCCTCTTCCACCCCTGGACCTAATACTGATCCCTTGGTACAAAAACTTGCGAATGATCTCATTGCCATTAAGAAACAATTGGCTCAGCATGCTCCCTATGCAGACATTCCAAGGAGGAATTTTCAGCCCAGAAATCATTTGCCTGCTGCTCAAACAAGGCTAGCGCTTGAAGGACCTCCTATTAAAGTTCCCATCAATGCAACCTGTGAAGTTGAGGAACCTGAAGATGAAGAGGTTAATGAAGATTGTGAGGAATTTGTTGAAGAGGTTGATGATGAAGCAGATGAATTTGAGGGATCTCGAGTTAATTTCTTCACCACTGAGGGCATTGATGATGAGGATGATTATGATGAAATAGTAGCAGACATGAATAGTGAATCATACGCTGTCATGACTCGAGAGCAGACAAATCAGAGGGAGAAAGTGATGCAGCCCACCAAGAAATCTAAAGAGCAGCCGACAACTATCCCCGTAATTGTAAAAAGAGGATCTCCTATCCCCATTTCATCTACACCAAAGGTGAGTCCTGTCAATTCTGCTACTAAAGTTATTTCCATTTCTCCTAAAGTTGATAAACCTAAGATTTCAAATGATGATAGCCCATCCACTTCTGGGTCTTTTGATATTATTGACCACCTAAAAAAGACTAAGGTTCAAATCTCAGAGGCTGAGTATTATCAAACCCATCCCAAGGCTTTTGCTAAAATGATTCACTTTGTCAATTCCCATTCTAAAACTACCTCTAAAGGCCTTTTACCCACTCCTTCTTCTGCACCACAACCTAATCTGGTAGCCACTGTCACCTCGCCCAATGAAAAAATCAAACCATTCTATGTGACACTTCTTATAGCTGGCCATAGGCTCAGTAATTGTGTCATAGACTCAGGAGCATCAGATAATGTGATGCCTGCTAAAGTAGCTCATGCCTTAGGCTTGAATCTCACACGCACTTATGGATCTTGTTACTCTATGGAGAGTAAGGAAGTGCCCTTAGTTGGAAGAATTAAAGATGCACAAGTGGCTTTTGCTGCTTTGCTTGAGAAGAAAGTTTTGGCTACCATCTTAGTAGCAGATATTCCTCCTTCATATGGGATGTTGCTAAGTAGAAACTTTTGTAAGGATGTGGGTGGAGAAATTCAAATGGATTGGTCACATGCCCTCATACCTGTTAATGGACAAATGAAGAAGTTGCTGCTTGAGAAGCAATCTGAGTATATTGTACAAAAAACGGATGATCCCAAAGCACAAATACTCTATGAGGATATGGGGCATGGCAACTACATGATTATGTCTCCTGAAGAAATCCAACTCCCCAAAGTATCACCTAAAGATCCTAATGGTGTTTGGATTTTAGAGTTTGATGGAAGTTGTTCCTCAGCTGGTTCTGGAGCTGGTGTCATATTGGTGTCACCTGAAGGAAGCCTTCATCCTTTCTCATTCAAGTTGCAATTTGAAAATACCAATAATACAACAGAGTATGAGGCTCTCATTCTTGGACTACAGGTGGCAAAAGAACAAGGTGTGAAGAATCTTCTAGCTCATGGGGATGTGGAATTGATTGTAAAGCAAGTTAGAAACCTCTTCCAGGTGAAAAATGGAAGGTTGAAACATTACAGGAATCAGGTGTGGGATTCCATTGAATTTCTTGATGCTTTCTCCATTGAAGCAATACCTAGGGAGAAGAATACCAGGGCTGATTCATTAGCAGTCTCTGGGTCACTGCTTATACCTCATCCTGACTTTTCCCAAGATAAGTTCACCATTGAGATGATCCATCGACCTAGTGTACCTGATAATACAAATAACTGGCAAGTTTTCAATAATGATCAACATTTGCTTTCTTTCTTAGAACTCAAGGATAATTTTGAACAATTGTACTTTGAAGGAAGTGATAACTTGCCTCGTGAAAGTGTGCCCTTTGACAAAGAAGCCACTCAAGGAGAAGAAACGGATCAGGATGGGTGCATTAAACTCAAGGGAAACAAGATTCCTAAAGGATTGGTGAGTTTAGAGGAACTATTTGATAAACACGATAGGTATGTAAAGTCTAGAGCTTCTACTGGACCTCAACAATCAGCTGAATATGACAAAATTAATATTGGGAGTTCTACTGACCCTAAGTTCGTGAACATTGGAAAATGTTGCATAGCAAATGAGAGAAAGAAAGCAATTGATCTGTTAAAGAGGTATAAGGATGTTCTTGCCTACTCTTATGAAGATTTAAAAGCTTTCCAACCAAAAGAGATGCAACATTTTATTCCTCTCAAACCTGGAATTAAGCCTTTTAAACAAAAGTAGAGGCAATACAATCCCAAAATAGCTGACACCATTTTTCAAGAAATACAGAAGTTGTTGAAAGCCAAAATCATTTTTCCTATCCATCATTCAACATGGATTGCCAATATTGTGCCTGTTAGAAAGAAAAATGGTGAGATCCGCATCTATGTTGACTTCAGGAATCTGAATCAAGCTTCCTTGAAAGATAATTATCCTTTACCTATGATGGATCAGGTCTTACAAGCAGTAACAGGATCTGAAATGTTGTCTATGCTTGATGGATTCTCAGGATATAATCAGGTAGAAGTTAATACTGCAGATCAACACAAAACAACTTTCACTACCCCTTGGGGTACCTTTGCTTACAAAAGAATGCCTTTTGGGCTCATTAATGTTGGTGCCACTTTTCAGAGAGCTATGGATCTGGCCTTTGGAAGTTTGAAAGGGAAGTGTATTGTTGTATACCTTGATGACTTGACTGTGTATTCTAAAACAAGGGCAGATCATTTTCAGCACCTGGAGACAGTTCTGCTAAGATGTAGAGAACATGGGATCTCTTTGAATCCTAAAAAATGTCTTTTGTGTCACAGAGGGGAAATTATTAGGGCACATCATCTCCAAAGATGGTATTAAAATTGATCCTGAGCGAGTTCAAGTTATTCAGCAAATTCCTCTCCCAACCAGCAAAAAGGGCGTGCACTCTTTCTTTGGTAAGATCAATTTTTTGAGAAGATTCATCCCTGATTTTGCAGAACTAACTCTGAATATCTCCCAAATGATGAAAGGTAAACAAATGTTTGGTTGGTCTTCTGAAGGGAAAGAAGCCTTTGAAGATATTAAAAGAGCCATTGCTAAAACTCTTGTTTTAGCATGTCCAGATTTTAGTAAAGATTTTATTATCTATTGCTACGCCACAGATAACACCTTGGCTACGGTTTTGACTCAGGAAGATTCTAATGAGCACGAACTCCCAATTGCATTTATGAGCTATATTCTGAAAGATCATGAGTTAAAATATACCATGATGGAAAAACATGCTTTTGCAGTGGTTAAAGCTGTTAAGCAGTTTCATTTTTACATTCTCAACTCTCACTCCATGGTGTTGGTACCAGATACAACTGTTAAGTCAATTCTCACACAGTAGGAATTTGGATCCAAGAGAGGGAACTGGGTGGCCAAGGTCCAAGAATATGATATTGACATCAAACCGACCAAGCTCATCCGTGGAAAAGGCCTTTGTGAGCTCATTCGCTGAAGGAGCTAGACATGAGTTACTGGAGGATAAAATTGGTCTTCCTACAATTCTGTTTCTTAGCTCAGTTGATGAATGGTATGCTGATATCGCCCATTTTCTCACCTATGGAGAATGCCCCTCTCATTTGACTGCCAAAGAAAAGAGGACTGTTAAACTAAGGTCAGTGCAATATGTGTTGTGGGAAAACGCCTTGTTTAAACGTGGGTTAGATGGAAGGTTTTTGAAATGTGTGGACAAGGAACAACAGAAAAAGCTACTCTCAGCTTTTCATGATCAAGCATGCGGAGGGCACTACTCATCAACCGTCACTACTCATAAGATACTTCGTGGAGGATATTACTGGCCTACCTTGTTTAGAGATGCATCAAAGTGGGTTGATAAATGTGAGGCTTGTCAGAATTTCGTGGGTAGACCCAAATTGGCCTCTTTGCCTCTTAGGCCAGTTGTAATTGAAGAACCTTTTCAACAGTGGGGTTTGGACTTCATTGGAACACTTAATCCCTCTTCTAGTGCTGGTCATACTAATGTATTAACTGCATTATTTCACCAAATGGGTAGAAGCCATTCTAGTAAATGAGACTACTTCAAGTGGTGTGTAGTTTCATCAAAGAAAACATCTTGGTAAGGTATGGTGTACCAAATAAGATTGTGACAGATAATGCTTCGAATTTTTCTTCAACTGAGATGATGGATTTTTGTTATGGATATGGTATCTCTCTGGCTCATTCCTCGATTACTATCCTCAGGAAATGGACAAGCATAATCCACTAATAAAAATCGGTGACCATAATAAGGAAATTAGTCAATGAGTCCCAACGAAATGGCACAAGAAACTCTATGATGCTCTTTGGGCAGATAGGATCACACCGAAGAGAGCTATTGGAATGTCCCCTTTTCAGGTAGTATATGGAGTAGAAGCTCAATTTCCAGTAACAGTGGAGATGCCAGCCTTGCATCTAATGAAGGCCATTGAAGATACCAGTTTCAATGATGCTTTGGATAAGAGAATTATGTACCTACACAAATTGAATGAGAACAGATTGGAAGTTGCCGATAAGATATCTGCCCATCAACAGAAAGTTAAGGTCTTGTTTGATAAGAAAGCTAGGTTCAGAGATTTCCAAGTTGGAGACATTGTTTTGTTGTGGGATAAAAGGCATGAACCTCGTGGCAGCCATGGCAAGTTTGATTCCCTTTGGCTCGGACCTTTCAAGATCAGGAACTTTTGGTAAGAATTATTTTTACCTTGATTATATGGATGGTTCTTCTCTCCCACTTCCTTATAGTGGGCAGTACCTGAAATTTTTCAAGTCATAGGTGATTAGGGAGTCCTTTGTATATTCTGTACAACGTTTTTTTTTCTTTCCTTTGTTTTGGTGTGTTGTCCTCTGTATTGGTTTACTTTTTGACTCCATTGCCCAATGGATAAGGTACTGGTCTACTTCCCCGAGTTTGTCTAAGTTCTTACCTTGTCTCATTCCTTGAATTTATGCCAAGTCATCCCTGAAGGAGCCAGCTGTTGTCCACTCAAAATTCCCCTGCTCTTAAGAAAGTGAAAATTTAAAATTTTGAGTTTAAGTGTTTTCTCTGTTGTACTGATAATGTGAAATGCCAAAGAAATTGAGAAATCTACGTTTTTGGGTCATTTTGTGTGTTTTTCGGGCCTGTCAGGACATTTTTGTCCCACGTGTCCCAAGTTCAATTGGGCCCTCTGTTCCCCGATTGGCCGGTTCACCCGAAGTCTCTGTTCTTTCCAGCCCGTCAGAACTTTTTGTCCCAAATGTCCCAAGTTCACCCGGACCAGTTGTTCCATTTTCCTCTGATTCGGCCGAGTCGTGTACTTCACGTATTTTTGTCCCGCGTGTCCCAAGTTCGCCCGGACCAATTGTTCCATTTTCTTCTGATTCGGCTGAGCCGCATACTTCGCGTACGTTTGTCCCACATGTTCCGAGAGAATTTGTGGGTTTTTCCCCGCATCGCCTGAATCAGCCGAGTCACGTATTTCGTGTACTTTTGTCCCATGTGTTCCAAGAGAATTTGTGCGTCTTTTATCTGCTTCGCCCGAATCGGCCGAGCTGCTTACTTCGCGCTTTCACATCCCACATGTCCCAAATGAACCAAAGTGCTATTTGTGCTAATTTTTCCCGCTCTACCCGAATACCTTGCTTTTCAAATTAGTATGTATTAAATGTGCATTCATTGCCTTTCTCTCTCCTAAACGGCTATATAACGAGTGAACCCCTATACGTTTTGCACTTTGCTTTCTCGCCATCTTTCGCTCGAACCTTTGTAATCTAAATTCTGTTCGCGTATCCATTTTTCTCTGTAATTCCTTCCCAAGTCTAGCTTGCAGCTTCGCCCTCCGAATTACTACCTACATGAAGATCAAATTTTAGGGGCAAGAACAAATCTCACCACTAGAGTCTGTTGTTCCTGATATCGGGGACAGTGAAGTTCGCCATCTTGACTTTATTGATTTTTGGTCGAGGATGACAGATGCAAACCCTACGCCAATGGCACAGATGATTCATGACAGAGGTTTGGCTTTCGATGGTGGTTTCCCAATCTCTATGCAATGTGCAGATACAGTGTGTTCATGCGGAGCTCATTTCAACCCTGATTCGAGTGAATTGACCAATATACACGTGGCAGAGACATAGCCGAGGCATTGAAGAGATTCAGGCAACGGATTTTGAAGTCAGTGGGTCCCTCCCAGTCATAAGCACCTGTCTTCTTCTCCTTATTCCTCTCTTCTCTTCCAATTCTTTTTCTCGGATTTATTGTAATAAGTTGAGGTATTGCGATTGGCAATCCTTAACTAATCTTTAGTTAAAAGAAGTAGTTACCGAGAGTAACTGAATTGTAAACTATATAATGGCCTCTCCTCGCCATTTTGAAGGAGGAAGAACTTGGCTTATTTTCTGAAAGTGTAAATAAATCATAAAGAAATCAATACAGAAGGGCTTTTCATTCTTCGTCTATCTGATCTCTTTTATCCCTAAGCTTTTCATTTAATCTTGTTAAGATCATTTGTCTATATTATATTAAGAAGCTTTGTATTCTTGCAAATGTTATTGATAGAACTTTGTGTCTTTCAAATTTCATCTTATTAGTATGATACAAATGATCTTGTTTCAATTCACTGTACCTTCGCATGCATAAAGAATTACTCTGTCATCTATAATTCTAAATGGTGCCTTTCTGCTCGTTCTCATTTTCTCATTCCTCAGTCCTTTTGTAATTGATGATCCTTATAGAAAACACTTTCATAAATATCAAAGTTCCACAAGAAAATCATGTTTTGTATAGGTGTAAATAGGTTCGTTTATGAATAAGGGAACCTCTCCCATTAAAGAGGAGGGACTTCTTGTCCCCTGACTGTTGCTCTTCATGAAGTCCTATTTGTCGACCAATGAGACACGAGATAGATATATATTTGGTGTATGATCATTTTCCTATTAGATCAAGGTCGGTGGGGTCGTGACCTCCCACCCCCAAAAAAATAATCAAAACTTTTAATAAAACCTTGCTGCATTGAAAATAAAACTTTGGCCATTTTAATTATTCTCTCAATCGGCCTTCCTTCCCTCGGGTGCCATGCACCCTCTCCATGGACGAGGAATTCAAAATTTTATATATATATATATATATATATATACCTATAATTTGATATTTTGGGTATAAATAAAATGGAATTTTAATAAAAATATGTACACACACACATATATGCAAATGTGTGTGTGTGTGTGTGTGTGTGTGTGTGTGTGTGTGTGTGTGTGTGTGTGTGTGTACACTATTCTACCTATTTCACTAAAATATAGAAAATGCTCATATGCCTAATAGGAAAATAAAAAGAAGAATAAGTTTAACAAATAATAAATTTGTGCAAATGAGGGTATAAATGGAATCCCCAATAAAAGAACATTTTCATCCTTCATGAGCTTGAGCTTGTCTCCATGGCTTCCACCTCCTTCTCCACAAACCTGCAAAATAAGAAAAGAAACAATAAGTCAAATGAAAGGAAAAAGAGCCTTTCATAACCAAGTTTAGGGTTAGATGGATCCCTAAATCCAAGGGCTCCAAATGAATCCATCCAATGGATGAGATTCATCCCTACAAAAAGTAGGTGGGAGGTGGGTGAGATAAATTTCAAATTTAAAATGCATGGGTAGAATTTATTTGGGGTCACTCAAGTATTTTTAGGGGGTGTTATTGCTTCACTAACCCAAATATTTTATTAGATACCTTATATTTTAATGTAAACTTTACCCCTTTGTGGATGTTGTAGAAATTTATTATTTAAATAACTAGACCACAATAGCTTTGAAATTAATTAAAGCAAGTTTAATTAAGGTTGAATTTAATTGTATTAAAACAAAAGGTAGGGGATTCTAAGCCTTGCTATAGACTAATTAAATTATTAAATGTGATCGAGATATTTTACTATTTTATTTAAAAGAGACATAAGGGGATTGTGGACCCTGCATTTAGAAAGTGATAATACTAATTTAATGTAATTTTTAAAATGAGAAAGTGTTGAACTAAAATTTAAACCTAATGTTCTGAGTGGGTTTTGTAAAAAAATTATTCCATAATTTTTCTAGTATGACCTATGTGTGTCTTGGTTTCATGTGGGTAATTTTAGTGGGTGTTACACTTGGTATCAGATATGTGGGTTCAAATATTGGACCTTGGGCACACTTGAAAACATGAAACATGAACATTAAACCTAACACAACTCTAACCCTAGAAAACAACATTGTATGATATTTGTATAATATAGCAAACTTACAAAACTAAAACAAAACCTAGAATGATGAACTAACTCTCATCTTGGTACTGTATAAGAGTGTGGACTAGAAAAGGGGTTCTTGCATGCATACCTAGACTTCTAACCTCTAGATCAGGACCGTAGCAACTATGTTATCTCAAATATTACAAATGGTACATAATGTGAATGTTGTTATACATGGAGGAGCTTTAGGTGATGACAACCTACCAAACAGGATAGAGATCCATCACTAGAGGCTTGTGCATCTCCATGACATAGTGATGAGCATAGGGAAGAGAAATCTCGTGTGGAGGAGCTAGAGTGTATTCACCTTAAGAGGGAAAATGGAGATAGGATATCAGGACATAGAGACAGATCACATAGCCTTAGACATAGGGAGGAGCATGTAGAGAGACCGAGGGTCATAATTATCAGCTACATATCATATCGGGAGATCTGAAGCTACTCCCATCTCATTATTTTGGAGATACAAGTGGTTTTTAGGTAGAGGTTTGGTTAGTGAGCTTGAGTGGGTGCTTCAAGCTTTTCCCATGTACTAGTAACATGAAATATCATGTTGCGATTCATCTTTTGAGGGATGGAGCAGGTGTCTGGTGGAGGAATGAGGAGTATAAGCTCCACATAGATTCAATGAGAACTATTTGGGATATATTTGAGGAGAAGTTTAGGAGTAGATCTTTATCTAGGAGGTTTATTCAATAGAGGATAAATGAGTTCCATGACCTTTGTCAGGCATCCATGATAGTAGTAGAGTACGAGAGTCAATTTCTGGACTTACTTTAGTATGTTGACTATATGCAGGATGAGAAGGTCAGGATTCATAGGTTCATTAGGGGCTTGAATTTGGATTTGGGAGGTGCGATATGTATTCATTACCTGTAGACCTTAGAAAAGGTCACTGAAAAGGCCTACATTGTAAAAGAGACTAGGGGGAAGACTCGGTAGGCCAGGGGATAGAGTGTGAGCCCAATTTAATGTATGAGATGGATAATATGTCAGGGGTTCAACTTCTCCTCCTCATGGGGACATGGATCTGCATAGTCTTCATTCAATCCACCACAGGTAGCGCCTCAGGTGCAGAGCCTCACACGCACCATCGAGACCTCCACAGAGATTTGATGCTTAGAGAGAACATAGTATGGGGCCTCCCTAGTGGTCCTATTAGGACACAATGTGCAGCAGGGATTAGTCAAGTAGGAGCTCGTCAAGTAGAAACCATTTTCGTCCATAGGAAGATCATTAGGATCCATGGAAAAGACCACCTAGAGTACTGCTTGAATCACATCTCATTTGAGAGGACTAGGAAGTTGTTATGGATGTGGTGTCCTTGGGCATCATTGGAGAGAGTTCCCAGAGAACCCTAGTAACAAGGTTAAGAAACCGATTTAAGAGCCTATAGTTTCGACATGGGACATAGCCATCGGATCTATGTAGTGGTTGAGAACCACAGGCCTAGCAGTCATCGGGAATTATGATAGAGACTATAGGTAGCATTGGTGATATTCCTACCTCTATTTTATTTGATTCTAGTTCATCTGATTCCTTTATTACACCATATTTAGTAGAGCATTACAGGTTGGTGGAAGTTAGATAGGGCCTTAGTTGGGACATCGAGATGGCTTCTAGAGAAAAAATATCTATAGACTCCTTAGTTAAGGAGTGCGTAGTGGATTTATGACCCTTCATCACTACCTCAAATATTTGTAGCCTTCCATTGGGTTCGTATGGATTCATCTTGGGCATGGATTGGTTAAATGCACATAGAGCCAGAGTTGATTATTACAATAAGATTATATCATGTACAGATGATTTGGGAGTTAAGTTAGTGATAGCTAGAGTTAGGAGACCCATTTCTATCCACACTATTTTTGCTATGTGGATTAAGAAATGTGCATGATATTAGTTTTATTTTATACGCTATTACTATTAGTGATAGGTCGGAGGATGAGGCTAGTGGACCTTCACTTGATGATCACCCCATTTTGCAGGAGTTTTTAGATTTTTACCTAGTGAGCTACTTGGGATGCCTCCCCCACGTGAGATAGACTTCCACATTAACTTAGTTCCAGGAGAAAAACCTATCTCATGCACTCCTTATAGATGACCACAACTGATGTATCCCCTTTAGGTGCACACCGATGATTCTATTTAAGAAGAAGAAAAATCCTTGCGGTTGTGTGTGGACTATAGACAACTAAACAAAGTAATAATCAAGAATCATTACCCTTCCTCGCATTGATGATTTATTTGATTAGATGAAGGGGTCATAATATTTTCTAATATTTATCTTAAGTCTAGATACCATCAAATGAGGATTACGAGAGGTAGATATCCACAAGTCAGCTTTCCGCATGAGATATGGGCACTATGAGTTCACATTTGTGCCTTTTGGTTTTATGAATCTCCCTACAATGTTCATAATCTTGATAAACAAGGTGTTAAGGATGTTCTTGGATGTCTTCATGCTTCATTTTTATTGATGAAATTCTAATTTATCACGTACGTGTGAGGAGCATGAGGAATCCTTCATCAGGTTCTACAATGTCTTCGTGAGCAACAAATTTATGGGAACCTAGAGAAGTGTGCATTATTCAAGTCACACGAATAACATTTGGGTCACATCATTTCTGGGTAAGGTATTATAGAAATCCTTCCAAGATTTGAGCCATTATGGATTCAACAGTACCACTAGTGTGATTTGAAGTGTGTAGTTTCATGGGTTTGGTAGGATACTACAGGAGATTTGTTCAGGAATTTTCTTGGGTTACGTACCCATCACTTCCCTTAAATGGAAAGGGAAGAAGTTATTATGGTCAGATAGATGTGAGCAGGCCTTCAGAACACTAAAGGAATGCCTCACGAAAATAACTATTCTTGTTGTGTCAGACCCTCAGTGGTGAGTTATTCATTTACACATATGCTTCTTTGACAGGACTAGGAGGTATTTTGATGCAAGAGGGCCATGTGGTTGATTTGGAGTCCCAAAAACTCAAGGATTATGAGATAAATTATCTAACTCATTTCCTTGAGCTTCCAAAATTTTTCATGCCTTGGTTCGGTGGAGATATTTCCTTCTTGGTCAAAGATTTACACTTAGGACTAATAACTTAAGTCTTCGCCACCTCTTCATGCAGCCCAATCTCAATGCTCGTCAACGGAATTGGATGGATTTTCATTGTGAGTATGATATGGAGATAGAGCATATGAATGGGAAGTTTAATGTGGTTGTAGATTGCTAAATAGATGGAGACATGTGGTTATGCATAATTTAGTGGGTACAAATTTGTAGAGAAGGATTTTGTAGAAGCTCCCTCACAACAGCTTCTACCTTGTATCTAAATCAGAGATTGAGTTTCATAGGCCCCTTGAGGGAAATTTGATGTATTTTCATTAGAGGAAGATGGTATTCTTAGACACATAGGTCAGATATATGTTCCTAGAGATGGATTCTTGAGACAAGATATTTTGATAAAGGCTCATCATGTACCTTATTTATCCCATCTTGGGGTGAAGAAGATGCATTCCACCTTGAGACAGTTGTGCCATTGGAGGGGGCTTTAGAGAGATGTAGCTTAATTTGTGTCATGATGTTTAGGATGTGTCAGAATGTGAAGGTTGAGAAATAACACCCAATTACTCTTCTCTTCCCTCACGCCATTCTAGAGTGGAAATGGGACACTATTTCCATAGATTTCATAGTTGAGTTACCAATGTTGAGATACCACCATGATGCCATCATGGTCATGGTGGATAAATTCATGAAAGTGGCTTATTTTTCTCTGGTGAAGACCACCTACATAGCTAGTGCAGTGGCATGAGTATATCTTGATGATATTGTTAGACTACAACAAGATTCCATGGAAGATCATTTGTGACCGCAATCCCTTGCACACTTCTCACTTTTTGACTACCATGCAACATGCTCTCGGGATGAAGATAAAATTTAGTACAACTTATCACCCTGAGACAAATGGATAGATAGAGGTGACTAAGATCTTGGAGGACATTCTTATGATGTACGCCATGGATGATCAGTTGAGGTGGGAGGAGTACTCATATTTGGTGGATTTTCCTATAATAATAGTTCTTAGGGTTTGATAGGAATGGCTCCTTTTCGGCACTTTATGGTAGGGAGTGTAGACACCACTAATTTTAGACACATTAGAGGATAAGAATTCTCTTGGGATGGCTTTACTACAGGATATGGAGCAGCAGGTTATCATGATAGGTAAAGATTATAGGAGGCTCAGGAAAGACAAAATAAATATGTGGATCAGAGAGGACATATCATAGTTTTGAGGTGGGCATGAAGGTGTTTCTTTGTGTTAGGAATCATAAGATCCCTATCTATTATGAAAAAGGCTCTAATATTGCTCCTAAGTTTGTGGGTCCCTTTGAGATCTTGGAGCGTATCGGTCCTTTTCCTATCGTATAGATTTCCACCTAGCTTCTCTTGCATCCACGATGTATTTCAATTTCTTATGCTAAGGAGGTACATTATAGACCCTTCTCATGTATTAGATTAGATCTCATCACAAGTGTAGGATCAGGGGAAGGTGATGGTCGATCCCATCCATATTTTAGAGTGCAAGACCCTAGGCCTTCGAGGTAGAGATATTGATCAATTTTGATTTTAGTAGGATAGATACGATGAGACAAAACCTATGTAGGAGGACACCATGCCTCTAAGAGCATAGTTCCCACATTTATTCTAGTGACTTCCAGGAGGAAGTTGATTCTAAGGGGAGGGGGATGTAGTGCCCACTCCTCTTCGACATTTATATGATTATGATGTTTCTTAACATAGACTAGAGTTATGGACTTTTCTATCACAGTTTATATATCGACAGATGGACATTATTATTTTGATTAATTAATTGATAGACAATGTGGATGTTAGACTTATGACATGATTTACAAGATAGATTATATGCATGTTTGGATATATCGAATTGTAGATTTTGAGCTTAAATTAGACTAATACATTTATTTCGATAATTATATGATTATAGATGATGTATTTTTTTTGTGATCTTATTTCTAGTTGATTAAGTAATGAAATTGAAATAATTGAAATTGTGAACGATGGAAAAATAATTGTTTTGAGATGGTTTAGTTATGATAATTGATTATATGTATATTCATGTATTTTTACTATTTTGATGTCATTAATATGGCCACAAGGCAAGAAATGTATTGTCTTGACATTTGTAGGTGTTCACAACATGAGAAACCAAAGGGGATAGGAGACCAATAGTGAAAGAATATGGAGTATTGGTAATAGGTCACCATGGAAACACATGTATTCGTATGTTGTATGTTGTTGTAGTTTTTAGGAGGTCCCCATTGGGGATGACCTCAAAAGTGACCTTGGGAATGTTTGTAATTTTGTCTTATTGATTTTATTTAATTGTGAGTTATTGTATTTTTATTATCATGTGGAGTCACTTTTATTAATTGTGTTTAGCACCCCTCTTAAGTTAATTTAAAAGTGTTTATCTAGTGCTAATTAGGATGTGAAAAAGGGGGGAATAAATGTGAGTTTGTAGCCTTAATGAGTGTTGGCTTTGAATGAATTTAGATTTTTTTTGAGTAGTGTGTACTAAATCTTCCTCGTGAAACTCATATTTTAACCTTCGAGGCTATTTTGGAGATTTTTGGGACAAGCTAATCTTGTCCCACACCTCTTAGATCCACCACCCACCTATCCTATGATGTGAGGGACTTATTTTAGGTCTTATTTTGTGTTTTAATGAAGGAAAAGGGAAATTAATTGCACTTTTCTTACATGGGTATTTAATTTTTTCCTTAAGGGGTGTGGGTTGGGTTGAGTGTGTAAGAGGGTGGTCATTTCCCCAACCACCAATTTATTATACTTTGGGGTTTGGGTTTGACCTTGGTGATGTGGGATGGAGAAGAAATGATGTGGCATCCTACATGGAGCCACATCATCTTCCTCTCCCTCTTTTCTATTTATTGGAATTTTTGTGAAGTTTTGGGGTTACTTGCTTGGTTTTGGATTTCTCGTTTTGGAATGATTTCTTTTTGGAGTGCTTGTTGGAGTTGAATATTTATTTGATTTTCTTGAGCTTGGAGAATTTTGGAACTTGCTTGTGGAGTGGATTCTTGCTATGGAAAGGTAGGGTCTTCACCCTTTTGTTTTCTTCTCTTTCTTATGTGTTTATGTGTTGAATGAATGTTTTATTACATGATGTTGTTGGGTAGTGAAATGTCCTTAGGATGTGTATGAGAAAGTGAAATGGGGATGAAATTTTTGGGAGGCATAAGAGTTTATCTTGGGTATTTAGGAGGGAGTGGGTTGGGTGCTACACCTTGTTCTCATCTTGTTAGTTTTTTTCATTGTTGGGAGACATAAGAGAGAGGGAGGCATAAGAGTGAGGGCATAAGAGATATTTTTATTTGAGGGAGGCATAAGATATTTTTGGGGTTGATTGAGTTTTGGAGGTTTTGAGGTGGGCTTGCAAACCCTTGGGAGGCACAAGGGTATCCCCATATTCTTATCTATACTTGGCTTGTTTTAGAGCCAATGTTTTGGGAAGTTTTTGTGTTGAAAAATGAATGTTTTGTGGTTATTTTATTGTGTGAATGTTGTGTGAAAGTAAGTGTGGAAGCCTTGTTATTTTTTCCATGGTTTTCAAATATTCCATATTGTCTCATTGTTGGGGCTCGGGGGCCAATGAGGAAGTATGATTCAATTCCTCATTAGAGTTTTTATTAGGTGGAGAGTGTTACCTACTCCCATATTTTTGGTTGTTGTTTTTATCTTAAAAGAAGGTGGATCTCAAAGGAGGAGTCATGTTTCTAGTTGTGTTTGGAGGAAAGGAACAAGAATCCCTTGTAAATATTTTATCATGTTGTCTCCATTGTGTATGGAGGTCTTGTAAACTTGTATTCTTAAAGTGAGATTTTTAGTTGCCTTATTTATTAAAATTGTAGTATTAGTTCTCATTCGAAATGAAAGTAAAGGATTTAATATTTTTTCTTTGATTGTTGGGAAGAGAAACTATTCTAGTGTAACAAGCTCTTGATATGGTGGAAATGTGATTGAAAAGAAAATAAATTTACTTTCAAGTTAGTAGTTTCATTACCTTATTCATTTGAAAATGTGGGAAATCTTGTTGATGGGTCATTCTATTCTCAAATCATTTAAATAAATGGATCTTCTATTAGTGTCATTATAAACCGAGGGTGTGTCCTAGCATGTATGCAATGGAGCGTTAGGTAACCAATTTTCCTATTGGGTCTTCTATTGGGGTTGTTGTGAGATGTTTCTAAGTTTGTTACTAATATATGGAAACTCAATATAAATCTACAAAATTTAGTTACTGTGATGAGATGAAGTTTTAAAAGCTATACTTCTAAATTAAATGGAAATATGCACACCAAATCTGAAAGAACATAATTGAAATTGCACACTTGTAACTAAGAATCAGTAGAAGTAAAATAACATGCTAACTAAAACTTTGCATAAAGGGAAACACACATTCTGAGTAGAAATTCCAATAGGGAAATAAAATACATTCAAAATGAGATTGCATGAAATATACTAAAATAGAGACTGCAATAAAGCTTATCATAAAACCAAATGCGTATGTGAATGTAAAATACTCCTATCTCCTTGTTTGAGTGGGCCCTTTCTCTCCCTTGGGATAGAGTAAATCTCAATAGCTTTAGATCCTCAAAATGATGCTTACTTATATTAATTCAAATAAGTTCCATGACATATCTAGTATATGAAAAAGAGAGTGTTAAAAACAACAAGTTATATGTTGCATATTATATCTGAAAAAATAATAGCTACTATGTTCTTAGGAATGTGTCTTTATATATACAAAGCAAGTTACAGAATATGCCATAATAGTTGACATTAACATCTCCCACTAATCAACATTAATCAAGACTCATAAATTCCTATAGGACTGCTAGAAACAAGTCCCATACTGATAGGTCGATAGGTGGAAAAATTCTTCCGCTTCCGCATTCCAGCTCCAAACTTGGACTTCTTAATTACATTGGCAATAAATGTTCATTATTTCCTTACACACATCATCAAATTTTCCTCATGAAGGAATTTAGTAGGAAGTTATTTGGTAATCAGGTTGCATGAAAAAAGCAAAGTAAAATGCATCAAACACGCTAAGATATAACTATACAAAGCATTCCCATGCATTAGAAAATCATATCTAAATGACAATTTATTAACCATAGGAATGATATAAATGATCCAAATAATGCACTCATCATTTCCCCGCACTTTTCCTATTGCATGTCCCAATGTAACTTATCTATCCTCTACCAAGTGACCAAGCTGTTGGGTCATGTCATACTCTTCAAAGTGATCAACATATTGCTTCCTGGTACCTTTACATCCCTGAGTGTTGGAAGTTACTTCGACCCAAGCTATAAAACCCTCATTTGACTATGCATCATTGTTTTTCTAGGTGGTAGTAGGACTCAAGAGGAGAGGTGGTCGACCTGAAGTCCTACCCATTCATCATTGTATTGCTTGCTAGTTTTTTCTGATAACTACCTTATGATTGTGATGAGGCATCACCTCTCTAATACTCCAACTCAAATTATGAGGTGATATAACCTCCCTTCGCTTCAATGGTAAGATCAAAGTGTCCCATATATTATCACAGGACTTCCTTTCTTCCCCAACATGTTCATGAGTATAGATTTTAAATTCCCTTACACATTTTAGTAATATCTTCGAAGTATTCTCTCGAATATCAACTTGGTGGTAGAGATATCTAAATTTTTTCCACATAGCCACATCATTGTGATGTGTAGGCCGAATATAGAATCCTATTATTTGAGTTATGTGATTAAAGATATCCATTTGTTCACCCCACATGATCTGATTTCGAAGCAAGGACTGAAAGGATTTTAATTGAAAATCCCCCATGAAAAAGTTAATGAAGAAGTCAAGGACATTGGGAACTAACATATTATGGAGGTAGAACTCATAGAGAAGGTTTTAAATTTGAGGGTACTAGATTTGTAAATGGATACAAAAACATTACCATTAGGGGCTTTGTAAGGTGCTTAACAACACAACTGCAATAATTTCCAAGAGTAAAATTGTTCTTGAACAAACATGTTATAAATTGAATATGGTCTCCTACAAGAAAGGATCTTATAAGCCAAAGGACAAAAAAGTCCAAAAGAGAATGCAATTTTTATTTTTCATCTTGGATGATTTATTTTTCCCCTTTAATTTCTTATTTTCCTTTTTTAATTCTGAATTCTGAAGAGATAATTGGTGGAAATCATTCAAAATACTAAGACCTCTATCTCTACCGCTTTAGGCTGCTAACCTCTACTTGTAAAGTTATGATTTCTCTAACCTTTTCTATTGTGCGTTGAGTAAATTCAATTTGTAAAGACATATTTGTTTCTTCCATACCTTTCAACTGGGATTTAAGGAGTGTAATCTCTTCCAAATAACTATGAGGATCGACAACTTGACATAACCCGAGGTGAAACAATTTCCATTGCAATTGATTCTAGAGATGGATTATGTGCTTTATGAACCTAAGTAGTTTTCAAAGCTGCAGAGTGGACTTCGAAGATGAGGGTATAGCCTATATTTGTGGGGTTTGAATAACTATAATGAATATAGTGTTTGGTGATTTGTCAATGGGGATAACTAGGTTTTCTACCTCATCCCTTACCTCCCACACAGGGGTAGAAGCACCAATAAAACCCTCCAAATGGGAACTTCTAGGTTTATGTAATGCATAGGACCGTTATTACCATAGGAAAATAAAAGAAGAGGGAGTCAAGGTATTTCTACCTTTAGTATTGGAATATGTTGAAGATGTGCTCACTTGATCACCTGATTTATCCATGTTCATCTGAGCACCAGGTTCCTCATTCTTCATGTGTGCATGGTGATGGAATGATGTGATAATGGGATGAGGTGTGGAAGATGGCCCTAGTTTGAGCTACTTCAGCTTGGAACCTTCCCCCACATTCATCCTTTCAAGCCTTCACTTTGGCTTAAAAAACTTGATGCAAGCACAATAAGTGAATGAGCCCTAGGTGTTTTCAAAGCACTTCCTTCCCCCGCCAATCTAGTATTTTTGGCCAACTTTGATAATTGCATCTACCAAGTATTCTAGTAAATTCACCCTAAGTATAGGGTTGGTGCATCCTTTCTTTAAATGAATGAGAATTTTGAGTGAATCACCACCCATCACAAATGACTGGACATTTTATATAAAGTATTTGTTAACCCATTTGGCCATCTCCTCAAATTTCGGGTAGACTATCCCTCTTAACCCCTTTTGAACACCCTAGGAGGTAAGGATTACCTCGGGAAATGCCTCACCCTCCTCATGAAACAGAGCAAACAAGTCTTTGAGGGGAGCATTTGTCATGACTTTTAGACAGAGTTGATAAACTAGATAGTTTAGAAACTACCTGATTGGTAATCTCCACTCACTTCCCTCCAACGCGTGAGCAAGTAGCTTCAAAATTCTCTAAGAATTCATCCACTATTCCTTCATCAAAACCTTCAAATTTCCGGATGAATTCAAGCCAAACAAAATCATAAAATACCTATAAAAGTGCAACGTTCCTAAGTAATGGTTCGGAGAATTGGGCTTGACTTTTCTTTTATCCCATGATGAAGGTGAATGAATCCAGATAGTAGAGAAACAAGAACAAGGGCATGCTTGAATTCACGGTGTGATGGCAGGTAGAAAGGTGTGTTCAATATTCACAAAGAAATGATAAGAAGTGGTTAGGAACTATAATTTTTTAATGCACCTAGATCCTCAATCCCATAAAAGTAGATCAAAATTTGGTGACATAAAAAGGTTGACAAGACTAGGTATCCATGAGTAATTTTGATATGTGAGATGGCACACATCCCATCACTTAAAATGGAAATGCCACCTATCCCTTTCATAGAATGTGACACATGTGGTGTGCACAAAAATCATGACTCATTATGCCCTCATCCTATTATCATGCCATAGCATTAGATTTGGAAGGATATCCATGATAAATACATCGATCATTATGTATGGATGTAATTATGATAAGTTTATGCATGGGGAGTTACTTCATAAGGAAATATCTATAGTGAATTAGAATGCACTTACCCATGTTAGTCCAATATTTGATATCCATAGATTCCCACATCTTGTAGTTTGAGATAAAATGTGATTAGTGGCCATGAAACAATGAATATCTATACATTTATTAAAATAAAAAAATGGCTAAATAAGGGAAGAAGATCAAGGTCATGACCATCCTCCTTTATTGAAATTGAAAGACAATAATTACTCCTGGCCGGAGGGGCAAAGATCCACCTCAGCATGCATTTCCTCACTCAACATGATGTCACTAGTGAAATTTCCCTTGTCAAGAGGTTGTTGATAAATCCTGAGCCTGTGGCCATTCACAAGAAGAGTCCTTCTGTCACCATCGATTGGTACCAGTCACACAGAACCATTATCAAACACTTTTTCGATCTAATATGGACCCAACCAAAGCATGTTCGTAACTTACCTTTAAACTATTGATATTTGGAATCAAAAAGTAAGACCCATTCTCCCTAATTAAATGACCTAGATTTTATATGAGCATCATTCCATTCCTTCCTCTAATGTTAAAGAATTTCCACCTATTTATTTTCTTCCATCCACATTTCATCCAATTCATTCAGTTACATCACCCATTCACATTGTGCCTGATCTAAATTGATGTCGAATTCCAATGTTGTTCTCCAGGTGCATAACTCAAACTTGATAGGTAACAATGGATTTCTTCCATATACCAACTCATAGGGAGAAAAACTAGTAGTGTTCTTCCAGGTCATGTTATAGGCCCAAACTACTGTGGAAAGTTTTGGTACCCAATCTTTCCTATCAGCACTAACCACTTTAGTTAGAATGTTCTCAAGTTCTCTTTTCGTGACTTCCACCTGCCCATTGGATTGGGGGTGATATGGTGATGATTTTTGGTGATTGATTTGGTAGATTTCTAGAAAATACTTGAACATTTTAGACACAAATTTGAATACCTTAATCAAATAAAATGGCCGGGAGGGGAAAAATCATATAAATATGTGATTTTATAGGAAATCAAAAACAACATCCTCATTGGAAGATGGCAATGCTTGAACTTTAGCCCATTTCATAACATAGTTATGCATACCAAGAGGTATTCTTTCCCAAAAGATGGAAGATCATAAGGTCCAATGAAATCAATTCCCCATTTCTTGAATGGTCATAAGACCAGTTGAGGATTAAGATGAATTTCCATGGATAGTGTAGGATTCCCCATTCTTTGACATGCATCACACTTCCACATATAATTCTTGATACTATTGTAGAGGGAAGTAAAATAGTACCTAGCTCTAAGGAATTTTGAATTGTCCTCTTTGGTGAGTAATGTACTCTCCTAGCTCATCATGACAAGCCTATAGTATGTTGTATACTTCATCTTCTCAAATGCACCTGTGAAGAACCATATGAGGACAACATTTTAAAAAAGTACATTACACCATTTATATGTTAGACTATTTTAAACCAATCTTCATCTCTCTTTATGAGTAAAATAGGTAGGAAAATTCCCTGTAGTTAAATAATTTGCAATATCAACAAACCATGGAGTTTGAGTTGATATAGAAAACAAATTTTTGTCTGGAAATTGATCCTGGACTACCTCATCATCACTTGAAACATTCAATCTCGAAATAAAATCAGAAACAACATTAGATTTCCCGGGCTTATCAATAATGGTCAGATTGAATTCCTGTAACAAGAGTAACCATCTAATAATCGACCTCGACTACTAGTTTATTCATCAAATATCGGATGGTAGAGTGGTCAGTATAAATAAATATTTTATACCCAATGATGTAATGTTGGAATTTATTCAAGGAATACACAATCGTTAAAAATCCTTTTCCGTAGTGGTATAGTTTCTTTCCGTAGGAGTTAGGTTCTTGCTGATAAAGTAAATGGCATACATGTGATCCTCTTCATCTTTCTACCCAAGAACAACTCCCATAGTTGTATTGGAGGCATCATGTGGATATGGAAAGGTTTCCCCCAATCGGGACCTCATAAGACTTGGTGTTGTGGTAAGCTTCTCCTTGATAATATCGAATGTCTATTAACACTGAGGGGACCATTCAAAAACACAATATTTTGTTAGCAATGAAAACATAGGTGTAGAAATTTTACTAAAGTCTTTAATGAATTGTTGATAATACCCTACATGTCCAAGGAAACTTTTTATGTGAGTCTGATTTGTTGGTTTAGGTAGCTGAGTGATGACTATGATATTTTTGGGGTCGACCTATATACCTTTGGCAAAAACATGGTGACCTAAGAAAATTCCCTGATCAACCATCATCAGACATTTTTCATGACTTAGGGATAATTGGTGCTACTCACATCTACTCAATATTTTTCAAGGTTATTAAGAGATTCATCAAAAGTGAATCCATGGACATTGAAATCATCCATGTAAACCTCAACATAGTCATTTGTAAGATCTACAAAAATGGCCAAGACTACTCTCTGAAATGTAGCAGGTGCATTAAAAAGCCCAAAAGGTAAGACTGATAAGAAAATGTACCCCGAGGGAAAGTAAAGTTTATTTTATCTTGGTCATAAGGTGAAATACTTATTTGGTTATACTCACTAAACCCATCCAAGAAAGAAAAATATTTCTTACTAGTGAGATTGTCCAAAACCTAGTCAATAAAAGGTAGGGGAAAATAATCTTTCTTGGTGGCTTTGTTAAGTTCCCTATAGTAAACACAAATTCTCCATTTACCATTTTTCTTGGGAACTATAACTAATGGTGAGACCCACTGACTATCAGATATAGGGTAGATGAATCCTACCTTTAGCAATTTTTCTATCTTGTTTTTTACTATGTCTCTGAGGGATGGGTTAATTCTTCATTTGCAGCTACCTTATGGGTTTAAAATCCTTAGTGTAGATATGATGAGTATAGATTGTAGGATGAATTCCCTTCATATAAATATAATCCCAAGAAAAATCTTTAAATTTTTGTGAAAATCTTTAGAGAACCCTAACCTCTTGGTTGGCCTCCAAATTATTAAAAATGGTCAGTTCTTGTCCTAGGTCAATAGGCATTTGTTTGGTATCTTCCAAAATGGAAAGATATGTATTGGTATTAAATAATTAAATGGGAAAACATGGGGTATATCATGTGTAAAATGGATACATTTTGAAGAGAGAAAATCTTGGTCAAAGGACAATAGAAATCAGAGACTGTGGATTTCATATTATAAGCATAGATTTCTTCAAGCTTCATTAGAAGTATCACTTACCAAGGAAACAATATTGATCATGTCTAGAAAAAATGAGTCTATAGTTAGAGTTCCAATTTATGTAGCCACAATGTCGATTTCCATAGTCACAGAGCCCTCTGCATCAGTCAGTGTGTATGACTCAAAAACTTCCATCATATGGTTTTGCACTACAATGGTGGCCAAATAAGAAGAACTCAGAGAATTAGTATCTAAAGAATCCACCCATACATGTTCACAAGCATACACATAAGGCTGGGTAGGAGGATATAATGAAATATGTTTAGATTTATACCTATTAAGAATAGTCATTTTTCCCGACCTACAATTAGTATATGTAACAACTAGTAGCCAACCAAGGTCATCCCAAGATGATTTGATATCCCAATTTCTGAGCTTTAGGATATAGGACCATAAAACTTATATGATAATCCCATGATTCAATGGTGACAATTATATCCTCAATCACACCATCTAGTACAACAATGGATTGATTTTTCAATTAAAGAATGGTATTAGTAGGTTGTCTACCAAGGACAGATTGAACATATCTGTTGTGATAAAATTTATAACAACAAAAAGATCCACAAAAAAATTACATATTGACTGATTATTTATACAAATAGTAATGACTGGACTCCCAGGATCCCTATATTTTGGTGAAATAAGTGTGCTAGCAACAAGATTAGCCAAATTTCCTTCCACCCTGATGGTCTTTGGGTATTTATTCTTTCTTCCTAGTGTCTTTATACACTCATTTCTAATGGTTTGGTTTAATTCTAGAGTGTCCCTTATTAGGCGAAAAGTGGGACCTCAATGTGCACCTTTTTCAACTCTTGAACTAGTGTCATTTCAACAAAGTTTGAGTGTCCTATAACCACTCAAGAAAAGGAGCTTTATGGGCATTTTGATTAGTTTCTTGACTATTCTGAGTGTTTTGTGTTTTTGGAGAAGGTGTAGTTCCTTCATTTTCCTCAAGTATCTCTTCTTTATCAATGTCTATAGGATTTACATGATAACAATAGGAGGATTCAATGTTTTCCCATACCTTAGTCATAGATTACCAATAGTATTAACCTGCATTGTATTACTTGGTCCTGCTTCATCAATTGAAGTTGTCTACTGATTTTTAGGGTTCACTATCAGGTTGGGCTGGAAGTTGTGTTTGTGTTTCCTATCCATGTTGTTGATAGTTTTTTGGTGGGGCCATTAAATCTTGTTGTGGTTGTTGGAACCTTTGTTGTTGATTAATGTTTTATTGTGGTGCCCATTGCTGGTTTTGGTTAGGATTCTGTTGAGGTATCCATTGTTGGTTGTGCCATGGTTTTCCTGGTGTTGGTGATGTCTAACTTGGTTGAGTGTAGGGATTCATCCAGGGTAGTGGATGTGGGTAATTCATCAATTTTATGTTGTCCACTCAGGTTGTCCCCAAGTAGGTTGAGGAG
Source organism: Taxus wallichiana var. yunnanensis (assembly GCA_018340775.1). Taxonomy (NCBI): domain Eukaryota; kingdom Viridiplantae; phylum Streptophyta; class Pinopsida; order Cupressales; family Taxaceae; genus Taxus; species Taxus wallichiana. The sequence goes on from CM031237.1 coordinate 225,088,810, forward strand.
CCTGACTAGGCCATGACATCCTCCAGGGGTTCTGAGCAGGTCGAGGGGAATATACAACCTGATTATTTGGCCTTTGAACAAAGTTTACCTCTACATCAGCTTGAGAGACAACATTCAATCCTCCTTTCAACTATGATAAGAAGGTGCAATGCTTAGTGTTCATGGTCAGCAACTTCATAGATCAAACACATGTCTGTAACATCCAAAGGAAATTCTCTTAGGGGATGTCTCTTCCTACACTTAGGGCAATATATGTCCAGAGGTTCTTTGGCAGCACTATTTTTGGCCTTAATCCCATCTATGGTTGATGTTAATTGTAAAAAAATGTTTGTTTTCATGTTAGCCATTTCCTCCAAAAGTTCAGAGGTACCTAGGGTAAGCTTGGATGTTTTTCTCTTCCTTATACCCCTCGTGTTCTAGAGTAACTTCTGCATAGCTCAGTGATTTGTTCCATAGTAAGTTTATGCACATCTCCTCCTCCCATAAGATGGAGGGAATATTTGGTTTCCTTTATCAAGTCCTTTAAGTAAAATTATCTTAGTGATGTCTACATGTAACTCATAACCACTCCATCGATGAAGAAAGAGAAATCTATCTAGATAATCCTCTATATTTTCATCTTCTTTTTTCCATATCTAGAAGAACTCTTCTTTCCTATCCCTTCCCTACAGTAGTCTTGGTATTTATCCAAAAAAAATGTCGTATGGCTTCCCAAGAATCAATGGAGTTAGAGGGAAACCCCATGAACCATATCATAGAAGAGTCTTTGAGGGTTGAAGGAAAGAGTTGAGTTTTTTATTATTATTTTTATTAAGGGAAAATAGTTTTGAAGGGACTATACCCTGTATACAAAAGGGCACAAAATCCAGATAGCATAGGTGAGATAATCAGCCCAGAGAAGGGAACAATGGCTAACCTAAGAGGGCTCATCAGCCAGATATGACAATACATGAGAAGAAAGGATCTAGACGAACAATGATCCAAAAAGTAGCAGAAAAGATCAAAAAGAAAACAAAAGATATTCATCATATAAAAATCCACCAAAAAGTAGCTCCAGAACCGCCAGATAACAACAACTTCACAGCCCAAAAAACAACATCACAACAACCCGTTACTTGATAGCCCTATCAATCTTGGTTTTGATAGCCTACAGTGACATGAAGAAGGCAATGGCAGTGGCCTGAGAGGAGTCTTTCATATCCGCCTGAGCAATTGCAATATCCCTTTTCTCTTTGGGGCCCCAAATGTCTTCATTAATCCCACTTAAACTGCAAACACTATGAACATGTTGTTCAATGAAATTATAAATGCTTTTAAGGGCAGATAGTATGCAGTCATTGTGAATTTTTGCATTCCCCATTCTGCCATCCAAAGACTGTAACTTCTTGAAAACTTCAGCAATAACCCCCTCTTCATCATCACTTTGAAGTATTCCTTTTCCCTTAGCTTTTTCCATATTTTTTATAGTCCCTTTGAGCTCTTGTATTTCCTTTTCCATCCTGTCCACTCTGTCCATCAAGTCCTCCTCCTTGGGTTCCTCCATCGGTTTGCTGATATGCAGGAGGTTCTCAGCAAGCTCCAGGTCTTTGTGACTTCTTAGGACCCGTTGAGAAGAAGGGATTTTAGTTTTTATGCTCTTGCTTTTCTTGCTAGAAGCAACAACTTCAATCTTCCTTTTCAGCAAGGGGGAGTGGAAGCGGTGTGAGCAGGTGGAGGTATGGAGGAAGAGGGTGGGGTAGGATTCATGCGGGGTAGTTAGAACAGTGGTGATGGATCAGGAGGATAAGCCCTTGGTGCAGAGGGACAGCCCTAGAGTGGCTCTGAACTTCCCTAATTGATTTCTCCAGTGAGTTTATCAAGTAGTGAGGGAAGCTGATGATAATATTTCTACGAAAGTGATTAAGAAATATCAAATGTTTTTGAGGTATAGTCACAAATCTTCCTTCAAGAGTTACATACCTAACAACCATCCTGGCAAGCTCAGCAAAAGGCTCAGGAATCGACGCCACCTTGATGCCAGCAGTCACAAATTCAAGATTCTCCCCATCATCCAGGAACTTCTTGGTCTCCACCTCCCTGTCAACCTTCTTATTGAAGAATTTGGTGCCCTCCAGGCTGAGGCCCATGATCTGGGCGATGAGCTCTTCCGTGATCTCAATCTCCATGTTGTTGTATTTGACAACCTGATTCTTCCATCCCTGGGTGAATCTAATAGAAATGTCTTGATCAAACCCTTGAATCCTTTCAATTAAATTTGACAGACCCCCGATTTGAAGGTAGTTCCAAAGCACCGTATCCTCTTTCCACGCCGGATTGTGGGTGGGTTCAATTTTGCAAGGTGGACCCCCCATGTTTCCACTATTTCTGTTCCTGTTCTCAACGGTAAAAATGCTATCACTATGCGGGACAGGCTGAGCTTTGATGTTGGTTTTTGAATCTTTCCCTTTCGTGAAAGTAGATTTAATTATTATACCATACTTGTAATTAGTGCCCCGCTCCTCGGCTTTCTTCCTATGCCAAGAAATGATGACAGTCCAGCTCACACATATCGCATCAATCATACATATCTTATGTGATGTCATCATTTTGTACTTGAGGATCCACACATTAGCATCCACATTACAACTGTTAGTGTTGATTTTCTCACCATGTAGATCATTGATTATGGCTTTATTGATTTGAGTGGATAGAACGTCCCCCTAAGCGGGTTTGCCAAACTATTTGTTACCCTATTTCCTTCCCGATAGGTGTGGGAGATTTTAACATTCTCAAAGCTCTTGCATATATCAATAGCTTCACCAATGAAATCTCTAATTGACCAGCTGGGGTGTTGCTTTTTGTTTAAGAGATTGATGATATTCAGAGAATCACCCTCAATTATAATATTCAGAATATTACAATCTCTGGTAAGTCTTATACCCCAAAGAGCCACAGGGCTTCAGAGTAATGATTAGTTTTCCTGCCCATTCTCCCAGAAAAAGCAGCAACAAAACAGCCTCTTTGATCTCTGATGACTCCCCCTCCTCTAGAGTCTCCCAAATTTCCTTTTGAGGCCCCATCAAAATTTAACTTGTACCAATCAGTGGGAGGCTTAATCCATCGGATGGTGTTTCTATCTATACCATTGTTATTCTTATTGAAGGCAGTGTCAATATTCCAATAAGTCAGGATGTATTCTTCCATCTCAGGGTAAATTCTATTTTTAGGAGGTTTAAATCTAGCAATATTATCTTGCACAACAATGATAATTTCCTTGTAGACTTTATTACATGCCTTTCTAGTGTTTCTGAAAATGCCATCATTACGAGCCTTCCAAAATCTCCACATAGTGTGGGGTAAAACAAGTTGCCACAATATCTTCACCACACAATGCTTAAATGGAGAGTCCCATTGTTCCCAGGCCTGAAGACAGGTAAGGGGAAAAATCCATCTTTGATTAAATTTTGCAAAAACAAGCTGCCAAATTTTGGAAGCATTCTCACAATGGAGGAATAAATGTTTTATATCTTCTACCTCTTTCTGACACATGCAACATCTATTCGGCATGATGAATCCCTTCTTGATGAGGTTGTCGTTAGTCAAGATCTTTCCATTAATGATGAGCCACCAAAAGAAGAGGGGTTAACTCGGGCATCCAAACTTGTGCCACTTAATTTCACTTTCAATAGATCAAAGAAAGAATTATATTCGATTTAACGGTATTCCCCATCAAAAGAATCTTTCTAGATGAGTTCATCCTTAAGATTTTTATTACTAATATGGATTAGAGAAAGTTGATTTTGTAGTTTTTATTGTTAGTTATGTAGTCATAGGTTTGGAAAAGAATTTTGAACTCAAACAAGAACTGATTGGGGTCTTCCATAGACATGCCTCGAAAGATAGGGAGGATGGATGGTGAGATATTTTTCATGGGTGCATCCTCATCCTCATCCAAGACAATGGGATAAGTAAAGGTTTTACGCAAGGGTTGGTCTCGATTATTCTCATGGTCCCCATTTCTCAAAGTGCTAGTCGGAGGATGCGAAGGCTCAAAAAGGTGGTTAAGCATTTTGTTGGATTCAATGTCACTCTCGTGTTTCCTTCATGTAATCTATTTGGAGATATGTGTTGGATGTTTCGTGGTATAAATATTGTTCATCCCATGGCCTATGCATCAAAGGTGGTTATTGAAACAAGGCCCAAGACTTCTACTGGTTACATATGTGAACTCCATTAACACCCATAACATGTAAAGTGAAAAAATGATGTGGTGTGCTATGGTGTCCCCTGGAAACAACACCAAAAATGATGGGTCATTGTATTCTCCAATCATTTAACTAACCGGATCTTTGTTAGTGTCATTATAAATTGGGGTTGTGTCCTAGGCTGTATGCAATGGAACATTACGTAACTTGATTTTCCTAGTGGGTCTTCTATTGGGGGTTGTTGTGAGATATTTCTAATTTGGTTACTAATCTATAAAAATCAATATAAATCTATGGAATTTAGTTACTATGATGAAATGAAGTTTAAAATCTATACTTATAAATTAAATGGAAATACACACACCAAATCTAAATGAGTGAAATTGAATTGCACACTCATAACTAGGAATCGGTAGAAGTAAAATCACATGCTAACTAAAATTTTCATAAAGGGAAACACACATTATGAGTAGAAATTCCAATAGGGAAAGAAAATATGTTCAAACAAAGATTTTGTGAAATATATTGAAATAGAGATTCCAGTAAAAATTATCGAGAAAATTTAATGCGTAATGGAATGTAAACAACATCTTGTCTCCTTGGTCGAGTGCGCCCTTGATATCCCTTGGGATAGAGGAAATATCAATAGCTTTAGATCCTCAAAATGATTTTTATTTATATTAATTCAAATAAGTTCCATCAAATATCCAGTATATGAAAAAGAGAGTGCTAAAAACAACAGGATATATGTTGCAAATTTTATCTCAAAAAGAAATAGTTCTTATAATGTTTTAAGGTTTATTTATATAGACACAAGTAGTTACAAAATAAACTATAATAGCCGGCATTAACATATCCCACTAATCAACATTAATCAAGATTCTCAAATTCCTATAGGACTTCTAGAAACAAGTCCCATACTGATCGGTACAAAGATGTAAAAAGTCTTCCGCTTCCACATTCCAACTCCAAACTTAGACTTCTTAATTAGATTGGCAATAAATGTTCATTATTTCCCTACACACATCATCACATTTTTCCTCATGAAGGAAGTTAGTAGGAAGTTATACGGTAATCAGGTTGCATGAACAAAAGTAAGGAAAATGCATCAAAATTGATAATATATAACTATAGAAAGCATCCCCATGCATTAGCAAATCATATCTTAATGAAAATTTATCAACCATAGGAATGATATAAATTTTATCCAAAATTCACCTCAAGGTACTTTTGAAAACTTGTAAATATATCTGCAGATATGGGAGGGCAATAATGGTGAAGTGCCAAAAATTAGGATTGTGGGGTCCCTTTGGCTCTTCTCTAACTTCCCTATCCAAGAAAAAATCCAAGAAGTTACAAAAAATTGAAAAAATACAAAAAATGGCTTATTTTGATGTATTGTGGGTTTTGTGGAAGTTTGTGTCCCAGGTGGTCCATGGGACATCGGGACATTCGGGACCAAAATCCCAAAATAGCCGTAACATTTGTAAAGAGGAAAAATCAAACAAAATTATCTCATGTGGTCCACACGACATAGGTACATCGGGACCCACATTGCCGAAATCACAAAAATGCAAAGGGAAGAGGCATTTGGAGGAGGAAGTTTTTATCTAGCACTTGTCTATGGGAAAGTTGGGATATCGGTGCACGGGATGTGAAAAGGTGAAATAGTCGATCACAAAGAAATATGGGTGGAGCGGAGGTCAATGGCCCCAATGGCCCCGGTGATAGTGGGATAGTTGGGACATGAAATCCCGAATCGAGTGATGCAGAGAAAGGAGGTTTGGACCATCCAAGTACCCATGGGACATGAGTTTCTCGAAAACCCACAATAGTCACAATACAAACGAAATGTCACTCTCGACCCCAAAATTCAAATGGTCATAAATTTTGACTCAGATTTCTATTTTTCACAAAATTTGAATTTCCAGAAGGGGCACAACGTCCTCTACACAACATAAAGGAAATTATCCACCTCTGATAAATTAAATTCCCATTCCATTAAATGACATAAATTCATGAAAACCCAAAATAACTACCTACACTAAGAAGGCCATATCTTTGCATTTCTTAATGAAGATGCACATAATTTGTACCATTGGAATTGTGTTTCCAATCCCAATGCTCAAAATCAAGACATCTAGAATTTTATGAGGAATCAATTTTGATTTTGTAGAAACATGGCCAGGTTCATAACAATGTTTTATTTGGTAGTTAGGATGCATTCAATTAAATATGGGTAGACATTTATCACTACTGCAAGTTATGGGACAATATGGGGGCCTTTTGCAAGAAACATAACATCATTTCACTCCATTTATGATATCTTGCAAGTGGTGGGAAGTCAAATTTTAGGATTTCCATTTCTCTCTCTCTCTCTCTCTCTCTCTCTCTCTCCAGAATTCTATAAATTGTAGTGTTGGGCTCATTGTAAAGGGAGATAGTTTTTTTTAGAAGAACTCTATCAAAATTGTTTTGTGAAGCCAATGTGTTGCAGGACCTTATAGTGGACTCCTTGGATGGTGATCCAGGCCCTTATTTTGTAATAGATTGAACTATGCATATCGATGAAGTAATAAATATGATTTTGTGCATATATCTTCCCCTGACGTGTTTTTCTACATTCTCTTGCCCCTCCAATCTCAATGCATATATATTGTGTCTATTTATGCTCTTGTAGGGATTCATTATCATTATGTATGAATTAAGCATTATTGTGAATCATTTAGTAGGTTATGGATAACTGTTATCACCCCTTATAGTATGCACTTTGCTTATATTTTTACACATTGGAAAACTATCCTCATTTTCTCCTTTTCTAGTGTATCACCATTTTAGTGTAGGATTTTTTCACACACTCTCTCCCTAGTCCTTTGGAAAGTAATATTAGGATAGGATAACTTTTCCTGCATTAGAGTAGATTGAAAAGTAGTTTAGGAGCAAGAACTAACTTTCTCTGGAGGTCTATATCAATTAGTAAGTCCCACAACTTGGAGATAGTACCCATGTTATCCAGTCACACCGTGAGCTGAAGCACACACATGTTTGAAAACCATAGGGTGATGTGATTTGGTGATAAAAATAAATGACCCAAATGATGAACTCATCATTTCCCCTGCTCTTTACGTGTTGCATGTCCCAATGCAACTTATCTATGCCCTACCCTGTGACCAAGCTACTGGGCCATGTCATACTCTTCAAACTAATCAACATATTGCTTCCTAGTACCTTTACATCCCTGAGTATTGGAAGTTACTTTGACCCAAGCTATAAAACCCTCATTTGACTATGTAACATTGTTTTCTAGGTGGTAGTAGGACTCAAGAGGAGAGGTGGTCACACCTGAAGTCCTACCCATTCATCATTGTACTACTTGCTAGTTTTTTCTGACAACTGCCTTATGATTGTGATGAGGGCATCACCTCGTCACATACTCCAACTCAAATTATGAGGTGAAATAACCTCCCTTCGCTTTAATGGTAAGCTCAAAGTGTCCCATATCCTATCACAGCCTTCCTTGCTACCCCAAAATGCTGCTGACTATAGGTTTCAAAGTCCCCACACATTTCAGTAATATCTTTGAATTATTCTCTCCAATACCAGCTTGGTAGTAAAGAGATCTGAAGTTTTTCTACATAGCCACATCATTGTGATGTGTAGGCTGAATATAGAATCCTATTGTTTGAGCTGTGTGATTAAAGATATCCATTTGTTCACCCCACATGATTTGATTTCAAAGCAAGGACTGAAAGGATTTTAATTGAAAATTCCCCACGAACAAGTTAATGAAGAAGTCAGGGACATTGGGAACTAACATATTATGGAGGTAGAATTCATAGAGTAGAATTTGAATTTGGGGGTACTGGATTTGTAAATGGATAAAAAAACATTACCAAAAGAGTGTGTTCCTTTTTTACCTTTATATCTATAGATGGAAAATCCTTACAACTATTAATTGTTATTTACCTTGTCAATAAATATTTTAACCTTTAAATCTAGTAGATAAAGAAAGGAAGTGCATGGTTAAAAATTAGACCATAGCTTTATTATGTTATATAAATTTAATTTTTAGGCTATCATAAATGTATATATAAATCAAATATTAACTAATATAAAAATAGGTGAAAATAAAATTTATAATGAACATCTTACAATGTTATTATCAAATTTTGAAAGAAAATTTAAGTAAAGATTAAGATTAGTTAATATTATTAATAATACAAATGTTATTACTTATAGATAATATTAATAATATTAAATATTATTAATATTGATATTAGTAATAAAATTTATATACATTATATATATAATGTTTATTAAATAATAAAAAATGTTAAACGAAAAAAAATCAATCCAACCACCGTAGAAGTGGCGACCTATGCCATGTTAATAAGGGTGGTATGGTGGCGAGGGGGAGGTTGTTTACCCAACCCCCATCCCATATACTATGGGATGGGGGGTGAAGTTCAGCGACCTCCCACCCCCACAAAACAAATCAAAACTTTTAATAAAACCTTTTCTGTTGAAAATAAAACTTCGACCATTTTAATTATTCTCTCGGTTGGCCTTCCTTCCTCTGGTCTACGCAGTCCCTCTCCATGACCGGGATTTTAACACATACATACATACATTCATATACACAATTTGATATTTCGGTATAAATATAATGTAGTTTTAATAAAAATATATACATGTACATATATATAGAAATGCATATATGTGTATATATGTGTATATACACTATTCTACCTATTTCACTAAAATAGGGAAAATACCCATATGCCCAATAGGGAAAATACAAAAAGAATAAGATAAACAAATAATAAATTTATGCAAACCCTAGATGAGGGTATAAATGGAATCCCCAATAAAAGAACATTTTGATCCTCCATGAGCTTGATTTTTCTCCCATGGCTTCCACTTGCTTCTCCACAAACCTGCAAAATAAGAAAAGAAACAATAAGTCAAATGAAAGTGAAAATATTCTTTCATAACCAAGTTTAGGGTTAGATGGATCCCTAAATCCAACGGCTCTAAATGAAACCATCCAACGAATGAGATTCGTCTTATAAATTTCAAATTTAAAATGCATGGGTAGAATTTATTTGGGGCCACTCAAGTATTTGTAGTGGGGGTGTTATTACTTCTCTAACCCAAATATTTTATTAGAGACCTTTTATTTTAATTTAAACTTTGACCCCTTTTTGGGTGTAGTAAAACTTTATTATTTAAATAACTAGACCACAATACCTTTGAAATTAATTGGAGCAAGTTTAATTAAGGTTGAATTTAATTGTTCGAAAACAAAAGGTAGGGGAGCCCAAGCCTTAGTTTAGACTAATTAAATTATTAAATGCTATTGTGAGATTTTATTATTTTATTTAAAAGGGACCTAAGGGGATTGTGGACCCTCATTTGGAAAGTGATAATACTAATTTAATGTAATTTTTAAAATGAGAAAGTGTTGAACATAAATTTTAACCTAATGTTGCGAGTGGGTTTTGAAAAAAATATTTTATAATTTTTCTAATATGACCTATGTATGTCTTGGGTTTCATGCAAGTAATTTTTTTGGGCATCACAATGTCTCTCTATGTTCTATGTATAACTAGTGGATCATGCTCATCAATAAACTTTAGTTCATAATTTTCAAACAAGGTCATCATCTATTACAATTTATCTCCTTAACTTATAATGCTTCCCATACTTATCTCAGTATGTCATACATAAGCCATGACCTTGATTATCATAAAATATATTTAAAATTACTATAAACAATTTAGTTTTATTTCCTAAACATTGTGGTAAATCTTTGTTTATATATAGTCACATGATACATCCTCCATATCTTACTTCATAAAAACATCTTAGTCATCATTATATCATTATTTCATGAATCGGGAACATGGTTAAAATATAATTATAATTTGTATCATGTATATATATTTTAATTAGCAAACGATTTTTTTAGATAAGTCCGTGATAAGGATAGGTTCCTCACCCTTTCATTAATATCATAGATAAGAAATACAAATATTACATTGGTGGAGAATAATCAAGCTCCTTGGAAGTTAGATAAAATTTAATTATTTTAATAGATATATATTATCTTATTTAAATATTGGCATCATGTTACAACTATTTCAAATATTCTTCCTTGGATACATACAACATAAAAATCCATTGATTATGTGAAATAATAGCATACACCCACAATTCATGTATAAATTATTATACACAATCAATTCCTATGAAAATTATTGAGAGGACGGTATTTGTACTCACCCAAGAATTTCCACCCATGGGAATGTGAATGGATGGTTCTTCCCATTCCCAACCTTTCTTGTGTGGCCATTGGTAATGAAAACAAGGGCATGACATGTAGTGTAGTGCCCACTTCCCTTTGGTACCTTTTGATCACTCGATCATGATACTTCGATTATATTATGGACATGATTATGGACCTTATTATAGTATGATGTTAGATTCTAGATCATGGATTATTTTTGACTTGATTCAGTTCGATACATGATGATTATTAGAGACATTTTGGATATTGATATTGATATATTGTTTAACATGGTTAGATTATGGATGTTGTTCGGACATGTGATATTTGGATATTGTGAGTAGGCCTAGAAATGGAAATTATTTGATGATGATATAGTTGTTGAGTAAAATTACAAATGATCTTGTTGGTTGCTTAGATGTTGTTGTGATTCATATATCTAGATGATTTTGGAATTTTATTTATATTATTTTAGATGTTCTGATATGGCCACGAGGCCGAAGGAGGTATTGTGTTTTGCAGGTTAAAATATCACAACAAACATCGGGGATTGGAGACCAACCACATTGGAATTCTAGATGAATTCAACAAGGTCACCATGGCAACTAGTATTTGTTTGTGTGTGTTTGTGTGTGTTAGGGATTCCCATGGGGATCACCTTTAAATGTGACCAAGGGGTTATGTGTTTTTATTTATTTGACCCTTTTGTTTAATGTTGCATGTGTTTATTTTGTGATGCATTTGCCCCTTTATTTATTTATTAAATGTTGTATTAATATTGTGGGTAAGCATGTTGTTAATATTAATTAATTAAAAGATATCATGAGAAAGTAATTAATAGAGTTGTTGGCCTTGATTTAAAGTGTTGTAAGAGATGTGTAAGTGATGTGTAAGTTAACTTTTGAGTGTGAAACACTTCATCTTCTTAGAAATTCGAATTTGTCCTTGAAGGCTGATTTTGGAGGCTTGTGGGACAAGTTAAACTTGTCCCATACCTCTTAAATTTATTTACCAACCATACCTATGGTTAGAGAGTTAAAATTTGACTTTTATAATGCTTTTAAGAAGGCAATTTGTAGGTTTTATTTGCATTTTTCTTACATTATTTAATTTTAGTCCTTTGGGGTGTGCGTTGGATTGGAGTGTGTAAGTAAACTTTCATTTTATTTCACCCACCTATTTACTATGCATTGAAGAATGAAGTGACTTTTGGGGTTGGGGTTAATGATGTGTGATGTGGCATCCTACATGGATCCACCTCATCCTCCTCCCTTCCCTCTTCTATAAAATTTGAATTCCTTTCCTTGTTTTGGGTTGCTTCACTTTGGAGACTTGATTCTTGGGAAAATTATTTTGTTGTTTTGGAGCTCTTGCTTTGAAGAAGTTTTAGAAGATTGTTGCATGCTTGTGCTTGGCTATTTTGGATTGCTTGCATTGGGATAAAGCTCGTTGTTTTGGAACTTGGAACAACTCCATCATGGAGAGGTAGGAGCTTGGCTCTTGAAATGATTATTTTTGTTTATGAAAATGTTAATGTGTGAATGTTTTCACATGTTTGTGGGTTGTTGGGTAGATGGCCTAGGAATGGTGTAGGAGAAGACTATGGGGTTTATTTTGTGGGAGGTACAAGTGTGTTTTAAGGAGGTATCGGGAGGAGGAGTTGGGATTTGGGTTCCACCTTACAAATAAATAGCTTGCATTTCTTTACTCGTTATGGAGTTCCATAAGAGGTTGGGAGGCATAAGGAAATATGAGGAATAAGGGGTACTTGGGGACACATAAGGAATGTTAGGGTTTTGATATACAATATTTTGGCGGTTTGTAATTCGGGTGGTGATACCCATTTCCCATTTTGGGAGGCATTAGAAGCGTCCCCATAGTTTATTTCTCCATTGTCTTGTTGATGAAGACTTAGTATTGTTTGTCATGCTTTAATGTAGTTGTAAACTACATTCTATTTTGGACTATGTTTTTTGTTAAAATGTTGCTTGTGTGTTTGTGGAAGCCTGTTGTTTCCATGAGTTGGATCACATCTTTTATTGCATTGTGGTTGGGGCTCGGGAGCCAATGAAGAAGGATGAATTATCCTCTTCATTGGATGTCTTGGTTGGGTGGAGAGCGTTGCCTTTCCCACTTTAAAGTGGATGATCTATATATTAATTGTAATGGAAAGATACTTTGTATTGACAATGAAAGTTGAAATTCGAAATGTAAAAGAGTTATACTCTATATTCTATTTTTGGAAAGAATGTGAAAGAATGATACGTATTTTGTATGTTGTATTTTGAAATCAAATGGAAAGGAAGTTGTAAGAGTTTCATTTGAATTAATGGAAGTGTTTTCCTTGTTCATATGATATTATTTCCATTGGAAATATGTGTTTAACATGCACTATGAAATCCTGTTTGGAAAGTGGAAAAGTGAAACACGTGAGGAGAAAATGTATTATTCTACCTTGTTTATAATATATGATTTTGGAAAGAATAGAAAATACATTCTTGTTTTAATGTTTGATTGAAAGAAAGAAAACTATTTATGACCAGCATGGAATGAATTCAATGTTTTATTTCATGGCAAAAGAGATAGTTAATTTATGTTCTGTAAATGTATACACTTCTTTCAATTCACTGTATACTTTGTAAAATTCCTTTATCAAATGTTCAAATAACCCTACAAATAGATAAGAGGAAAATGAAATAATAAATTGGACTTAATGAGGAAAAAATGATCCCAAACCAAACTAAAAACACTTAAGGAAATGTCTTGAAAATCTTCCAATCGAGCCAAGGTAAATCTGCAGGCTTTTTGCTGTAAAAAGAAACTTGTAATTTCGAAATGCAGATCAAACCAAAAATTTTACACTTGAAATCTATCCTATCACCTTCCCAATGGAAACCTCCATGTCTGTTTGACATGTTGAAGGAGAAAGAATGGCAAATTTGAAAAAAAAATTATAAGTTAAAATTTACTAGTTTGCACTGTAAAAGCCTACAGACCATTTTCATGAAATTGACCCCTTAAATTTTATCAAAACCTGAATTTAATTAATCATGTGCAAAGAGGACGTTGAGATATTTCCAAAAGTCCTTTTTTGCCCAAAACTGAGCTCTCTATCATAATTTATGGCCTTCTGAAGTTTTTCTTAACTTGGCATAAAAAAAAAAATAATTGGGAAAAAATTCCTTGGTGGACCCGTGTGTACAAATTTTTCCCTTAGCGCTTCAGCAAATTTTTGGGAAAATTTCCTAATTTTCCCCACCACCCTCCGAATCACAACCAATCGAGTCTACCACTTGGCTCCACGAGGTTTTGGCGAGAGGGACGGATCCCTTTTTAACTTAGCACTTCAGAAATTTTTCTAAATTTTCCCCGCCAGCTTGTAGCCAATCAGGAGATGCCACCTGGCATTGCGAGGAATCAACAGAGGAGCAGGTTCATTTTTTCCTTTTGCACTTTTGGAAAATTTTGGGAAAATTTTCTAAAATTTTCCCGCCGTCCCTCCGGCCTCGGCCAATCAGGAGCTGCCATGTGGCATCGCGAGCCATCTATGGAGGCACGGGTGAGTTCTACCATTTTTACCCTTTGGGGCATTAAAAATATTTTATCCCCACCACCCTACTTTCCTGTATTGGCTTAAGAGACACAATGCGTGCATTGCAGACTCACGGGAGTGAGGGTACAAACATGGTTTTTCACCTTGCCTAGGAAATTCCAAAGATATCTTCTTGCCGCCACGCCGACCCGACTCACCCAGAAAAAAATTCCTCCCATGGCCTGCGAGACCCACCATGGGGAAATATTTCTCTCCATAGCTCGCATGAGACCCACCCTTGGGGAAAATTTTCTCCCCAGGCCCACAGCCCCCTCTTGGGCAAAATTTTCACCCCTACGCCCGCCGACCCATAACTTGAGAAATATGAGTTAGGAGGACTTCTTTATATCAATGGAAAGGTCGGAAATTTATCATCCAATGGGAATGATTTAGGGAATTTTTGAATGTGTTAAATTTGAGATTAATCAATTTGAATCTTTAAATCTTGTTAGAGAGTGGGTATGGTGAGGAATTACCCTCTGATCCTAATTAAACTTTCTAACCCTAAATTTTAGGACCTTGTGACCCTAATAATTGTTAATAAAACAAAAGTATATTATATTAGATTCTAATTGTTCAGAAACTTGTTAGTGACAACTGTTGTTTGTAACCTAGTTGTAGACTCTTTTAAACAAAAAAAATTAATCAATAATTTTCCCAACTAATCATAGGTTGTTCTTGGGTCTCAAATGGGTTGTTTTTAGCATCACACACACAAGTGATAATGTTCTCTCGATGTGGCTATAAGGTGGGCATGTTTGATAAAGAAAATAAGGATCCCTCATCTCCTTCCTCCAATATTCACAATTCCTCCACTCCTCTTCCTCTCATTAAATAATGGATCCCTCTTTTAGGTGAAAATAAAAACAAAAATTAAATTTTCATTTTTATTAACAAGATTGGAAATGTCGAGGTTCTTTAGGAAAATCTATGTCTACTAATTGAAAATCCTTTCTGTTCTTGTTGGTGAAAATATAAAATATGCAAGTATGAGGAAACTTCCCCTTAAACTATCCACAAACATACCTCCTTTGTATATTTAGGATGGTCTTCTCCATAAAGTAGGATATTTGGAGGATGGTCATCTAGAAATTAACCCACATCTCACCTTAGCTCCATGAAGCGCATGATTGGATCACATAGAATTTCATCCCTAGAATTAAGGGTAATATTAAAATTTATCCTTATTATAATGCTTATTTAATAATTGTTTTTGATGCTTTTGAGGACGAAGAGGCCATCCATAATTTGTACAAGATTTGGGATGATTAGTTTGGTCTCATGACCAAACCATGATATCCCTCTTTTGATCCTTTGAAATATTTATTTTATACAATACCTATCTGGAAAAGACTCGTTGGTCTTCCCATGCAATTTTGGGATGAAACTTGTCTTGAAGTCATTGGAAACATGTTAGGTGCTTTTAAATTTTTAACAATGCTACCTCCCAACAGTTACATATTAATTATACCTTACTTTTAATGGATGTAGACATCTCCATACAATTACTAAAAGATATCAATCTTTAGATTGAAGTTAGGACTTAGACTCAACGTCTTGACTACACAATTTTGGCCTTTCTCTATCGTAGACATTTTGGAACTAGACATATGATGGAGGATTGTGGGAATTATATGAAAAATAATGGGAATTCGTTAGATTATTGTAAGGATTCACTCCCTTTACATTTTACATTTAATTCTCATTATAATTTTTCCATTGATTCGACCTCAGATACTTTCCCCTCTAGGATTGTTTTAAATTTTTTTCCTTCTAAGGATCATATCAAGGAATTGGGTAATCTTATCCCTCAAAGGGTTGACCTGGATATGGTAGCTCCCTCCTACTATTAAAGGGTTGTCTTTTTACCTATTACTTCTCCTGACATTCTCCTCCCTGTGTGGTCCCGAAAACATTGACGAGATGATAAAGAAGGAATGGATTTTGGTCTAAAAAAATAGGATCTTCTAAGTTGCAATCAACCTCTCCTCACATGACTCCTAGATCTCTGTCTTCCACTAAATCTAGACTAATTTTTGTTTGGTGGTGTTGTGTTGCTTTCGTTCATTATAGATTTCTAACATGCTTTTGTTGTGAATCTTATGAGCTTCATTATTGTATCTTGGTTATTTTCCTTTTCATTGCTAGGTATGGCACCAATAAAAAAACCTTAAACCTTAATAAAAAAGGAACTTATTGAAGATGATGTCAAGGAAAATTATCATGATATTCAACACTTATTTTGAATATATAATGCTCATTTGGCGATTTTAATAGTTTACATTGTAATAACATTCTAGCATATGAATCTTTCTAATACAAATCTAGTAATCACTCATATGCGGCATTTATATTGACTCAATATATCAATACAACATGTATTTACTACTACAAAATTATATCCAAATATACAATAATATGTTACTATCTCATTTAAATAATAGATACATGATAAATACATTATAGGGTTATCACGTTTCTAAAGTGTCATATAACACATTAAATCATAAAGGGTGTATGAATAGAGGTATTGTTTTGTAAAATGAGGCCCTTATAATAATAAAATTTAGTGGTAAATCATAAACATAATCTGCAAATTCATGACCTATGGTTTTATAGTCTTGTACCCTTCACAAGTTAGGGTCTAAAACTTCTTGTGTGTTTTTCTAACCTATAAATGGCCTTCATTATATGTATTTCTTTCTCACACATCCTCATGATGACCTATAATCACCTAAAATAAAGAGTAACCATAGAAACATGTATTACACTTCATCAAGGTATTATAAAACTAAAAGGATTAATTGTGTGTGTGGTTATTAGTGAAATAATTGTTGGGTGGGAAAATTGTGGGATTTAACCAATGCTCTGGGACTAGGTTACTTTTCTTGAATGGGGTAGCTCCATTTATTGAAAATAAAGAAACATATATACACTACTCTAGTTGCGGGGTTGGAATTACTACCAAGGATCACATAGGAATACTTCCCTTTACCTATAGAAAAGTGCTTATGTGGAATACAAGGGAGGAATAAAATAAAAAATAAGGATAAATTAATGTATTTGACCATCTTCATATTTTTCTTTTTACGAATAAGGTAGGGTATCAAATTATCACATCTTTCCTTTTTTATGTACACTTTGTTTTGCATGAATTCTATTTTTTTATTTATTAAATTTGAATCCTTTCTTTAATTTCTCAATGAAGACACCTACAATCTTGTTCAAAGTTTATGAATTATTTCAATAAATAATGCAAATTTTTTTTGTTTTATAAAATTTTTCCTAGAAATTTTGTTTTAAATGTAAATCAATTCTTATCATTTATTAACATACATGTCCAAAATGATAATAAATGTAAATATTAGTACTATAAAAATAGAGGAGAGTATCCATTAGTAAAAAAATTAGATAAATTATCTTTTACTATCAATTAGATGAGAACGGAGCAATTAACCAAATATTTCTTATAATAAAATCTCTTACAACAATTAAATAGAGGAGAGGAGAGGGGATCCACTAGGCACACATCTTCCCATAAAATATGTATGATTCACATCTAGAAGATATTCCTTATATAATCATACAAAGGAATAAACCAAACACAACATACATTGAAAATGACAAAACTTGAATAGTATTTAAAAGTAAGTCCATCATTTGAACAAAGTTAGGATATTTTAACTTTGAAATAAAAACCATTGTGGCATATTTGTGTTTCAGAATCCACCTAAATCTTAAACTTTCTTTATTGATACAAACTAAAACCCATTAGCAAGACAAATATCGTATACTTCGTTATGTTTGAAATACATTTTCATTTCCTTTAAAAAAACATCAATCATATAATTTATTCTATACATTTAATAAAATTGTATAAATGATTTTTGTATTATAAAATTATATTGTTATTATAAATTATATATATATATTTTTGTGATAAAATAAATATATTTAAATTAAATACAAATTATATAAAATAGAACAAAAATAAATTAATAATAAAAATAATATAATAATTTTTTTACTATTTTACATATAAAAAAATTGAATTTGTATCATAAATTATATAGTTGAAACATTGAATGTATGGAACAACTAAATGAAACAAGATCATATTTAAAATAAAATAAATTATGAGAGAAGACACTATTCATTGTATTATTTTTTTAAATTTAAAAGCGAAAGAAATATAGTAAAGAATAGTGAGAAAAATAATTATTTATCAAAAAGTCGAGTGGAAATAATAATCATAAAATCATCTTCCAACTAAATTTATTTGTAGTCAAAGAGAAATTTTATGCCCACAAATTTCTAGTCTCAAACAAAATGGAAACTACTAATTTAATAGTCAAAATTATGGTAAAGTTTTTAGTTATTTATTTTTTAAAAAAGTTTTGCAAGGTTAGACACTATCCACTATTAATAATTTTTTTGGTTAAAGTATTTTCTACACAAACTTATAAAGATGGAATTAAATTAGTAATTAAATATTATTAATTTACTTCTGAGATATATTTATGGTTTAAAACAATACATTTACTAAGTTCCATAAGTTTAATTAATTATCATGCACCAAGATTCCTTTATTTTCTAACACAAAAGTTTAATTATTTTTCCTAGCCACTAAGTGGCCCCATTCACCCCATTACCCATGTTCTTTTTTTTAATTTAAATTTAATTCCCACAAAAGACCTCAAACTTAAGTGAGGTAGGGATTAATTTGGGCCATTTGATTGATTCTTTCTATAGTGCCCACTTCCCTTTGATACTAATCACGATATCTGCTGATTATATTATGGACATGATTATGGACCTTATTATAGTATAATGTTAGATGTTAGATCATGGATTATTGTTGACTTGATTCAGTTATGATGCATGATGATTATTAGAGACATTTTGGATATTGATGATAATATCTTTGTTTGACATGGCTATATTATGGATGCTATGTAGACTTGTGATATTTGGATATTGTGAGTAGACCTAGAAATGGAAATTATTAGATGATGATATAGTTGTTGATAAAACCATAAATGATATTGTTAAATTACATTGATGTTGTTGTGATTCATACATCAAAATGATTTTGGGAATTATATATTTATTATTTTGGATGTTTTGATATGGCCATGAGCCCAAAGGAGGTATTTGTGTTTTGATGGTTAAAATATTACAACAAACATTCGGGGGATTCGAGACCAACCACATTGGAATTCTAGATGAATTGAACAAGGTCACCATGGCAACTAGTATTTGTTTTGTGTGTTTTGTGTGTTAGAGATTCCCATGGGGGAATCACCTTTAATTATTACCAAGTGGTTTTATCTACTCCTTTTATTTTGGTCCCTTTGTTTATGTTTGCATGTGTTTATTTTGTGATGCTTTAACCCCTTTCATTAATTATTAAATGGTGTGTAAATATTATGAGTAATCATATTGTTAAAATAAATAAATAAAATATGTCATAAGAAGGAAATTAATGATATTTTTTGCCATGATTTAAAATTATATAAGTATGTGTAAGAGCTACGTAAGTGATGTGTGAATTGAATTTTGAGTGTGAAACACTCCACCCTCTTGGAAATTCAAATTTGTCCTTGGAGGTTGTTTTAGAGGCTTGTAGGATAAGTTAAACTTGCCTCATACCCATTAAATTTAATTACCAACCATACCTACGGTTGGAGAGTTGAAATTAGACTTTCATAATTATTTTTGAGAAGGCAAATTGTAGGTTTTAATTACACTTTTCTTACATGATTTAATTTCAGTTCTTTGGGGTGTGGGTTGGATTTGAGTGTGTAAGTAAACCTGTCATATTTTTCACCCACCTATTTATTATGCTTTGGAGAATGAAGTTGACTTTTGGGTTGGGGTTGAAGAGATTTGATATGTCATCCTACGTGGGTCTTCCTCATTCTCTTTCCTTCCCGCTTCTATAAAATTTGAATGGCTTGCCTTGTTTTAGGGCTGCTTCATTTTTGGAGACTTTATTCTTGGGTGAATTCTTTTGCTGTTTTGGGGAGCTCTTGTTTTGAAGAAGTTTTTGGGAAGATTTTATCATGCTTGTACTCGATTGTTCTTAGATTACTTTCATTGGGATAAGCCTTGCTGATTTAGAACTGGAAAAACTCCATCATGGAGAGGTAGGAGCTTAGCTCTTGAAATTATCTTATTTTATGAATGTATATGTTAATGTATGAATGTTTTGGCATGTTTGTGGGCTGCTTTGGGTAGATGGCCTAGGAATGGTGTAGGAGAAGACTATGGGTTTATTTTTGGGAGGCACAAGTGTGTTTTAGGAAGGTATAAGGGTGGAGGGAGTTAGGATTTGGGTTCCACCTTACAAATAAATAGATTGCATTTATTTACTCATTATGGGGTGTCATAAGAGGTTGAAGAGGAAAAAGGAAATGTGAGAAATAAGGGGTACTTAGGGAGGCATAAGGGCAAGTCAGGGATTTGAAATCATATATATATATATATATATATATATATATATATATATATATATATATATATATATATATATATATATATATATATTATACACACACACACACACAGAGAGATATATATATCTTGTTGGTTTATTCTCAGGTGGTGATACCCATTTCCCCTTGGGATGCATAAGATGCATCCCCATAGTTTTTTTCTCCTTGGGCTTGCTTGATGAAGCCTCAATAA
Source organism: Taxus wallichiana var. yunnanensis (assembly GCA_018340775.1). Classification (NCBI taxonomy): domain Eukaryota; kingdom Viridiplantae; phylum Streptophyta; class Pinopsida; order Cupressales; family Taxaceae; genus Taxus; species Taxus wallichiana. The sequence goes on from CM031237.1 coordinate 225,109,565, forward strand.
TGTTTGTCATGCTTTGTTGTAGTTATAAACTACATTCTATTTTGGATTGTGTTTTATTGTGAAAGTGTTTCTTTTGTGTTTAATTGTGAAAGTGTTGCTTTTTTGTTTAATTGCATTTTGGTTGGGGCTCGGAGGCAAAGGAAGAAGGATGGATTCTCCTCTTCATTGGATGTCTTGGTTGGGTGAAGAGTGTTGCCTTTCCCCTACTTTTGTTGTTATCAAATTGGAAGAATGAGAAATCTGCATATTGTTGTTGGAGCTAAGATATAGATAGTTTGATAGTCCCTTGTGAAATGAAATATTATTGTATCCCCTTTCCCACGTGAAGTGGATGATATGTGTATTCATTATAATGGAAAGATACTTTGTATTGGCAATGAAAGTGGAAATTTGAAATGTGAAATAATTATACTCTGTATTCTGTTTTTGAAAGAATGTGAAAGAATGATACATGTTTTGTTTGTTATATTTTGAAATCAAATGGAAAGGAGGTTGTAAGAGTTTCGTTTGAATTAATGGAATTGTTAGCCTTGCTCATATGATATTATTTCCATTGGAAATTTGTACTTAATAAGCTCTATGAAATCCCTGTTTGGAAAGTGGAAAAGTGAAACACTTGAAAGAAAATGTATTATTTTGTTCTGTATATAACATATGATTCTTGGAAAGAATAAAAGAAGGATGTTACAAAGTTGTCTTTTGGAATCAATGTGTGATGTATTACCTTCCTCAAATTACCCTGTGGTATTGAATATGATCTCTTAAATGTAATTGAATTCTGTGTTTGTAAGGAAGAAATGCGTATAAAGGAATGTGTAATACTTTGTCCTTTGAAATATGTAAAAAAATTGAAATCAGAGATGTATTATAGTTTTTGAATAAGTTGAATTAAATCAACTAAATGCATTAGATTAGGTTTGGAACACATTATAATACTTGGAAGAAGAAAATGGCAAATAGACCTTTTTAAAATTTGAACTCTATCTTGTTTTTTCCAATTGACAATTATTTAATCCCAAATGCTCAGACCGAATCTGCAACAAAGGAATAACAAATGAAACATTAATTTGGGCATAATAAGATCTAACTGAATTCATCTAGACATTAACACTTAATAAAATTCTTATAAAACTTAGAAAAATTGAGCTCAAACCATTTTGCAGTCGTCTATCCAAAAATGTAAATGTTCAAATTATAAATCAATCAAACAAATTGAATCTTGAAATTTCTCTTAAATACACCTAAGAAAAATTTTCCATTTATATTTGACATGTTAGAGAGACAAGAAAAATTGAACAAATATAACAAGTTAAAATTTACAAGTTTGCACTTTGTAAAAGCTTGTAGGTCGTTTTCTTAAAATTGACGCCTTAAAATTTATCAAAATAAATAATTAATGATCTCTATGTAAATATGATGTCGAGAGATTTTGAGAAATTCTTCGTTTTCCCAAAATTGAACTCTCTATCAAAAGTTATAGCCTTATGAAATTTTTCTTCACTTGGCGCGCACAAGAAAAAAATGCAAAAAATTTCCTTGGCGCGCCTCCAGCCCAAAATTTTCCCTTAGCTCTTAGGAAATTTTTTGGGAAATTTTTGTTATTTTCCCGCCAACTCATAGCAAATCATAGGCTGCCACGTGGCACCATGAGTTGTCGGCAGAGGGCGGACCCCTTTTAAGCTTAAGCAATCCTAAAAATTTTAGGAAAATTTTCCGCATTTTACCCGCTTTGCCCCATCGGACCACAACCAATTAGGTGATGCCACGTGGTGTCACGAGGATCGGAAGTAGAGGGTCCCTTTTTCCTTTGTACATTTTTAGAAAATTATGAGAAAATTTTCCAAATTTTTCCCCACCACCCACCGGCCTGTAGCCAATCAGGAGCTGCCATGTGGCATCGTGAGGTGCCGATAGAGGCGTGGGTGAATGCTACCCTCTTAGCCCTTTGGGGTGTTAAACTAATTCTCTCCTCACCGATGTACCTTCACTGCATTGGCTTAAGAGACACCACGTGTAACTTGCGGACTTGGGGGAGCGTTGGGACAAAGTTGACGTTCGTCCTGCATGGGAAGATTTTTCAAAATTTCTTCTGCCGCCCTGCTCTCCCCGTGTTGACTTGGGAGATGCCACATCTCCCTAGTGGACTTGCAGACCCGTACATGCACGAAAGATTTTTTTTTTTCTTACCCCACATGGGGAAATTTCCAAAAGTCTCCCCGCAACCTGCCGACCTACCCTTGGGGAAAATTTTCACCCCTAGGACCGCAAGCCCGCTCTTGGGGAAAATTTTCACCCCAAGGCCCACCGACCTATAACTTGAAAAATATGAATTAGGAGGAATTCTTTATATCAATGGAAAGGTGAAAAAATTTCCTATCCAATGAAAATAATTTAGGGAATTTTTGAATGCGTTAAGTTTGAGAAAAATCAATTGAAACGTTTTAGCCTATTAGTGAGTGGGTATGGTGAGTAATTACCCTCTAAATCTTATTGAACCTTCTAACCCTAAATTTTTGACCTTATGACTTATAATAATTGTTAAATGAGATTGTCAAGTTACACGGGATTTTGTAGAAGATAATTAGTGACCCCAATCCTTGGTACACTTCCCATTTCTTAATCACCATGTAGCATGCCCTTGGGACGAAGATCAATTTCACCACAACATATCACCCTAAGAAAAATGGATAGGACCGAGTGGGTGAATCAAGTTTTAGAGGACATGCTCGGGATGTATGTCATGGATCAGCGAATCAAGATGGGAGGAGTACATTGTACTTGGTGGAGTTTTCGAGTTCTATAGGCATGGATCATTTTCATGATTTTTATGTCAAAAGTGCAAGGCACCTCTTAGTTGGGACAAGTTAGAGGACATGGTTGCTCTTGGACCAGATTTATTGAAGAACATAAAGTAGTAGGTGGTTTTGATCGGAAAGAGACCGTAGGAGGCACATGACGAGACATAAGACATAGGTAGAATAGTAAAGGACTGACCATAATTTTTATGTGGGAATGAAGGTGTTCCTTTGTGTCGTGCCACATAAGAGCCCTATCCATTATGGAAAAGGTTCTAAGTTAGCTCCTAGATTTGTGGGTCCTTTTGAGATCTTGGAGCATATTAGCCCTTTGCCTACGGTCTAGCATTGCCACCCAGCTTGTCTCACATACATGATGTGTTTCATGTTTCATTGTTAGCAGATATGTTGCAGATCCTTCTCATGTATTAGATTGAACATCATTACTAGTGCGGGATCGGGGAAGGTGATGGTGGAGCCCGTTTGCATCCTAGATTACGTGAACCTAGGCCTTTGACTCTTGAGGAAGAGAGGTTGATCGGGCCTGGGTGCAAAGTGGGACAGATATGATAAGACTACAACTATATGGGAGGATTCTACTTTGCTACAAGTTCAATTTCCACACTTGTTCCAAGTAACTTCCGTGAGGAATTCAAGTCTAAGGGGAGGGGTTATAGTGCCCACTTCCCTTTGACACATTTTTGATACTAATCATGATATTGTTGATTATATTATGGACATGATTATGGACCTTATTATAGTATAATGTTAGATGTTAGATCATGGATTATTGTTGACTTGATTCAGTTATGATGCATGATGATTATTAGACACATTTTGGATATCGATGTTTATATACTATTTAACATGGTTATATTATGGATGTTGTGCAAACTTGTGTTATTTGGATATTGTGAGTAAACCTAGAAATGGAAATTATTGGATGATGATATAGTTGTTGATAAAATCATAAATGATATTGTTAAATTAGTTTGATGTTTTTGTGATTCATACATCTAAATGATTTTGAGAATTATATTTATATTATTTTGGATTTTACGATATGGCCACGAGGTGAAGAAGGTATTTGTTTTTTTGAAGTTAAAATATCACAACAAACTTGGAGGATTAGAGACTAACCACATTGAAATTCTATATGAATTCTACAAGGTCACCATGACAACTAGTATTTTGTTTGTGTGTGTTAGGGATTCAAATGGGGAATCACCTTTAATTGTGACCAAGGGTTTTATGTATTCCTTTTATTTTGGTCCCTTTGTTTATGTTTGCATGTGTTTATTTTGTGATGCTTTAAACCCTTTCATTAATTATTAAATGGTGTGTAAATATTGTGAGTAATCATATTATTAAAATAAATTAATCAAATATCTCATAAGAAGGAAATTAATGAGAGTTGTTGTCCATGATTTAAAGTGATATAAGTATGTGTAAGAGATATGTAAGTGATGCGTGAATTGAATTTTGAGTGTGAAACACTCCACCTTGGAAATTGAATTTTTCCTTGGAGGTTGTTTGGGAGGCTTGTGGGACAAGTTAAACTTGTCTTATACCCCTTAAATTTAATGACCAACCGTACCTACGGTTGGAGAGTTGAAATTAGACTTTTATAATGATTTTTGAGAAGGAAAATTATAGGTTTTAATTGCACTTTTGTTACATGATTTAATTTCAGTCCTTTGGGGTGTGGGTTGGATTTGAGTGTGTACGTAAACTTTCATATTTTTTACCCACCTATTTATTATGCTTTGGAGAATGAAGTTGACTTTTGGGTTGGGGTTGAAGATAAATAATATGGCATCCTACATGGATCTGCCTCATTCTCTTCCTTTCCTTCTTCTATAAAATTCGAATGGCTTGCCTTGTTTTGGGGTTGCTTCATTTTTGGAGACTTTATTCTTGGGTGAATTATTTTTGCTGTTTTGGGAGCTCTTGTTTTGAAGAAGTTTTTGGGAAGATTTTTGCATGCTTGTGCTTGGCTGTTCTTGGATTGCTTGCATTGGGACAAAGCTTGCTGATTTAGAACTGGAACAACTCCATCATGGAGAGGTAGGAGCTTGGCTCTTGAAATGCTCTTATTTTATGAATGTATATGTTAATGTATGAATGTTTTGGCATGTTTGTGGGTTGTTGGGTAGATGGCCTAGGAATGGTGTAAGAAATACTATGGGATTATTTTGTGGGAGGCACAAGTGTGTTTTAGGGAGATATAATGGTGGAGGTAGTTGGGATTTGAGTTCCACCTTACAAAGAAATAGCTTGCATTTTTTTAATCGTTATGGGGTGACATAAGAGGTTGGGGAGGCATATGGAAATGTGAGGAATATGGGGTACTTGGGGAGGCATAAGGGCATGTTAGGGATTTGAAATGATATATATATATATATATATATATATATATATATATATATATATATATATATATATATATATATATATATATCTTGGTGGTTTGTTCTCAGATTGTGATACCCATTTCCCCTTAAGAGGCATAAAAATATCCCCCATAGTTTCTTACTCCTTGGGCTTGCTTGATGAAGCCTCGGTAATGTTTGTCTGCTCCGTTGTAGTTGTAAACTACATTATGTTTTGGACTATATTTTATTGTGAAAGTGTTTCTTGTGTGTTTGTGGAAGCTCTGTTGTTGCCATGAGTTGGATCACATCTTAAGTGCATTGTGTTTGGGGCTCGGGAGCCAATGAAGAAGGATGGATTCTCTTCTTCATTGGATGTCTAGGTTGAGTGGAGAGTGCTTCCTTTCCAATACCTTTGTTGTGATCAAATTGGAAGAATGAGAAATCTGCATGTTGATGTTATGGAGTTAAGACATAGACACGGTTTGAGAGTCCCTTGTGAAATGAAATCTTATTGTATCCCCTTTCCCACTTGATGTGGATGTTTTGTGTTTTCATTATAATGGAGAGATACTTTGTATTGGCAATGAAAGTAGAAATTTGAAATGTAAAATAATTATACTTTGTATTCTGTTTTTGAAAGAATGTGAAATAATGATACATGTTTTTTTGTTATATTTTGAAATCAAATGGAAAGGAGGTTGTAAGAGTTTCGTTTGAATTAATGGAAGTGTTTTCCTTTTTCATATGATATTCTTTCCATTGAAAATATATACTTAACAAACTCTATGAAATCCCTATTTGGAAAGTGGAAAAGTGACACACTTGAAAAGAAAATGTATTATTCTCATTACTGTATATAACATATGGTTCTTGGAAAGAATAAAAGAAGGATGTTAGAAAGGTGTCTTTTGGAATCAATGAATGATGTATCACCTTCCTCAAATTACCCTATGGTATTGAATATGATCTCTTAAATGTAGTTGAAATTTCTGTTTGTAAGGAAGAAATGTGTATAAAGGAATGTGTAATACTTTGTCTTTGAAATATGTTAAAAAATTGGAAATCAGAGATGTATTATAGTTTTTGAATAAGTTGAATTAAATCAAATGAATGCATTAGATTAGGTTTGGAACACATTATAATACTTGGAAGAAGAAAATGGCAAATAGACCTTTTTAAAATTTGAACTCTGTCTTTTTTTTTTCCAATTGACAATTATTTAATCCCAAATGCTCAGACCAAATCTGCAACAAAGTAATAACTAATGAAACATTAATTTGGGAAGAATAAGATCCAAATGAATTCATCTAGATACTTTAACACTTAATAAAATTCTTATAAAACTTAGCAAAATCGGGCTCAAACCATTTTATTGTGTCTTTCTATCCAAAAATGTAAATGTTCAAATTGTAAATCAATCGGACAAATTGAATCTTGAAATTTCTCTTAAACAAACCTAAGAACAATTTTCCATTTATATTTGACATGTTAGAGAGGGTCAAGAACAAATTTAACAAATTTAACAAGTTAAAATTTACTAGTTTACACTGTAAAATCCTACGAGGTCATTTTCTTTAAATTGACCTCAAAACTTAATCAAAATTAAAAATTAATGATCTATGTGTAAAAAGGATGTCAATATATTTCTAGAAAGTCCTTGTTTTCCCAAAACTGAGCTCTCTATCAAAATTTATGGCCTTCTTAAGTGTTTCTTCACTTGGCGTCAAAAAAAAAACGGGGAAAATTTCCTTGGTGGGCTCGAATTTTTCTCTTAGCTCTTAGGAAAATTTTTGGAAAATTTTTCCTAATTTTTCCTACCAACTCACAGCCAATAAAAGGCTGCCATATTGCACCACGAGGTGTCGGTGGAGGGGCGAACCCCTTTTAAGTGGTGCGCTTAAGCCCGATAAATTTTGGAAAATTTTCCACATTTTCCTCGCTACCCCGTCGGGTCGCAACTAATAAGGTGATGCCACGTGGCATCTTGAGGCATCGGTGGTGGAGTAGGTCCCTTTTTTCCTTCATACGTTTTCAGAAAATTTTCCAAATTTTTCCCTGCCGCCCACCGGCCCACGAAAATTTTCCAAATTTTTCCCTACCACCCACCGGCCCACAACTAATCAGGAGTTGCCACGTGGCATCGTGAGGTGCCGGCGGATGAGCGGGTGAATGCTACCCTCTTATCCCTTCGGGGCGTTAAACTAATTTTCTTTGCACCGCCCTACCTTCCCCATGTTGGGTTAGGAGATGTAACGTGTCCCTTACGCACTTACGAAAGCGCGGGTGCAAAGTTGGCTTTTGCCCCGTGCGGAAGATTTTCAAAATGTCTTACACCGCCCTACTCTCCGCTTGCTTTGACTTGGAAGACGCCACATGTCCCTAGTAGACAAGTGGGGACCCACAGTGCATGGGTGCAAAGTTTTTTTCTTTCCCCCATGAGTAAATTTCAAAAGTCTCCCACGGCCTGCCGACCCGCCCTTGGGGTAAATTTTCACCCCTAGGCCCGCAGCCGACTCTTGGGGAAAATTTTCACCCTAAGGCCCGTCGGCCCATAACTTGAAAAATATAAGGAGTTAGGAGAACTTCTTTATATCAGTGGAAAGGTGAGGGAATTTTCTATTCAATGGGAATAATTTAGGGAAGTTTTTAATGTGTTAAGTTTGAGAAAAATCATGTGGAACCTTTAAGCCTGTTAGTGAGTGGGTATGGTGAGGAATTACCCTCTGAACCTTATTGAACCTTCTAACCCTAAAATTTGGACCTTATGACTTCAAATAATTGTTAATAAAAGAAAAGCATGTTCTAGTGAATTAGAATTGTTCTAGAACTTGTTAGTGATAGTTGTTTCCTTGTAATCCAGTTGTAGACTCTTTTAAACAAAAAAATTATTCCATAATTTTCCTAATTAATCCTAGGTTGTTCTTGGGTCTCAAGTGGGTTGTTTTAGTGGGCGTAATAGTATCCTAGCCCTTAGATTTGGATTTCCTTAAATATCCTTATGGGTTTCCTTTTATTTCTATTTTCCCCAAAATAACCTCATTTGTTCATTCTTGTTTTGCAGGTTTTGGAAGAGGATGAAGAAAAACCATAACATAAATAAGTGCACCTATGGAGAAGTTTTCTTGTTTTTATATGAAAATGAAGAAATCTTTCGCATCCTTTGTTTTAAATTTTAGCTTAGGAAAGGGTTTACTATTGTAGATTTCTCATTTTCTTAATGTAGAGATCCCACCATGGATCTATTTTTGTTATTTAATGTAAACATCCTTTGAGTTCAACAATTGGGAAAACCCCATTTTATTTAATATATGAATTTTACACATTTTGGTGCCCATAAAAGGATTGAAAGGCTTAAAAAATTAAATTCAATTAATTACTAGTTGTTGGAAGTTTCATTTTGATGGTTTAAATCTTAGATTTCAATTATATTTTAATATGGGTTTTACACATTCATAATTTTATTTTTCCGTCAAAAGTGACGAAACCGATGCCCTATGCAAACCAAAGTGATCCTATGATCACCACCCTGCTAGAGGGTTGGTTCATCGATCACCACTCTATGTTGGTTGGTGGTTCTAAAACCGCTGCTCTCTGAGGGTGGCGGTCTACATTCCCGATAACAAATCCTTAAATATATACATTTTTCAACAATTTTTCTACTTAGGTTGGTGTTTAATGCAATATTAATTTTAATTAAGGTGTCTTCCATTCATTGGTATTTTAGATTGATAATATATCTAGTTTCATAACTCAAAATTACATAAACATAAACTCATTTCTCTATTCTTTCTTTTGCAATAAAATGTAAAATTTGAGTATAACATCAACTACAATTCATTCTCTTTCACATATTCAATTTTTCCAACAAAACAACAAAGAAATCAACAACACTTCCTTTCAATAACATCTTTCTTTCCCAAATATATATATATATATATATATATATATATATATATATATATATAATAATAATAATAATAATAACTTTGAATAACATACAAATTTAGGAGAGATTCATTTCAAGTAAACTATACAACTGAAACTTTTTCCGTTCACTATAACATTTGAACATTTTGTCTACTTATATCTTTAAATGTAGTAATTCTAAGCATGGAATGAATTAATGGAATTACCTTTCAACTGGAGACTTTAGGAATGTAAAATAAAGCTAAGGATAATCTTTAAAACACTCGAGGAAATTTTTTTGGAAAAAATACGGAGTTGATGGTTCTTGTTTTAAGGAACAAGACCGCCGCCCTATACAGATCAGAGGTCTCTTAATTTTCTCTCATTCAAGGCGACGGTTTTTGAAATGTCACCTAGGTAGGGTGGTGTGTTAGGCCCACTTTTTAACACGCACATCAACAATAGTACAAATACTAGGATGATTTTTTTACTTATAATTCTACTACACAACACCACAAGGCTCTAAGTATAGAAACTCAACAATGCATAAGACACTTACATAAGTCATCAACTCACATAGACACATGACAAAACCATATACATGATGATGCCACACTTTCCCAAATGAACAAAAGCTAGCAAAGACCCAACCACAGAAGAAGGGACCCAAGGGATGGAAAGCCCCCACACACACATTTCCATAAATACATCTTAGTTACGATTAGCAATCAAAGATAATCACTCTGCAAGGATAATTTTGTACTTTTATTGACCTAAGGGTTCAAAGTTCATTTTGTAATCAACTTATCTCTTTACCCCTTATAAAAATATCTTTGATTAACATAAGTACTTTTCATATTTCAAAAACCATACAAAGTTCCCCATTCTCTTGTTCTTATGATAAGTTTATGTTTTTCAAATATTTATCCAAAGTTTAAATTTTACCCTTACTACAAAAGTAAATCTGACGTGATGCCGAGAAAGACATCTTAGGATTAAGGGGGATTTAGGTTCACGATACCTTTTCCCCACAAAATTCTTCAATCATAAAATTTTTATTTCCTACCATAGTTAATATAATTCAATCTCTTGTTGAATCCATTCAACATTTCCACACCAAGAAATTATATATATATATATATATATATATATATATATATGCATACTTTGTTTTCTCGAAAAATGATCCCACCAAGGGCAATTCATAATCTTTATAACACATGAAAATGTTTAATTGAGTTATAAGGACTCCAGGAGTGTCCTTGGTCCTAATCACAAAACTTATTTTACTCTTAAATGATTGCAACATGGTTTCATTATTAGCATTGTTTTGAAACCAAAGGAGCCACAGAGGTATTTGTCTAACATCCTCAAGAAGTATAATATTGGAAACATTATAAGCTACACATGAACCATAAGTGATTTTTTTCAAGGTAAGATCCCAAGAATCAACATTTCACGATCCCACATGTGAAATTGTCTTTTATTCTTAATGCTATAAAAAGGGCATAACTCAAGCACACCTACGGACCTATAAATTACATAATGAATTAGCTCCAAAACTCTTACACATGTTTTCTAATCTCCCGAAGTCCACGGAACATAAATTCTTGTTCAGACTTGGTGAATTAAAAGTTAAGAGTTGATCCAGTCCTTCACTTTACCACAATAATAATATCATGCAATAACCTATGCTCCCTATCATGCATTAAACAAATATGGTGTTCTAAACATAATATATTGTAAAGCAACAATCATACATTCACAAGATTGGAATAAGATCCAGATAGGGAGATACATACGATATTCGGTTTCGAGACAAGTGCTCTTTTGTTAAGGGATTAAGATGGGTACAACTTGGGTAACCCAAAATAACAAGATTATTACTTGTACATAACCCTGCTAATATTTAAACTCATATAAATTCTTTGATTAAAAGAATTATATTTTTCACTAACTAGGTCCATCATGAAATCTCGCAACTATATTTATTTTTATCAACCAATCAATTTCACAATAGCTAACTCATTTTTTGAAATAGAATGATATATATTAGTATAATGAAATTTATACTTCAATTTCAACCTCAAGTATATACTTTACAACAATCAAAATATCAACTACTTTATATGTGATCACTAAGTACATTACTGAATTTAACGGCAGAAACGTCTCAATCATCTCCTCATATAAAAATAGATCATGGTTGTAATGTCATGCTCAAATATGAATTAAACAAGTCTTACATTATCAATAAAATTTCTAAGTATCAAAGGTGGTTGTTATGTAAATAAAGCCCCCTTTTGTTTTTACAATAATCTTCCTAGAGTGAAAAAGAAAGTAAAATTTTTATCTTTCCTTAGATCAATTAAGGTTACAATATTTTCATTCATGAAGTTCGTATCACAATTCAAATTTAAGGCTCGCTGATCATGCCACCTGCATGATTAGAACATGGCCAATTTCATAGAAACTGGCATGAATCTCCATCTCTTATTCTTATTGCATTGACGACTCAGAGAAAGAGATATTTTGCAATTTACTATTGTTCCTATGAAATTTTTTACGTTCACATTACTGTCGTAATAAAATTCATAACTCTTAACAAGTTATAAAAACCAAATGAATACTGATCAACATAGCTTAATTTACTTCCCAAATAAGTAAAGACTTTTTTTTTACAACAACATTCAAGTTCATAACATTATTTATGCTACACCATAGTCAATGAAGAGCATTAATAACAATTAATTTATCAAATGAGAAAATTCAGATTACCCTCCAAATAAATAAATAAAATGACTTTAATCTTCCATGAGCATCTATCTACACCTGGAACCGTATAAACTATAATATTAATGCCATTATCTTCTTCTCCCAAATACAAGTACATAGTCAATATTTGAGATATATAGGTAATAAGAATATATATATTCTTAGTGAGAAAGCAACTTGCACACATCTCAACAATTTTTAACCTCACCGAGATTCTAAAAGATGAAGGTAATCAATAGAATATCAACATTCACTTGACATTAGGGGAGATATAGGTGGTTATAGTCATGCGAAGACCCTTAATCTATATAACATGAAACAACTGTTAAATTATAATGACTTGGGACATTCCTCGTATATTTCATACAGGACCTGAAATTGAAAAGGTGTAGGCCATTTTTTTTTGTGATTTTAACCGTATATCATAGATGAAAATTTACCAAAATTGTAGGCAATGATAGGTTGAATTTTTTTGAAAAATAACAACATAATACTTGTTTATAGATATATGATTAGGTTATATATATATATAGAAATTATTACAATTTACATCCACCGAAAGAGCTAAGCCTTCCATGAAATTTTATTTTATGCAGTAGGGGTAATTTGAAATTTTAGGCCTAAATTCATATAACGTTTCCCTCATCAATTCCTTGAAGCTATCAGATCATCTAATTCTTTGTATGATAAAATATTTGACATAATTACTTTATCAAGGCACAAATTTATACAATTTACATATCACAACTTGTGTTTAATTAAAACATTTAAGATGTGAGTAACAACAACCATGACCTTCATAATTTATAATAAATATGTAAATAAATAATTAAGGAGTTTGAAATTAGCAGCAAGATGCTATTTCCAAAACCTACTTTACATCAAATATAATTTTTTCTATGCCTTAAAATCATGCAATATTTAATACGAACTTACTTTGCAACAAGATTTATTGAATACGATGTCATGAGCTCAATCCTAGAATTATTATATTGACTATGTAATACCCAAGAAAGGCTACACACCCACAATAAATCTATTTCTTATACAGATTGAATCGAAACCCCACTTTTGTTAGACCAATTCTTGCTCATAACGCATCAACATGGGTTCTTAGCATGGCAAAAATATTTGTGTCATAAGTGTAATGCTTAAGGGGTTTGGTTTTCCATTACTTTAGAGCAGCATTTAATAAAAATGAGACTCCCCAGGAAGGGTAAAATTACGACCCAAAACTAGAACTCATATTGCTAATAGATTTTCCCTCTAAATCTAATGTACATAGTCAAATTCTGAGTAAGAAGCTAATGGCGTACCATCATTAGATTATTTAACCAAACACCCAATTATAGGCATTACTCGATCAATATTCACATGTTTTCAAGATAAAATGTAGACATACATTTAAGAGATAACAAACAAAAGAAAAATAATTATTTTGAGTGAAAATAATCATGGAAATGCAAGCTGTAAAACATTCTTAGAGTGCTAAGGCTAAAATTCATAAATATCTATTTATAGGATGCTCAAAAAAAGGGTAAAACAACTTTGTTCTTACTTTTATTCAGAAGAAATGTTAGAAGAAACATATTTTCTTTTATCATTCAATTCACCTAGAAACTATTCTATTCATTCGTATTGGATAAACAAGACATAGAAGGGTGTAAACATGTATTTAAATGTCTCTAATTCCAACATAATAGTAAGCTGCATAATAGTGCTTGCTACAGATGAATACAAACAGGGTAAAAGGTGGAGATCAATGCCTAGAATTTTTTTTTTGAGAACCCTCTATTACTCTCTCTTTGAATCTTTATCAAAACAACTTCAAACTTAAGTAGAACCAAACACAATATGAACACAAAACTTAAAATGAAAAAGAAAAACACTGCTCCTAAAATGCAATTTAATGGAGTCACTATCCGAATTCCAAGGCCATTAAAGAATTTAATGCTTTATTTATTCTTCCACACTCCATTCTCCTTCTAAGTTGGTGTCATGCAAAGCAAGGCATGATTAATTTTCATATAAAATTTCTATCCCATTACTCCAAATCTCCATCTTAATTAATCCACATTTCATTAAATTTATTGATCACCTTTTATTTACATTCATTTAGTTTACTCCATAAATTTTGCAGCCCCCTTGGGGTTTCCTTGTTGTAAAAATTTTCCACTTCAAGTGGATAGAATTGTAATATTATTTGTGGTGAAAAGTTGCTCTGTTTTGGAAATGGAATCTACACTCGAATGTGAAAAATGTATATTCTGTAAGTTGTATTTGATGACTGAAAAAGGAATTTGTAAAGGATTTATTGGAGTTCAATAGAAGTTGTGCTATTTACCAAAAATGGTATGGTTTTCATTTGAAATATATTTTGAAATATCTATTTGAAAATTGGAAAAAAATAAATACGTATGAAGAAATATTACATTTCTCTGTTTCATTTGAAATGCATGATTTGAAAGTAGAACTACATTTTGGGTCTTCATATATTGATTGAAGTAAAGTTAAATTTTATAAAGCATAGTTTAATGAATTTAAATATTTAGAGGATGATAAAAAATTAGATCTATTCGGGTTTAAGTATGATTTCAATTTTGATTCACTTTAAAATTACAAATATTTATCAGAAAAATTTACAGAGTACTCTGTAACTTGAAAGAAAAATTGAAATAATAAGGTAAGCTAAGGAAGATCAAATTGCTTCTCAAACAGTCAAATTTATCAAGAAAATTTATTAGACTTCAATTAATTAGACTTAGACCAAAACTCAGACGTTTTACAAGAAAAAGGGGAAAACTCGTTTTGAAACTCAACCCATCAATTAAACCCTGCAAAATCCATCCAAATATTTGCAAGATCAATCCTCCATGTTAGTTTGGCATGTTGAAGAAGAAAGAAAGGCAGATTGAATTAATTATGTTAAGTTAAAAAGTTTAATTCACATTTTAATGGCAGGAAATATGTTTTTGTCAAATTCACCCCCTTAAGTGTGTCAAAAATTAATTTTGATGTTTCCTAGGAAAAAAAGAGTTCGATCCCTTCCCAAAAAGTTCTCATTTGCTCAAATTTGAGCTTCCAGTGAAAAGTTATGGCCTTATCAAGTTTTTACTTCGTTGAGTTTTTAAAAAAAGGGGGAATTTTTTGTAATTCAGACCCACGGGCCCGAAAATTTCTTAGGGAACCTTTTCGCAAAAAAATAAAAAAAATCACAAATTCCTCCGTGGCCCCACAGGCTCACCAATATGATTTTGGTAAAATTCCTTTGCGGGCCCGCACCTTCAAATTTTACTCTTAGAAAAAAAAGGGGAAAAATCTTAAGTCTGTCCGCGTCCACTTCCCCACCGTCACTATGGGTCCGATACGTGACATATTTAGGTGTCGGCCGGGGCATGGATGGTTTTAGACATTATCGCCTTTGGAAAAAGGTTGGAAAAAATTCCTAAGTTTCACCGTCGGCCCGCCTTCCCGTAGGTCATTATTGGTCTGACACATGGCTTTGCTTAGCGTCGGAGGAGGTGAGGGTTGTTTTTATCATTCATGATTTTTAACACAAAATACAATATTTCTAAGTTTTCCCTAATGGTCCGATTCCCCACTTGAGCTTTTAGGCGGGACACGTGGCATCCTTGGGTTTCAGTGGAGGTGTGGGGGTTTTGAACCTTTCTTCCATTTTGAATGAAAAGAGTTAAAATCCAAACTACCTTTGATAACCCGCCTTCCCACGTTGGCTTAAAAATGTTCCACGTGTCCCTTATGGCTTGGGAAAATTTTCTTTCCCAGGCCCGCATGCCCACCTTTGGGAAAATTTTCCTCCCTAGGCCCGCCGGCCTATAACTTAAGAAATAATTTTCATTGGAAAGGAGAAGAAATTTCATATCCAATGGAAATGTTTTCAAGAAACCTTAAGTGTGTTAAATAAGTGAAAAATCAAGTTAAAGTAGAAATATGAGTCTGAGAGTGGGTAAGTGGGAAATTACCCTTTTTAACTTAAATGTTTAACTCTAAAGCATGGGTTGACCTTTTAGGGGTCACGTTAGGGGATAAGGGAATGTTTTTCTATCCCATGCAAATAAGAACCTTGTTATTGTTTAGACTTGGTGGAATTAAATACCCAAGGTATTTAATTCCTTTGGCCCCTTTGACCCTCTAAAATTGATTAAGGAATATTTAACTATAATGTTAATTTAATTACTTATTAACTCCTAAGAGAAATTTAACTATAATTGGATTAATTATACTCATTAATTTTGTAATGTGTTTCTAATGCTTGTTACAATGGGAAAATTTCATTTATTAAATTATAATGGACTTTGAATCTTGCTGTGACAATTGTTGCTTGAAGCCTGGTAGTGGTTATGCTTTTAAAAAAATTATTGCAAAATTTTTCCTATCTAAACCTAGGTTATTCTTGGGTCTCAAGTGATCATTTTAGTAGGCGTTACACATTATTATACTTGTTCATAATACGTAAATTATATAAAGTATGATATTGTTGAAGTATAACATGATAATAATAATGATAGTTACATAATAATGTTTGAATATAATAAAATATTTTAGAGATAAATGGAGTAAACTAAATGAATGTAAATAAAAGGTGATCAATAAATTTAATGAAATGTGGATTAATTAAGATGGAGATTTGGAGTAATGGGATAGAAATTTTATATGAAAATTAATCATGCCTTGCTTTGCACGACACAAATTTATACAATTTACATATCACAACTTGTGTTTAATTAAAACATTTAAGATGTGAGTAACAACAACCATGACCTTCATAATTTATAATCGTACGTAAATAAATAATTAAGGAGTTTGAAATTAGCAGCAAGATGCTATTTCCAAAACCTACTTTACATCAAATATAATTTTTTCTATGCCTTAAAATCATGCAATATTTAATACGAACTTACTTTGCAACAAGATTTATTGAATACGATGTCATGAGCTCAATCCTAGAATTATTATATTGACTATGTAATACCCAGTAAAGGCTACACACCCACAATAAATCTATTTCTTATACAGATTGAATCGAAACCCCACTTTTGTTAGACCAATTCTTGCTCATAACGCAGTCAACATGGGTTCTTAGCATGGCAAAAAATATTTGTGTCATAAGTGTAATGCTTAAGGGGTTGGGTTTTCCATTACTTTAGAGCAGCATTTGATAAAAATGAGACTCCCCGGGAAGGGTAAAAGTACGACCCAAAACTAGAACTCATATTGCTAATAGATTTTCCCTCTAAATCTAATGTACATAGTCAAATTCTGAGTAAGAAGCTAATGGCGTACCATCATTAGATTATTTAACCAAACACACAATTATAGGCATTACTCGATCAATATTCACATGTTTTCAAGATAAAATGTAGACATACATTTAAGAGATAACAAACAAAAGAAATAAAATTATTCTGAGTGAAAATAATCATGAAAATGCAAGTCAAAACATTCTTAGAGTGCTAAGGCTAAAATTCATAAATATCTATTTATAGGATGCTCAAAAAAGGGTAAAACAACTTTGTTCTTACTTTTATTCGAAGAAATGTTAGAAGAAACATATTTTCTTTTATCATTCAATTCACCTAGAAACTATTCTATTCATTCATATTGGATAAACAAGACATAGAAGGGTGTAAACATGTATTTGAATGTCTCTAATTCCAACATAATAGTAAGTCGCATAATAGTGCTTGCACATGTGATGAATACAAACAGGGTAAAAGGTGGAGATCAATGCCTAGAATTTTTTTTTGAGAACCCTCTATTACTCTCTCTTTGAATCTTTATCAAAACAACTTCAAACTTAAGTAGAACCAAACACAATATGAACACAAAACTTAAAATGAAAAAGAAAACACCGCTCCTAAAATGCAATTTAATGGAGTCACTATCCGAATTCCAAGGCCATTAAAGAATTTAATGCTTTATTTATTCTTCCACACTCCATTCTCCTTCTAAGTTGGTGTCGTGCAAAGCAAGGCATGATTAATTTTCATATAAAATTTCTATCCCATTACTCCAAATCTCCATCTTAATTAATCCACATTTCATTAAATTTATTGATCACCTTTTATTTACATTCATTTAGTATATTGTGCCTACAACCGAGGACTAACTTGTGCCTTGAAATGATATAGAGTCATGTCATAATACTTACATAAAATACGGACTATCTCAAGTCCTTGCAACCTATTCGAGGCAAGGTGAACAATGCTCTCGAGTATACTAATGGCTAGGTGTTGTAGTGTCTACTTCCTTTCGACACTTTTGATATTGATCATGATACTATTAACTATATTATGGACATTATTATATTTTTGATTTAGTACGGTGTTAGATATCGATCATATATTATATTGTTGACTCTAATTCATATATGATACATGATGATTGTTAGAGACATTTTATATATATTTTGACATGATGTTGGACATGGTTATATATATTTATGGACATGGTTATATATATATATTGAGTAGAACAATAAAATTGAATTTAAAATTGATGATTATATAGTTCTTTGATGAAATTGTAAGTGATATTGTATATTGTCTGGATGTTGTTGTGATTCATATATATATCGATGATTTTGAAATTATATTATATTCATTTGGATGTTTTGATATGGCCACGAGGCCGAAGGGGTATTTGTATTGTGCAGGTTAAAAATATCACAACAAACATTGGGAAATTGCAGACCAACCACATTGCAATTCTAGATGAATTCAACAAGGTCACCATGGCAACTTGTATTGTTCGTGTGTGTGTGTTTTATTGTTAGGGATTCCCATGGGGGGGATCACCTTTAAATGTGACCAATGGTTATGTGTATTTATTTATTTGGTACCTTTTTATTGATGTTTGTATGTGTTTATTAAGTGATGTGTTTACCCCTTTCATTATTTATTAATTGTGGTAAATTAATGTGAGTAAACATGTTGTTAAAATAAATTAATCAAATTGGGACATAAGAAAGTAATTATTAGAGTTTTGGACTAAAATTAAAGTGTTGTAAGAAATGTGTAAGTGATGTGTAAATTAATTTTGGAGTATGAAACACTCCACCTCCTTTTGAAATTTGAATTTATCCTTGGAGGCTGATTTTGGAAGCTTATGGGACAAGTTAAACTTGTCCCATACCTCTTAAATTTGCATGCCAACCTTACCTATGGTTGGAGGGTTTAAATCTAGCCTTCATTATACATTTTCAAAAGTCAAGTTGTATGCTTTTATTACACTTTTCTACATGCTTGCAATTTTAGTCCTTATGAGGTGTGGGTTTGATTTGAGTGTGTAAGTAAAATTGTCATTTATTCACCTGCTTATTTATTGTGCCTTGGAGATTGAAGTTGACTTATGAGTTGGAGTTGAGGATGTGTGATGTGGCATCATACATGGATCCACTTCATCCTCTTCTCTTTCCACTTCTATATATTCGAATTCCTTGGCTTGCTTTTGGGGTTTTTTTTTACTTCATTTTTGGTGACTTGCTTTGGGTTTTGGAGCTCTTGCAAATTGGGAGAAATTTTGAGATTTTTGCATACTTGCTGATTATTGATCTCTTGGTTTGTGTTGCATTGGAAAGCTTGTAGTTTTGAACTTGGAATAAAATTCATCATGGAGAGGTAAGAGCTTAGCTCTTGGAAATACTCTTCTTTTATTTGTATGCATATATGAATGGTTGAATGTTTGAATCGTTGTATTATTTGTTGGCTAGTTGGGTAGATGGCCTAGGGATGGTGTAGGAGAAGACTATGGGGCATTTTTGGGAGGAGTAATTGTTTTGGGAGGTATAAGTGTGGAGGGTGTAGGGATTTGGGTTCCACCTTACAAAGAAATAGCTTGTATTTATCTACTCATTATGGGGTTCCATAAGAGGTTGGGGAGGCATAAAGAAATATGAGGAATAAGCATTACTTGGGGAGGCATAAGGGCATGTCAGTGGATTTGAAATGATATATATTTTGGTGGTTTGTTCTCAAGTGGTGATACCCATTTCCCTTTGGGAGGCATAAGCAACATCCCCATAGTTTATTTCTCCTTTGGCTTCACAGGATGAATCTTGAGTGTTATTTGTTGTTTTGTTCTATGGTGGATAATTGCTATTTTGTTTTGAACTTTTTTTGAATGAGAAATATCTCTTAGTGTTGTGGAAGCCTATTGTTTCCATGTGTTGAATAAAAATTATTTCTTATTGCAATATGGTCAGGGATCGGGGCTAATGAAGAAGGATGGATTCTCCTTTTCATGGGATGTCTTGGTTGGGTGGAGCACGTTTCCTTACCGCTATTTTGTTGTGACCAAATTGAAGAATGATGGAAATTCATACTACTATTCTGAAACTGAGAAAGAAGATAGTGTGATAGTCCTTGCTAAGATCATTTCTTAATCTAACCACTTCCCACTTGAAGTGGATGATCTTGTATATTATTTGTGATATAAATATGGTCTCAGTATGGGCTATGAAATTTATAAATTGAATTTTGAAAGATATCTACTCTATTTTTTTCTTTTGAAAGAATGTGTAAGAAATAATATTTTGTATATTGTAATTGAGGAATGAAAGAAGAAATTGTAAAGGTGTCTCTTTGAATCAATAAAGGATTTTATCACTTTACTCAAATGGAATTATTGGGTATTGAAAGCTGATTGTTGAATGTATTTTTAAATTCTATTGGAAGGATGAAAAAGTGAATACGTATGGAGGAATGTCATAATACTCTATTTTTAAAAATAAATGTTTTAGAAATTAGAATTGAAATTTGGCATTTGAATAATTTTCTTTAGTCAACTTAGTATGTTATATTGGGTTGGAATGAATTCATAGTTTAAAGTTGGCAAATGAAAATAAATCTATTCAAATTTGAGCTCTTAGATAACTTTCATACTGGAAATTATTAAACAAAAATTGAAAGAAGGACCCTGCAACATCAAAAAGACAAAATGAAATATCAAATTTTATTTATAAGGTCAAAATGACCCCAAACATACCAAAATATTTTGATAAATTTCAAATGCAAATCAATCAAGCAAACTTAACCTTACAATCTATCCTAAAATCTTCCAAGAAAAATCCTCCATTCATGTTTGGCAAGTGGAAAAATAATTAACGACAAATTTGAACAAAATCAATAAGTTAAAATTACCAGTTCACTTTCTAAGTGACAGAAAGATTTTTTCTCAAAATTGACCATTTAAAATATATCAAAATCAAATTCCTAAGGTTTTTGTGAAAATAGGGCATCGAAGATTTCTAGAAAGTCCTTGTTTGCCAAAACCGAGTTCCCAATCAAAAGTTATGGCCTTCTAAAGTTTTTACTTCATTTTGGGCTCAAAATAATCTAACTGTCAAATTTTAAATGAATATAATATTCTTGGGAAGACTTGTGGGCTAATTTTTTTTTTTTCCCAAAATTTGCAAAGTCATGAAGTTTCCCACCGCTCCACTAATCCACAAGCCTTCATTTTGTCTAAAAATGATATAAGTCCAAAAAGTTAATTTGGTAATTTTTCCTCTACGGCCCCGCCACCCCGTAGCCAATCATTGATCAACACATGGCTTCATTGGGTGTCGGTGGAGGCTCGGATCAATTTAAACCTTAAGTGCTTTCAAAAAAAATGAAAAATTTGTAAGTTTTCCCCTTAGCCCCATCAGCCCGCAAGTAATCAGGTGTTGCCACATGGCTTCACGAGGCGTCAGCGGAGGAGTGGATCATTTTAAACCTTAATGCTTCAAAAAATTTTAGGGAAAAATTTCTAAATGTTCCCCACCAACCCGCTGACCCACTGACCCAATAAGGAGTGTCATGTGGCCTCCCACAGGCGTTGGTAGAGGTGCGGGTGTAAAATTCACTTTGTCCCAAAAGGGAAAAAGTGCTAAATTCCTTCCCGCTCTTCGGCCCGCATTTGGGAAAGTTTTTCTTCCCGCTCCGATTGTCGATTTTATCCTCTGGGTGAATTTTCTCTCCGAAGTCCATAGGCCCGAGTTGGGGAAAATTTTCCTCCCTGTGCCTCGTAGGCTAGCTCTTGGGAAAATTTTCACCCCATGTTCCACTGGTCCATAACTTGAGAAATATGAGGAGTTAGGAGGACTTCTTTATATCACTGGAAAGGTGAAGAAATTCCCTATCTAATGTGAATTTTTTTAGGAAGTTTAATTGCATTGATCATGGGAAAAATCAAATTGAATGTTTAAGCGAGTTCTTAGAGTGGGTAAGTAAGACTTTACTTTGATGATTTTAAATATGTATTCTTTTCCTCCACCGTAATTAAACCCTTCTCTTTTCATATATCTTGTCGAATTAAATACCTTGAGTATTTAATTGTTTTGGTCCCTTAACCCTAAAATTTTAATCGGGGATTATTTAACTCAAATGTCAATGTAATCGGTGATTAAATTAATCCCTAAGGATATTTGAGTTAGGTGTGGACTTATCGGACTTGTTATTTTATAATGTGGAATTAGTAATTATTATAATGGGAAAAGTTATCGAGTTGAATATAATTGTCCTCGAGAATTTGGTTGTTAACACTTAAAAAAATTATTGCATAATTTTCTAACTAAACCTAGGTTGTTCATGGGTCTCAAGTGGGAGATTTTAGTGGGCGTTACACTTGGTATTCGAGACGTGGGTTCAAAGCTTGGACCCTTGGGCACACTAGAAAACTTGAGACATGAACTATAAATCTAGCACACTTTTGAATCTAAGAAAATAAACTTGTTTGAAAATTGAAAAAGAAATGCGTAAGAAGAAATATTACATTACTGTTCATTTGAACTACCAAAATTAAAATAATAACTTGTTTGAATATTTGTACTCATTATGTGGCATTTTTTCGAACCTAGGTAACTAAGAATGTCAAATTAAATTGATTTTTGTGAACTTCTAGTGTAGTGGAAACTTGGTTCCCCTTTGAAAATGTGTTGTTTTACAAGTCCTAAAACTTCATTTAATTGTATGATGTGTTAAGCCCTTTGTTGAGACCCTTCCTTATTGGATTTGTTAGAATGATAAATTGTAGGGTGTGAATCTTATGGTTGGACAATAGTGGTTGTGTCCTTGAGTAGGGAAGTGTTAATTAGAAGTTTTTTAGAGCTTCCCTCCATCAGTAGTTTGGAAAGTTGGTTTGGTTGTCAGTTTTTCATTTTATTACCCGTATGGGAGACTGGACATTAAGTCTGGGTTTCATTTATAACCCAATCCTATGCATGTGTCTTGGAACTAACCTCGAGGCAGAGTACCCCTATTGGCGGCCATGAAGGGCTGCGAAGTGAATGTGGTGTTAACTTTTGTGTTTTACATTTATAATCTTGTGTTATTTTATCAAGGACCAACATCTTATTTTATGATTGATTTGAGAAGCTTTGAGGCTCTTTTTATTTATATTTATTTTTGCGAGAATTTTCTGACTTTGCAATGTGGCTACTTAGCCACTTTCCTTGATTTCTGATATTTCTTGGACTTTATTTTGATTGATGACTCGGAGCTCGTTGATATTGTTGGCTACTTAGCTAAACGTTATGTGATTCCTTCTTGCTTAATGATGAATTGGTTCTACGCTGTATGTATTGTGAAATTTTTTTGTATGAGGGTACACCCTAGGTGTCTTAAATGTCCTCTTAGGTGCTTAAATTCATGCCTTAGTTTTAGATGCATGGAACCTTGAGTGTATCTAGGATCTTAGAGAGACCTTTTTAGTATATGACCTTATTGGGGAGAGATTTCGTTGTGTTGTACGTTCTAGTTAGCAACTTGTTAGTGGTGGTGGTGATTCTCTTACAATCTGATAAGAGCTTGAACCTCATTAGAGTAGAGGTGTTTAATTTTGGGTTGATGAATTATGGTGGGATTAGTTTTCTTTTGGTAGAATTTGTGGATGTTAGTGGAAAAGTGTTTATCGGTAGTGGCTTCTCTTCGATGGCATGTTAAGTTTTATCAAGAGTTCCTCATTTCATTATATTAAGTAGTGACTTGAGGATTGTATGAATCTTGGTAATTATGGTTAGATTTAATCCCATTCAAGTATTGTTTGTAAATTAAGTGTGTTTGTTTTCCCTCTTGACCTATAAATAAGTCTACCTTTAACTTTTTTATTTACTATGAATAATACTCTATGACCTATTAATTTATGATTACATGGAGACAATTATGGATTCTTTGAGTCTTTTGAGACCATGAAATTGGTGATGTTAGTGTAATTAGACCTTGATAATTTAATCTCGGTGGTATTTTATAATGTGATTCTTCTTGCAAAATTGTAACTCTTGGTTGTGAAGCCAGTTGAATAGATAGTTGCATATCGCTTACATTTGATGCTTTCTAGTGAGTATGTGTTGTTCTTATAGTTAATATCTTTCCTTTTCATTTTGATCGCTTGTTTGGTGGTATCTGTGGTAATATGGGTGTAGATTTGAAAACTTTCCTTGTCTTATCAGTGAGTAAAATGTTGTCTCCTAAACAACAAACATTGTTAAACCCTAGTAGATTATTAAAATTAATTATGCTTCTTCAAAGGGCCTCCTTGTAACTTCTTTTGAGAACTTGTAGAAACCCACTAAGAATGTTTTATGATACTTGTAATTAGTGGGAAAAAAACATCTCAAAATATTGTTGTGATCCATGTTGGTTAAGTGTTTAGAGTTCTTACAAAAGTAATAATGTGTTTTCTATATTGAATGTCCCTTATTTTCCTTATAATTAAAAATGTGATGTGTTGATTTACCTCGCTCTCACATAAAAGTATGAGTGTTATATGTTTACCCTTCCTTCTCATTAAATTTTTCATTGACAAGTTGACTCACCCAAACATAGTAAAATTATAATTGAGGAGATTTGGCCTTGAAGCTTAACAAATAAACTGGAACATAGAAAGAGAAAATGGTTCTTGCTTTAAGCTTGATCGATTAATAGAAGAAAAAAACATGTAGAAGAATAGAAAAGGAAAAATTTTTCCATCTACCTCAACTTTATGCCTTTACAAAATGGCGAGATATCATGCCCCTTTAGTGGTCCTTATAACACAAAGTTGTGATGTCGTAATAAGAGGAAGTTTAATCAAGAAAACTCATAAAGGAATGTTCTTAGCAAATGAAACTACAACTTTTGACTTAATTAGTTGAGTTATAAAATAAGTAAGATTTATGTGTATTGAGTGCAATGTTTAGTTGAACCTGTAGTTCTCGTTGCCTACTTGAAATTGTAAAACACATGGTGGATAGAAATGTGTTCTAGTTTCTTTTTACTTTCTTATTCATAGATGTATGTGCATTTCTTGTGGGATTTTTGGGTCTTCATACCATTATCATCCCGTAGCTCAATGAGTGTGAGTTGCGGTCCTTTTGGATTGAGACTTATTTTTTGTTTAAGAAGTAACCTCTCTTGTGTTGTCTTATCCTTGGAGACGTAAGTTATTGTAATTTTAAGGAAACATATGTTAAGGATATAAAATTACTTTGGGAAGTCTTATTTTCTTCACATTTTCTTGGGTCACCTTGTTATTGTTACCCCTTTTCCATTAGGATGGAAAGTGCAAGATGATGTTATTCAATTTTGATACGATGCACCCTTGGATTGTAGTTAGATCCCGTGTTAATTGTTCTTCTCCCTAGCAACCTTGAGTGGTTCTTGGTGTTTCTCATACTCTCTTTATGGTTATTCCGAGATTTAGTAGGAAATAAGATAAATAAATCCCATTGTGCTATAATGTATGGTACTTTTATTGATATGTTAGTTGTAGGGGATATATATATATTATTTTGATAAATGATTGACTTCTTTAGATTTGGTTGGTATGGTGTGTTCGATTCTTAAAAAAAAGTGTAAAAATCATACTATAGGAAAACTTGTGGTCTTGACTTCGCTTTTATTACCATGAAAAGATAATTGTACCCTTGCAAGTTATAGAAGTGCTTTCCTTGAATAGGTCCTTGATTTTAAATGTTTTTCTGATTTAGGTGTCCTTGTTGATTAACCTCATCTGTGTGATCCTAAAATTGTGGGATCTGAGTAGACTTGTTCCTTGTGTAAATTTGGTCATAGTTGATTTTTCCTAGCCTTGTCTAGACAAGGAACTTTGAAATCATGGCTTAAACTTAGCAGAAATATTAACTTTTATTATTGTAGTTTGTTGTATTCCTTGAGAAAATATGTGGTCATTCTCAAACTCATGGAATTCTCTCCGATTATTCCCCTACTTGGTCGTTACTCTTAAGAATATTTTGAACTCTTCATGTTATATTGTTATGTGTGGTATCTTGGTTGATAGCGTAAATTTACTCTCTAGATTTAAGTGTTTGTATCCTTGTATGTAAAAAGTTTATAAATCATCCCTTGTAATCTCCCTTCTTCTTGATAAATTACATAGGACCAAACTTAGGTTCTCCGAACCATACTTGTTTGAAGAAAGCAATTCCATAGTGGAGTGATCCTTTTCTATTGCATTTGGTCCTCTCTCTTTCCAGTGACTTCTAGAAGGAAGTCGAGTCTAAGGGGAGGGGGATGTAGTGCCCACTTCCCTTCAACACTTTTGATATTGATCATGATACTACTGACTATATTATGGACATTATTATAGTTTTGATTTAGTATGGTGTTAGATGTCAGATCATGGATTATTGTTGACTCTGATTCATATATGATGCATGATGATTGTTAGAGACATTTTATATAGATGTTGACATGCTATTGGACATGGTTATATATATTTATGGATGTTTTTAGGACATGTGATATTTGGATATATTGATTAAACCAAGAAAATTGAATTTTAAATTGATGTTTATATAGTTGCTGATGAAATTGTAAGTGATATTGTATATTTTCTGGATGTTTTTGTGATTCATATATATATTGATGATTTTGAAATTATATTATATTCATTTGGATGTTCTGATATGGCCATAAGGCCAAAGGGGTATTTGTATTGTGCAAGTTAAAAATATCACAACAAACATCGGGGGATTGGAGACCAACCACATTGGAATTCTAGATGGATTCAACAAGGTCACCATGTATTGTTTGCGTGTGTGTGTGTTTAATTGTTAGGGATTCCCATGGGGGATCACCTTTAAATGTGACCAAGGGTTATGTGTATTTATTTATTTGGTTCCTTTTTATTGATGTTTGTATGTGTTTATTAAGTGATGTGTTTACCCCTTTCATTATTTATTAATTGTGGTAAATTAATGTGAGTAAAAATGTTGTTATAATTAATTAATCAAATTGGGACATAAGAAAGTAATTATTAGAATTGTTGGCCTAAAATTAAAGTGTTGTAAGAAATGTGTAAATTAATTTTGGAGTATGAAACACTCCACCTCCTTTTGAAATTCGAATTTGTCCTTGGAGGCTGATTTTGGAAGCTTATGGGACAAGTTAAACTTGTCCCATACCTCTTAAATTTGCATACCAACCTTACCTATGGTTGGAGGGATTAAATCTAGCCTTCGTTATGCATTTTTGTTAGTCATGTTGTTTGCTTTTATTTCATTTTCTTACATGCTTTCAATTTCAGGCCTTATGAGGTGTGGGTTTGATTTGAGTGTTTAAGTAAAACATGTGATTTATTCACCTACTTATTTATTGCACCTTGGAAATTGAAGTTGACTTATGAGTTGGAGTTGAGAATGTGTGATGTGCCATTCCACATGGATCCACCTCATATTCTTATCTTTCCTCTTCTATATATTCAAATTCCTTGGATTGTTTTTGTTGTTCTTTTTACTTCACTTTTATCACTTGAATTTTGATGACTTGATTATGGTTTTGGAGCTCTTGCAAATTGGGAGAAATTTTGAGATTGTTGCATAGTTGTTGATTTTTATCTCTTCATTTTGTTGCATTAGAGAGATTTTTGTTTTGAACTTGGAATAAACTCTATCATGGAGAGGTAAGAGCTTAGCTCTTGGAAATACTCTCCTTTTATTTGTATGCATATGTGAATGGTTGAAAGTTTGAATGTGTTGTTTTATTTGTTGGATGGTTGGGTAGAGGGTCTAGGGATGGTCCTGGGAGAAGACTATGGGGAATTTTGTGGGAGGCATAAGTGTTTTGGGGAGGTATAAGTGTGGAGGGCATAGGGATTTGGGTTCCACCTTACAAATAAATATCTTGCATTTCTTTACTCATTATGGGGTGCCATAAGAGGTTGGTGAGGCATAAGAAAATGTGAGGAATAAGAGGTACTTGGGGGAGGCATAAGGGCATGTCAGGGATTTGAAATGATATATATTTTGGTGGTTTGTTCTGAGGTGGTGATACCCATTTCCCTTTGGGAGGCATAAGCAGCATCCCCCATAGTTTATTTCACCTTTGGCTTGCATGATGATTCTTGAGTGTTGTTTGTTGTTTTGTTCTGTGGTGGAAAATTGTAGTTTTGTTTTGGACTGTGTTTTGAATGAGAAATCTCTCTTAGTGTTGTTGAAGCATATTGTTTCTATGTGTTGAATAAAAAAACATTTCTTATTACAATATGGTTTGGGCTCGGGGGCCAATGAAGAAGAATGGATTCTCCCTTTTCATGAGATGTCTTGGTTGGGTGGAGAGCATTGCCTTTCCCCTATTCTGTTGTGGCCAAATTCGAGAATGATGGAAATTCATACTGCTATTCTAGAACTAAGAAAGAAGATAGTGTGATAGTCCTTTTGAGATCATTTATTAATCTAACCACTTCCCACTTGAAGTGGATGATCTTGTATATTATTTGTGTTAGAAATATGGTCTCAGTATGGGCTATGAAAGTTGTAAATTGAATTGTGAAAGAGATATACTCTATTTTTCTTATTTTGAAAGAATGTCAAAGAAATCATATTCTTTATATTTTAATTGAGGAATGAAAGAAGAAATTTTAAAGGCGTCTCTTTGAATCAATAAAGGATTATATTACTTTACTCAAATGGCATTATTGAGTATTGAAATCTGATTGTTGAATGTATTTTTAAATTCTGTTGGAAGGATGAAAAAGTGAATACGTATGGAGGAATGTCATAATACTCTATTTTTTTTTGAAATAAATCTTTTAGAAATCAGAATTATAATTTGGCATTTGAATACTTTGCTTGAGTCAACTTAGTATGTTAGATGGGTTTGGAATGAATTCATATTTTAAAGTTGGCAAATGAAAATAAATCTATTCAAATTTGAGCTCTGTTAGATAACTTTCATACTGGCAATTATTAATCGAGAAATTGAATAGAAGGACCCTGCAACATCAAAAAGACAAAATGAAATATCAAATTTTATTTGTAGGTCAAAATGACCTCAAACATACCAAAATACTTATGAAAATTTCATAGAACCTTTCAAATCAGGCAAAGGAAAAATTGTAGACTTCTTCTTTGTATCAAATTAATAAATTTAGAATGTAAATTAATCAAGCAAACTTAACCTTGCAATCTATCCTAAAATATTCCAAGTAAAATCCTCCATGCCTATTTGGCAAGTGGAAAAAGAATTAATGACAAATTTGAACAAAATTAATAAGTTAAAAATATCAGTTCACTTTCTAAGTGACAAAATGACATTTTCTCAAAATTTACCATTTAAACTTTATCAAAATAAAATTCCTAAGGCTTTTGTGAAAAGAGGACATTGGGATCTTTCAGAAAGTCCTTGTTTGCCAAAACCTAAGTTCCCAATCAAAATTTATGGCCTTATGAAGTTTTTACTTCATTTGGGCTCAAAATAATCTAATTGTCAAATTTTAAATGAATAAAATATTCTTGGGTGGACCCATGGGCTAAAACTTCCCTTTTTTGATTTTTTTCCCAAAAGGTGCAAAGTCATGAAGTTTCCCACCACTCTGCTAATCCACAAGCCTTCATTTTTTCTAAAAATGATCTAAGTCAAAAATTTAATTTGGTAATTTTTCCTCCACGGCCCCACCACCCCGCATCTAATCATTGATCAACACGTGGCTTCGTTGGGTGTTGGTGGAGGCTCGAATAATTTTAACCTTAAGTTATTTCAAAAATAAATTTGGAAAAAATTCTAATTTTTCCCCGCATTGCCCCACCGCCCATGCAGTAATCGGGTGTTTCCACGTGGCTTCATGAGGCGTCGGCGGAGGAGTGGATCTTTTTAAGCTTGAAAGCTTGAGAAATTTTTTTGGAAAATTTTCCAAATGTTCCCGCTAACTCGATGACCCGTAGCCATATAAGGAACTACCACACAACCTTCCTAGGCATCGGCGCGCAGTGCGGGTGTAAAATTCACTTTGTCCTAAAAGGGCAAAAGTGTTAAATGCCTTCCCCCGCTTCGCCGGCCCGTCTGGGAAAAATTTTCTTCCCCGCTCCGTCAGTCCACTTTTCTCCTTTGGGAAAATTTTCTCTCCGAATTCCGTAGGCCCGTGTTGGGGAAAATTTTCCTCCCCAGCCTGTGCAGCCTCGCTCTCTTGGGAAAATTTTACCCCAAGTTTCGTCGGTCCATAACTTGTGAAATATGAGGAGTTAGGAGGAATTCTTTATATCAACGGAAAGGTGAGGAAATTCCCTATATAATGGGAATATTTTCAGGAAGTTTAATTGTGTTTATCCTGGGAAAAATCAAATTGAATCTTTAACTAAGTTATGGGATTGCGTAAGTAAGAGTTTACTCTTATGATTTTAAATATGTATTCTTTTCCCCACTATAATTAAACCCTTCTCTTATCTTAGATCTAGTGGAATTAAATACCTTAGGTATTTAATTGTTTTGGTCCCTTAACCTTGAAATTTTAATCGGGGATTATTTAGCTAAAATGCCAATGTAATCGGTGAGTAAATTAATCCCTAAGGAGATTTGAGTTAGGTGTGGAATTATCATACTAGTTGCTTTGTAATGTGAAATTAGTAATTATTATAATGGTAAAAGTTATCAGTTGAATTTAATTGTCCTTGAGAATTTGGTTGTTAAAACTTATAAAAAATAATTCCATAATTTTATAAGTAAATGTAGGTTGTTCATGGGTCTCAAGTGGGGATTTTAGCGGGCGTTACAGGTTCAAATATGTTAGTTGTACCTCGACGTTTAGGAGTAAGGGAACATGACATTACATTCTCCTCACCTTAAGAAAGCATCGTCCTTGATACGACATGACGTAAAAGAAAGCAAAAGAGGATATGAAAAAAATTTGGACAGATAAAGAGAAGGATTCTTCCTATGGTTAAAGAAAATCTATTGTTAAAGCATGACCATAGGTTAGATTGTAGTGCCCACTTCCCTTCAACCCTTTTAATTTTTATTTTTTATATTTCGACTATACTTATGGATATTATTGCATATTTTTGACTTAGCATGATGTTAGATGTTAGAGATATTAGAATCGTTGTTGAGTTTGATTCTTAGTATTGTATGTGGATTATTAGAGACAAATTATATTGATGATTATTTGTTTTTGACATGGTTATATATATTTTGACTCGCAATAATTTCATCATTTTGAGAGACCTTTTAATTTAAATAAACAAGTGATCATAGGATATTGATGAAATGTAGAATCGAGATGTTGTTAGAAATGGTAAATGATATCATTACTTACCTAGATGATGTTTTTATTCATATATAGATGATTGTAGAGTTATATTGTATATGTATTTTGGATTTTTTGATGTGGCCACGAGGCCGAAGGTGGTTTTATGTGTTTTACAGGTAAACATGTCACAATAAACATCGGGGGGATTAAACACTAACCACATTGGGATGCTAGATGAATTCAACAAGGGTCACCATAACAACATGTATTTTTTTTTTTTTTGTGTGTGTGTGTGTGTGTTGAATTGTTGTTAAGGGGGTCCCCATGGGGGGATCACCTTCTATTGTGACCAAGGGGTTATGTGTTATTCTTTCATTTAGTTTCCTTGATTTAATTTTTGTATATGATCTTATAGTGATGTATTCCCTTTTGTTAATCACTTGATTTATGTCTAGATTAGTAAATTAATTAGTTTACTAAATTAATTAAGAATGGGTCAAAAGAATTCATTTATTAGAATTTATGGCTCTTGGTTTATGTGTTGTAAGTTGAGTGCTTGTGACCTTGAGTGTTGTACACTCTACCCCTTCATGAAAATTCGGATTTGGCCTTAAGGGCCAATTTCAAGTCTTTGGGACAAGTTAAACTTTTCCACACCTCTTAAATTTTATAACAACCATACCTATGGGTTGGGGGATCAAAAATAGACCCTATTATGTGTTTTGGGAAGATAAAAAGGTAAAATATTATTGCACTTTCCTTCTTGAAATTAAAGTTTTTCCTTAGGGGGTGTGGGCTTGGATTGTGTGTGTAAGTAAATTGTCATTCCTCTCACCCACCAATTTATAGTGTATTGGGGTTGAGGTTTGAATTGTGAGGTGGAGTTGAGTATGAGTGATGTGGCAACCTACATGGAGCCACCTCACTCTCCTCACTCCCTTTTGTATTTATTAAAGTTTTTTTCTTGTTTGGGGCTTACTTCATTTCTTTGTGCTATTGCATTTTGGGAGTTAGAGGATATTGGAGTACTTGTATATTTTTGGAGATTTTGTGATTATTTGGGCTTAAAGAAGCTTTTTGTGGGACTCTTGGATCAATATATACCATGGAAAGTTAGGATCTATACTCTTGTAAAATATTTTTCCTTTTATATTGTGTATATGTGCATGTTTTTGAGTTTTTTGGTATGTTTGTTGGGTTTTTGGGTAGATTGCTAAAATATGGTGTAGGAGGGACTATGGGGATCTTATAGTAGGGAGGCATAAGAGTTAATTTTATCTTTTAGAGGAGTTGGGTTGTGTGCCCCACCTTGGACAAGAAATTACTTGCATTTCTTACTTGGTCTATTTTTTTAGGGATCCATAAGAGAGAGTAGGGAGGCATAAGAGAATGTGGGAGGCATAAGAGGTACTTGAGATAGGAATAATAATGTGTATGTCTTTTTATATGTTTATTGAGGGTTTTTAGGTGGGCACCCATTTCCCATTGGGAGGCATAAGTGACCTCCCCATAGATTTTTCTCCTTTGGATTTTTCATGTTGAAGCTTTGTTTATTTTGTTGTTTTCCTTCTTTTGATTGTAGTTGTATTGTTTGTGTTTTGGTATGGTAGTAAAATATTGTATTGTAATGTGGAAGCTTGTTTTGTTGCCATGATTTGAATCTATTTTTCATTGCAATTTGGTTAGGCCTCGAGGGTCAATGAGGAGGATGGCTACTTCTCCTCATTGGAATTCTGGTTGGGTGAAGTGTTGCCTCTCCCCTTTTTTGTTGTGATCAAATGAAGCATGGTGGAGCTCTCTTGTTGGTGATGTGAAACATGGATAATTGTTGGTGTCCTCAAGAAATATTTCCTTGTGAGAAAACCTCCTTGTTATTCCCACTTAGGGTGGAAGACTTGTAATATTGTATTCTTTTTAACCTTGTAATATTTCCTTCTTGCAAAAATTTCCCACTTTAAGTGGAAGACATTGTATTAGTATTTGTGAAGAAAAGTTATATCGATAATTGGATATTAAAGTAGTGTTGTATTTTTAAAAGGGAAGGAAAGGATTGTGTTTGTAAATCTAGTTTTGTAGAACTACAAAGAAGTTTAAAAAGGAAATATGTTATTTCATTGTAGTTGATTATTTTCCACAAAAAAGTGTGTGGATCTCATTAAAAGAAAACATATTAGTCCTCATTGAAAATTTATTAGAGATCTTGTAAGACTTGGTTGTGAGAATGGTTATAAAAATAAAGAAAATTTCTTATGTTGTAGGAAGTCAATAAATATTAAAGTTCATTATATTACTCAAAGGCATGTAGTGAAATAAGTTGCATTGGTTCATTTTCATGTAGTGGATGAAATATATTTTAAACTTTATTCAAATAGATGGAAATTACTTAAGTTTTAATTAGTCTTGAAATAGGCCAATGAAGTGATCTAAGTTCTAACTTTAGTATGTTATCCTCATTTAAAATTCATTGTAAATCCATTACAAGTTAGTAAGGGAAATGAAATGAAATCTATTTTACCCCTATACAAGTGTTATCAAATTGTTAAAGGAGAAAGCAAGTGCAAGTATTTATTTGTCAATAGTGCTAACTATATTCCTTTATTACTTTTGATAGTAGGGATAATATTTTTTATATATATTATTAATAATTAAATATTTGATATTAATGGACTTATTAATATTAAAATATATAAATTTTAATATACTATTAATATTATCATATTAATAAAAGTATGCTATTATTAGCTATAGCCAAATAATTAATATAAAACATGAATACACACACACACACACACACACATCCACGTATATATATGTATCTTATAATAGAAATTTTATTAAAGTAAAAATATTTTAATAAGGCATTATGTGTAAAGATCCACAACCATGACCTATGCGTAGGGAGAAAGGAGATGAAGGAGGGGTGGGGGATGACAACCCACTCTCCCAAAATGGGGGTGGCCACGTCCCTCCGTAGGGTCTCCGAACTCATTCAAATAAGTGGCCACAGATTTTTTTCTTTTGGAGTCATATGCAAGATGAACCTTACCCTAACCTCGACCTATATATATATATATATATATATATATATATATATATATATATATATATATATATATATATATATATGGGGCTCACACTTTTAATTATAGTCTACAATAAGCTAAAATTTAATAAAATAAACATATAATAAATATATATATATATATATATATATATATATATATATATATATATATATATATATGTACATATTCCTCTACCTAAAATGGAAACACTTATCAAATCTTAACTATATCAATGAAATGACAAAACCCATAAGCCCATTTGGGAAAATCAAAGAAAAATGAGCTAAATAAAATATATAAATACATTTAAAACCCTAAATGAGGGTATACACAAAATAAGAAAATAATAAAACTTGTAAGCCTCTTCAAAATCTTGGAATGGCCTTCAATGGCTTCCCATCCTCCTCCAATAACCTGCAAAAAAAAAGAGAAACAATGAGCCAAATGAAAAGAGAAAAATTCTTAAGCATGCTTTAGGGTTAGTTTCCTTTTTCCTCATCAAGGGTCCTAAATGAATCCATCCAAGGGATGAGATTCATCCCTACAAAAAGTAGGTAGAGAGTGGGTGAGTGGAAATTGTCTTTTAATTTAAATGTTTTTAATTTCAAATACATGGGTTGACTTTTTAAGGGGTCACTTTATGGGGTAGGAGTATGTTTATTAATTCTAACCCCATGTCAAATGGGTACCTTGTCAATTGTTATTAAACCTTGTGGGATTAATTAATTTTTAGTATTTATTTATATTGACCCTTTTACCCTTGAGATTTAAATGTGGAAATTTTAACTATAGTGAATTAAATTGTTATTAAAATAATACTTAGGGGGAAATTAACCATGCTTAGTCAAATTAAATGTATTAAAGTTTAAATGTGGGTTTTCAATATTTTGTTATAATGGGAAAAATTTTATTTTGTATTTTTGGAATCTGCGTCTGTGGGCATGTTTCTAAAAAAAATTATTCCATAATTTTTCTAGCTAACCCTAGGTTGTTCTTGGGTCTCGTGCGGGTGTTTTTAGTGGGAGTTACATAGACTTAGAAAATTTGGCAGATTATTTAACTTTCATATTTTTGTGAAGATTGATAGTTCTTTCTTACTTCATTCTTTAATTATTCTCTTTTCCTTTACATTATTTTTAAACTCAAGTCCTTAATATTTTAAAATGAAGGATTTCAATTTATTTATTTTTATGGGTGCCCAACAAGAACAACTACCACAATACTATACCAGGGTCATACACAACATTAATGGTTTATAGGAAAATTTCACATATTTTCATGATATATTACACCGCAAGAGCTTAACAAAACCATGGAATAGAACATAAAATTTACACATATCATAGTAATTTTCACACATCTATGACTGACATCTAATACTCGAACAAAAATGTACTACAACAATCAGAAATTCCTAAAATTTCACAGATGAAGATTTCACATAACTCAGAAAAATAACTGCAGATACATAATGTCAACAAGGGCATCAAAGCCATATCCGAACATTAAAAACGTATCTAACTAACATGAGTAACTCATACATCATAGAACCACTAGCAAAGCATCACAAAAATCAACATGTCTCCCAAAACATCAATCATACACCCAAATATCTTATGCCTCCCTCAAGTCCCTTATGTCTCCCTCAATCTCTTATGCCTACCTAGGGTCTCTTATGCCTCCCTAAATATCTTATGTCTCCCTAAAGTAGTGATAATAAACTTAATTTCCTTTTCACTCCTCAAAGAGGTTGGTTTCCCTATGGCCCTAGGAGCATAGAGTCTAGGCACCCCTAACCAAAGTGACATAATAAATCGTGGTTCCACAATGAACTAGTTATCTGTAACTCCTTAGGGCTTACCCCCATACAAAAAAGTAGGTGCATAGGTACAACCATTCCATGGTACATCCCATGACCCTATTCCACACATCACGACAATAGAACCAACATAGCAATCAGATCCAAATGCCAAGTGGAAAAGTACAAGACTTGGGCAAGGTGGTAAAATCTTAAAATTTAAAATACGATCCAAAACCAAGTAAAATAAATGTCCAAATAGCCATAGTTTGTGTCAAAATCCACATGTTATTAACACAAACCAAGGAAATGCCCAAAAATGTAAAACATTACAATCAAGAAAAATTCTAGTCCTTGTAAAAATAAAGTAAAAATTCAATTTACAAATAAAATACACATATAAGAATATCACATTATGATGAATATGTGGCCTTATCTGGCCACTAAGGGGGTACTCAACGAGTTTCTGGAACTCAGAACATCAAGCCTCAGGTCATAAAAAATAAATCAATAGTGCAACTATCATCATCTCAATTTGAATCATCTCATCACCACTTCGACAAGGCTAAACACAGTCATAACTACACTTAGGTTGCATCCATACAACAACCATGAGGAGAGGGGGAACAATGAGCATAGTTCATCATCTACAAAACTAATGGTCAGCTTGATTTACTATCCATGATATGTAATTCCTCAATCTAAACATACACTTTTACCGATTTCCCAGTCCGGTTAGTGTAAGGTTCACAACATAACATGCAACTACATCACTAACATAGTGGTGGTTCACACACCTTACCATAGCATGTTACACATGGCACCAATATAGGGTATATCACATACATTACATTCACGGTTTACAACACACCACATTACCACATGTTGCACACAAAGTGCAATCACTATACGATAGGGATCATATACTCACCATATGTCCCTAAATCATGACATGAATCATTACATATTACATGAATTATAATTATGACGAGCACAATTACAACATACAGTCAACTGCCATATAACATGGGAATACACACATTTCTACACAATTGATAATGAAATCATTAAGAAAGCCAATTCACTACCACCAACCTTTTCATACAACATATCAACACACACACACACATCAAAAATGTGAAAAGGATCCAACACTCCAAAATAAACAATCACATTTCTTCCACACACGTAACAAGACATTGTTTCACTCTCAAATTCTCATAGAATTCTTGAAAATAAGGAATAATAATATCATCTCCAACACATAAAAATTCTAACAATTACCTACTAAGTGACATACACAACATGTGTGCTCACAATATGATAGTTACAACATAGATCACATCAAAATTAATTCAAATTACTCTTATAATCACCCCCACCACCCCATGCAACATCATCACCACTCCAATATTTCCCAAAGGTTTGAGAACATGAACCTCTCCTCTAATACCAAGTGTCGGCCCACTTTTTAACACGCACATCAACAACAATACAAATTCCAAGATGATTTTTTTTTTTACTTATAATGCTACTACACAACACCATAATATTCTAAGAAGAGAAACTCAACAATGCAAAGACACTTACTCACATAAGTCATTGACTCACATAGATACATGACAATGCCACACTTTCCCAAATGAACTAAAGCTAGCAAAGACCCAACCACTAGAAGAAGGAACCCAAGGGATGGAAAGCCCACCCCCCCACACACACACACACATTTCCATAAATATATCTTAGTTACATTTAGAAATCCAAGATAATCACTCTCTAAGGATAATTTAGTAGTTTTTTCACTTAATAGTTCAAAATTCATTTCGCAATCAACTTACAGTTCGACCATTTAGGTTAGCTCTTTATCCCTTATGACAATCTCCGTGATTAACATAAGTACTTTCCATATTTCAAAAAGCATACAAAGTTCCCCATTCTCTCATTCTTATGATAAGATTATGCTTTTCAAATATTTATCCAATGTTTAAATTTTACCCTTACTACAAAAGTAAATCTGACGTGATGCCAAGCAAGACATCTTAGGATTAAGGGGGATTTAGGTTCACAATACCTTTTCCCCACGACATTATTCAATCACGGAAAATTTATTTCCCTACCATAGTTAATATAATTCAATCTCTTGTTGAATCCATTGAACATTTCCACACCAAGAAATTTTATTTAGATTTATATATATAAATATATGCATACTTTGTGTTCTTGCAATTCATAATCTTTATAAAACATGATATTTTTGAGTTATAAGGACTCGAGGAGTGTCCTTGGTCCTAATCACAAAACTCATTTTACTCTTAAATGATTGCAATATGGTTTCATTATTAACATTGTTTTAAAACAAAAGGAGCTATGGAAGTATTTGTCTAACATCCTGAAGAAGTATAAGATTGGAAACATTATAAGCTACACATAAACCATAAGTGATTTGTGTTCAAGGTAAGATCCCAAGAATCAAAATTTCACGATCCCACATGTGAAATTGTCTTTTATTCTTAATTCCGTAAAAAGGGCATAACTCAAGCACACCTACGCACCTCTAAATTACGTAATGAACTAGCTCCAAAACTCTTACACAGGTTGCTAATCTCCCAAAGTCCACGGAACATAACTTCTTGTTCAGGACTTGGTGACTTAAAGGTTAAGAGTTGATTCAGTCCTTCACTTTACCACAATAATAATATGATGCAATAACCTATGCTCCCTATCATGCATTAAAAAAATATGGTGGTCTAAACATAATATATTGTAAAACAACATTCGTACATTCACAAGATTGGGATAAGATCCAGATAGGGAGATACATATGATATTTGGTTTTGTGACAAGTGCTCTTTTGTTAAGGGCTTAAGATGGGTACAACTTGGGTAACCCAAAATAACAAGATTATTACTTGTACATAACCCTGCTAATATTTAAACTCATATAAATTCTCTGATAAAAAGGATTCTATTTTTCACTAAAGTAGGTTGATCATGAAATCTTGCAACTATATTTTTTTATCAACCAATCAATTTCATAATAGCTAACTCAATGTTTGAAATAGAACGATATATATTAGTATAATCACATTTATACTTCAATTTCAACCTTAGTATATACTTTACAACAATCATAATATCACCTAATTTATATGTTATCACTAAGTACATTATTGAATTTAATGGTAGAAACGTCTCAATCATCTCCTCATATAAAAATAGATCATGTCCTTAATTTCATGCTCAAATATGAATTAAACAAGTCTTACATTGTCAATACAATTTCCAAGTATCAGAAGGTGGTTGTTATGTAAAGAAATCCCCCTTTTGTTTTTACAATAATCTTCCTAGAGTACAAAAGCAAGTAAAATTTTTATCTTTCCTTAGATCAATTAAGGTTACAATATTTTCATTCATGAAGTTCATACGACAATTCAAATTTAAGGCTCGTTGATCCTGCCACCTGCATGATTAGAACATGGTTAGTTTCATAGAAACTGGCATGAATCTCCATCTCTTATTCTTATTGCATTGACCAGGAGCAAGAGATATTTTGCAAGTTACTATTCTTCCTATGAAAATTTTTACGTTCACATTACTGCCGTAATCAAATGCATAACTCTTAGCATTTTATAACAACCAAATGAATAGTGATCAACATAGCTCAATTCACTTCTCAAATAACTAAAGACATCTCTTTTTTTTTTTTTTAAAAAAAATTTACAACAACATTCAAGTTCATAACATTATTTATGCTACAATAGTCAATGAAGAGCATTAATAACAATTAATTTATCAAATGAGAAAATTCAGATTACCCTCCAAATAAATTTTAAAAATGTATTTAATCTTCCATGAGCATTTATCTATATCGGAACCGTATAAACTATAATATTAATGCCCTTATCTTCTTCTCCCGAATACAAGTACATAGTAAAGATTTGAGATATATAGGTAATAAGAATATATATTTTCTTAGTGAGAAAGCAACTTGTACACATCTCAACAATTTTTAACCTCACCAAGATTTTAAAAGACGAAGGTAATCAAAAGAATATCAAATTTCACTCGAAATTAGGGGAGATTTAGGTGGTTATGGTCATTTGAAGACCTTTAATCAATATAACGTGAAATAACTCTTTAATTAAAATGACTTAGAACGTTCCTCATTGATTTCATATAGGACCTGAAATTTACAAGGCGTTGGCCATTTTTTTTGTGATTTTAGCCTTATATCACAGATGAAAATTTACCGAAGTTGTAGACAATGACAGGTTGATTTTTTTGAAAAATAAAAACATAATACCTGTTTATAGATATAGGATCAAGTTATTATATATATATATATATATATATGAACATATTTTATTATACACACACACACACACACACACAAACACACACATATAAGAACATATTTTATTATATATATATATATATATATATAAATTCTTAAAATTTATAGCCACCTAAAAGAGCTAAGCCTTCCATGAAAATTTATTTAACAGGCATGAGTAATTTGAAATTCCGGGCCCGAATACATTTTTTTAACTTGTGATA
Source organism: Taxus wallichiana var. yunnanensis (assembly GCA_018340775.1). NCBI lineage: Eukaryota > Viridiplantae > Streptophyta > Pinopsida > Cupressales > Taxaceae > Taxus > Taxus wallichiana. The sequence continues at coordinate 225,150,299 of CM031237.1, forward strand.
ACAAATCTCTTGTCACGCGTTTCATAGCCTCCGCCCTCTCGCTTGCACATCGAAAAAAATTATGTGTCGCTCGTCAACAAACTCTTTTCATGCGCGTCTACTATGCGTCAATATCTGCAGTACCTCCTTGTCGCGCGTCAACTATCCGTCAGTGTTGCACGTCAACAAATAACCACATTGTCACGCATTTGCAAACCCTCCTTGTCGTGTGTCAATAACTTAATCCTCGTCGCGCATCGCACACGGGATATATCATATTATTGCAAAATGTGAAGTAGAAGTGTTCTACCTAACTAATAATCTAGGATTATATAGGGGATATTTTTCAAGGGTAGGCGGTTTAATTCTAAAAGAATTAAAGTGTAATTTTTAGGTGAATAGGTCACTAACCCACGCTTAAAAATTTGCCTTTTCAAAATTTTCAAAAATGAAATATTCGCCATTAAAATTTCCCCTGGTTGATTTTAAACCCAAATCAGTAGTCAGTTGTAAAGGAAATCTACTTTAAATACCCACATATAGAGTATGAGTGAAATTTGACACATTATACCTTTAAATATATACATACTTCAAAATGACATTATGTATGTATTTGAACAAAATAATATACATATAATTATAAATGCCTATGTTGATATGAATTGGTAGTTGAAAATCCCTATAACTACACAAGTTTTGCAACCCCTATATTAGTGGAAAACCTAATTAATTAAAAAATACATATTATTAATATATAATAGATGTACTCTAATAATATTTAAGGATTAACTTTGAAATTTTAAAACTAAAATGAAAATTTTATTAAGAATTATTAATATCGCATATTATTGACAAATATTAGATGTATAATAAATATATAGATATATACCGATACTTAGATAATGCATTAATACCTATTATAAATTTAAAATAATATTAAAATGTAAGCCTTTGAAAATCAACTAAGTTTGTAAGTGCGTGTTATTAAGTAAATTATTTTTAAAAAGTGTGAATGTGGCTAGGAATGTCAACCACGCAAGTGGGGCATATATCTAAATAAAGGAAATAAGGCTAGGAGGAGCAGGTACCGACCCCACTGCAACCCATATACATGTATATGGGGTGGATGGGGTCGGTGCCCCCCCCAACACTATTTATTTTAAGCCATACCCCTTTTATTGAAATAAGTGGCCATTGAACATTAAGAAACATGTGTATATTTCTTTGTAAATCCATGGCCAAACACCAGTCAATCCGATTTTGGTCCTTACGCGGCTTATTATTTTAATATTCATACACACACACACACACACACATATTCAGAATTTCAATTTTTTTATAACTTAAATATATATACCAACATATATAAATATAAATAAATAAATATATATATATATATATATATATATATTTATATATATATATATGTTCATAAATAAATATATGTATTTACTCAAAACAAAATAAATGTATTGGATTTATTGGTTCTACCCAAATGGGTATACATACAATACTTTATCTTTGGTTATCCATTAAACCTGCAAGTAAAATGCCATATAAAAATAAATGTGGAAGGGGAAGAAATACCCACAACCTGATTTGGGTAATCCTTTCGCAATGAGATGTAAAAGAATAAGAAAAATGACATTTAGAAAATAAGCAAACCCTAGGAGAGGGAATGCTAAAACTAACTCCTCTTGTGAGAAATCACCCAAGAACTTCAGATTCCTTACATGGCTACATTTTCTTGCATTATTCCTTAATGCGTAAGTGAAAAAAAAGGAAATGCAATATTAGGTTTAGAAAAGAAATATAAAATAACCCTTAAGGTTTTCTAGGGTTTCATTAGTCCGTTGGTATCCAAATTGATTCTCCCTCAAAGTCTAAGCAACATCACTACTTTGACTGGAAGTTTAGAGACAAATAGATCATGGTGAGTCATTTTGTAGCTGAGGATAAGATCTAAATGGACCTTTGTCACTCAAATGTAGATAAATGGATAGGACCTCAAGAGGATTTGATCTATCCTCACTATTTTAGGTTGTGCCTTTCAACCAAGGTAAGATATCCCTTTTGTAGCTTGGTTTTTGTGGATGAGATGGATATATCCTTCCCTGGTGAAGTTTGTAAGGATACCTTGGAAAAAATATGATCAATGCAACAAAATATAACTATCACAAGTTGTCACTCTAGATAGTGGAGATATTCTCTAGGCAAGGTTCAGGCTACTAAATACATTTGAAATCCCGATTGTTTCGCATGCTTTGCTAATGGAAATTGTTCATTTGTGCACACACAGAACAAACAAGCGTAGGATGGGTAGGATTAGCTTTTAATAAATAAAATTTTTGGTGGGAGGTAGAGGCAGATGAAACTTAATTCACCAGATCCTTGAGGAATCTTATAAAATGGAAGGTTAAACAAACAAAATGCCATGAGTAATAGCTAAAATGTTTCTTTAAATAAAGTATGTGCTTCAATGGAGGCTCATATTAGCACTTTCTCACACAATATTTGAGATTATATCATGAGGGATCTAGTTAGAAAATCCAACAAAGCATCAAGATCTGAGTCAAATCACACCTAAGGTACACCCATAGGCTTACAGACAATCTCTGTCAACAGATGAAAGAAAAGTGATTTTAAGTAATTTATTCCAATCCAAAATGAAAGCTCTTCTTAGAAATAAAATTACAGATGCCACTAAACTATCACAAGGATTGAGGCCTATGTGATTGAATCATATTTTAATACAAGATTGCAATAGAAATAAGAAAAACTACTTGTATACATTCATAAATAAAACAAACACATTTTGGTCAAGACAACACAAAATAACTCAAAATTGATTAAATCTATTAGCAACGGAAAGTTTCAAGAACATTTTCAGAGCTTGTCAATGGTTTTACACTTACAACCACCTTGACATGATCAAATTTAATTAAAAAGAGATATAAAAGCTTCTCAAACGACTTCTCAAAATGATGGACTCTATCAAGATTTTCCTATTAGAAAATTCAATCCAGAGCCCTAACACTCCAACCATTTGCCCAATAAATTTGTGCCTTTTATAACATTTACAACAGAGCATTTTTCCACCAAAAATCTAGACATTGAGTGCTACCAGTGCTTGCCATGATCACGATCATGATTCCCAGAATCAGATCTATAAAAAGTTACCAAGTGCTCGAGGGGGTAGATCTCATCGAATATCTCCTACATTCAACTCCTTCCTCTAGTAGATCACTCTTTCTTCAATTTTCCAACCACTTCCACCCCTAATCTGTCAAATCTAGCTCCTTGCATGCTCAAGAGAAGAAAAATGGAAAATTTGATCGAGCACGATAGTTAGACCATTTTAATGGCAAAAGACATCTTCTAGATCTCCCCACCAAACTCTAGATATCAACATTAACTCCCCTCTCTGCTCAAGTGTAGGAAATACCAAGAAATCAAGAAGACTCACACTTCCAGGTGTGTTTCAGTAAAATGGGGTAAAATCAAATTCAAACTCACAGATGACGTTCATCTTCTCCTTTGAATTTTGGCCGTCCACGTGGAAGATTTAATTTTTAAAAATAGGCCAAGGGGTTCCCTCTGAATTTTACAAATTTTGTAAAAATGGAAAAAATCACATTTTGTTCCACACCTCCCCTTGGGAAATGAGCCTGACACGTGTCCTGAGGTGGGTCCCAAAGGAACCTGTGGATAAATTCTTCCATTTGACCCTCTTTTTGGAAAAAGGAAAATTTTCCAAGTTTTCCCCACAGCTCGCCCTTCCGCTTCAAGTTTCCAATGTGGGTCCCAGTGGAACCACGCTCCCTTTTATACTTTTAACTCCTTTTCCCACAAAGGAAATTTTTTCCAAATTTCCTCTAAAAGACCACACCTTGCTTTGTTTATTGGAGCAAGATTGGACCTTTCTTTCGTTGGACTTGTGGGCCATTGTGATGTTTCAATCCTTTGGAAATCGGGGGAAAAAAATGCAGTTACCCTCGATGGTCCGCTTCCCCACTCCTTTTGACTTGTCAAACTACCACGTGTCACTATGGAGGACCTTGAGATGGTCCCCAAAATCTGAGAGCTTGAATGAGTGTGGGTTCACCACGTGTCCTGGGCCGGAAAAATTTGTTTGAAGGCTCGAAGCTCAGTGGAAGGTGCCAAATTTCATGCTCGGGCGAGTCTCCTTAGGCCTTTGAATATTCCAAGAAAAATACAAAGTGAGCGGAGGCCTCCAAGTTTCCTCTTGGCACTTCTTTAAAAGAATATGAGTGAGCGTGGGCTCGCCACATGTCCCTATTCTCCACTAAACTATTTTAGTTGCATAAAATTTATCTAAGTCTGAGAGAAGTAGCGGAAACCTCCACGTGTCCTCCCAGTGCTACTCCAAGGCCAAACAAAAATTAAATCTTCAAACGAGCATCGTTCCTCCACGTGGACACATTTTAAGTTGAGGTGATTCATAGAAATTTTGAAGTACCCAGCTGAGCCACATCTAACCAAAAGGTTCCATGTCCCCTGTCGATGCAAGGATGTAAATTTAACTAGGAGAAACACCCGTCAAACCGTAAAATATAGAAAAATGACCATTTGAGCTCGGAAATGAAATTTTCTCCAAGGACAGAGAATTTAGAAATGTTACAAGGCTCATATATGTTCCTCAGAGCTACATCCATTCATTTTTCTTCAAGCATTTAGGGAAGAAATGAAAAGGATGACAAATCCTCGACTATGGAGAACTGAAATAATGGGAGAACCCAAGTTTTTAGATGAACAGAGAATGGGAGACCCAAATTATAGACCTTTTTCAGAGGAATAGAGAAACGAGGAGACAAATATGGACCCATACATGATCTTCGTCCCAGGAAATGATTGAAAATGGAAACAAAAAGAAGCCGAGACCTCTCGGGCACAACACAAGGAAAATGAAATGTGACAGAGGTCGTAAATCGATAGATTTTCAAAGGAAAACTCAAGGCGAGATTAATTTGAGCACCAACATCGGCTCCGACTCTGGGATGGGCACTCCCTGTGAATGTCACAAAAAAAGTTAGACCAAGTGCCAAAAATATCCATTTGGCAATGGAGGTAGCTTTGTAGTAGAGAAACAAAGTCATCTCTCAAAAACAAATAGAGAAACCAATAAAAACATGTTACTAAGGACCAGAATGAGTAAAAAACATGAGAGGCAGAAAAACAAACCAACAAAATATACATTGTATAGATGATGTTCACCTTGATTCAAAGAAAACAATCAAGGAAAATCCTCAAGTGCCTACCATCTTGGATATGACCATGCTAAGCAATCTTGATACGTCTTCATCAACTGGAAATATACATCCTTTTCTTCTTTGTTCAGTTTGTAAACCATCCATTTTCTCTGAAGCTCCTCCATTGTGTTTAAGTCAAATTCTTTAACATTTTTCAAGGCTGAATCATAGACCAAATTCCCAGAAAAATAACATACTTAGGATCTCTATTTTCAACACTTTCATACTCCCTAAAATCCAGAAAACTCACAAGATTGCTAAGATTAGCATGTGCTTGCAAAACTTCATAAGATGCATTGCTTGGGTCTTCAATAAAGTACAACATCTTCTTCTCTCCATATAATTTCACCAATTTTTCTTCAATGGGGATAGTGGCATAAGACATGTCCATTTTCACACTACCACCAACACTTGTAGCCCATTTTCTTGACAGCGGCATACCCCATTTGGTTGGGCAATCAACAATGACTACATCAAGCTTCAGGTTCTTACCTGGGTAGGCTATAAGTTGTACCACCAGACCCTTCACACATCCCACCACTGGAACCTCTCTGGAGTCCATATAAGTACACTTCTCATATGTTGTTGTTACCTTGATACCTAATTCATTCATGACCTTAAGAGGCATGACATTACATGAAGCTTCAGAATCAAACATACAGTTATGTAACAGCTTGTCTTTGATAACCAGGGTAGTGAAGAATGGATCTACATTCAACTCTAGGATTTAACCAAAGAAGTTCCTAAAAAACCTCTAGTGGTTCCCCTAGCTCTTCTAACACTTGTGGCTTTTCCAATGCTGCAACAAGTAATGAGAATCTCAACATTGTTTACATCTCGCCTTTTATGATCTCTTTCTCTTTGAATCCTAAATATTTAAAATCTCTCTTCTTGTGCTCATGAGTCCTAAGAAACCCAACAATTGGACTTGAGATCTTGATCTAACTCAAGACTTGGGAAATATCATAAGGGACAAAATTTGGCAAGGTAGCATTGGAAGGAAGGTCGACACACTAGGTAGGTGGCATAAGTTTTTGATAGCTTGGGAATGAGGAGGGGTATGTTTTTGTTTGGAAATGCAGGGATTTTGGTAGATGCATCTTTCTTTGGGGTTTCTTTGGTAAGAAATGGAACTTTTGACTTGGCTTGTGGCCACTTGGTAGCTTTACTTCTGGTATTGTGCTCCTTTTCTTGGGAAACTACAACATTCATTAATAGTTTCCTATCTTCTTCGAAGGAGCTCCCGCATCATACTTTTCAATCATTAATGCCCTCAAGTATTCAAAATCACTAGTGGACAATTCAAAATATTGTACCACTCGAGTTGTCTAATCCTAAAGTATGAGAGAGAGGAAAAGAGATACCCGATGGATGCAATCCCAAAATATAGTAGTGGTTCTAGCACTCATTACCTCGATTGAAGTTACTTCCCTTGGAAAACTTGCGGGGATATCATCATGCGAGCATCATCATCATTGTCATCATCGCCTTCTTCTTCTTCTTCCGATATTCTTCACAAGGAGCATGGGGCATGAAACATTTGTCACACCAATCAATGACATTTTATTCCTCCACAACAACAACCCTAAGAACCACATGATCGGCACCAATCTGTTCTCCCGCCTTGAGGTTTCCTATTTCCAAATCCAACAGTCCCTTGCCATTTTGTCATCATCGATCTTTGATGATTTTTAAATCATCTTGGCCTTGTTGCCTGTGTAGGACTTGTGAGCGCTGCCCAATTCCTTTCTTAGCTTAGGCTATTTTATAGGAAATTTCTTTGACAAACCCTACCAAATTATTCACAACCTCCTCCAAATCGGGAGCCTTACTTGTCGAGTTTTTCTCGGGTTAATTATCTTTACAACCTCCCTTTTGGAGGCTTCCAATTGCCTTGATGTTGTTCTCTATTTACAGAGCCATGGTGAAGGCCTGCCTCAAATTTGTGGGGTTCTTGTCTATTAAGTAATATGCAGCCTTTTTATCAAATGCATTAGAATATTTGATCAAACATGGCTCATCACAAGGCCTTATCCTAACAGGAAATCTCCTTAAGGTCTTATTAAACCTTGTGTTGAAATAATGTACTAACTCATTCGATTCTTTTGATGTTTTCAAATTTTGTCAAAAGAAACCTCCATCAGATTTTTTCTATCACCATAATGTAATCTAAATACATTACGGATCTCAGTCTAAGAATCAATAGATTTGTCAGGGAAATGCTTTATATAAGTTCCTTTCATCCTCTTCAAAAGTGTGAACAAACAATTTGATGTATACATCTTCATGTTCAATCTCAAAGTCTTCCATCATATTGAGAAAAATCTTTAGATGTTGATCACAAGTTATAGCATTGTTTCCCTAGAACTTTGGTAATTTGTTCCTTACATATTGAGGTACTGCATTTGGATAACCAGCCATTCCCACAAAATTTATAGGTCCAAAAGTGTTTACAATGAATGGAGGTCCTATCTTGGGGCTAGGCCATACTATTTTAAGGAGTGACCCTAGAGGGGTGACAAATTCATAAGGGGCTAAGGGTCCTTGGAACACAGGAGTATAATTTTCAAAATGGATACCCCCTAAAGGCCTTGTCTCTTGGAAATCCCTATCAACCTCAGAAAAGATAGGTGCATAATGTGAAGAAAACTTTTCAAAATCAAATGAAGGCCCTTCTCTAGTTGGAGAATTCAATTCCATAAAGAGGCTACCTAATTCAGAGTCACTTGAATGGTAGTCTTCAATGATAGGCCGATCACTTTCATCAATGGAGATCCCCCTTCTTGTCTATTGTTCTCCCACAACTCTCCAGGATTTTCTTCCTTATAATTTTAAAAATGGATACCCCCTAAAGCCCCTTGTCTCTGGAAATCCATATCAACCTCTAAAAGACAGTGTAGAATGTGGAGCAAACTTTTCAAAATCAAATGAAGGCCCTTCTCCGGTTGAGGAATTCAATTCCATAAAGATGCTACCTCGATTCTGAGTCACTTGAATGGTAGTCTTCAATGATAGGTATATCACTTTCATCAATGGAGACCCCCTTCTTGTCTATTGTTCTCCCACAACTCTCCGTGATTTTCTTCCTTATAATTTTAAAAATGGATACCCCCTAAAGCCCCTTGTCTCTTGGAAATCCCTATCAACCTCAGAAAAGATAGGTGCATAATGTGAAGAAAACTTTTCAAAATCAAATGAAGGCCCTTCTCCAATTGGAGAATTCAATTCCATAAAGATGCTACCTAATTCAGAGTCACTTGAATGGTAGTCTTCAATGATAGGTATATCACTTTCATCAATGGAGATCCCCTTCTTGTCTGTTATTCTCCCACAACTCTCCAGGATTTTCTTCCTTATAATTTTCAAAATGGATACCCCATAAATCCCTTGTATCTTGGAAATCCATATCAACCTCAAAAAAGACAGTGCAAAATGTGAAGCAAACTTTTCAAAATCAAATGAAGGTGTTTCTCCAGTTGGAGAATTCAATTCCACAAAGATGCTACCTGATTCAGAGTCACTTGAATGGTAGTCTTCAATGATAGGCCTATCACTTTCATCAATGGAGATTCCCCTTCTTGTTTGTTGTTCTCCCACAACTCTCTAGGATTTTCTTCCTTATAATTTAGCTCTGGAAATAATGTCCTAGTAGGATCCCTAGCAAAGAAAGATCTTCTTCCTTCAGCTTTGCCAATATTAGTAACAAATATGACTTTGACAGAGTTTTAAGACACTGGTACTCATTAAAAAATCAAATCAACAGGGAGTTGCCACTAAGGATTTCCACCCTAGTTGTGAAAATGCACTAAATATGATCTGTCAAATGTCTGTCAATACTAAAAACTAGAAATGGAAAGATTCTAACTTTTCTTTACCAAAATTTATCAATGAATACTAGTACAAAGACCTTGTAGAGACTGGAAAAGTTGCATACAACACTTGTAACATGAAACTTCTTACAGGCCTGAACAGAAGATGATTTTTGAGACAATGTATTAGCATCTAGAGCATATAAGAAATTCTCACCAGGTTCTGAAAATGAACTGTAATCACAATATCCCTAGAAATGACGCCACTTAGGTGTTTTTGATGGGATAAATAGATATGAATTGGATCAAATTGAACAAACTCCTAAAAGTAACGGTGTAAAACACTTACGTGTCGGTATCCAAATTGATTCTCCTCAAAGTCCGAGTAGCATCACTAGTTTGACATGAAGCTAAGAGCAAGATAGATCATGGTGAGTCATTTTGTAGCTTGGGATAAGATCTAAATGGCCCTCTGTCACTCAAATGTGGAGAAATGGATAGCACCCTCAAGAGGATTTGATCTATCCTCACTATTTTAGGTTGTGCCTTTCAACCAAGGTAAGATAACCCTTTTGTAGCCTATTGTTTGTGGAGGAGATGGAGATGTCCTTCCTGGTGAAGTTGTTAAGGAGACCTTGGAGAAAATATGATCAATGCAACAAAATATAACTCTCATGAGTTGTCACTCTAGATAGTGGAGATATTCTCTAGGAAAGGTTCAGGATACTAAAGACATTTGAAATCTTGATTGTTTCTACATGCTTTGCTAATGGAAATTGTTCATTTTTGCACACATAGGACAAACAGGGGTAGTATGGGTAGGATTAGTTGTTTTTAAATAAAATTTTTGGTGGGAGGTGGGGTAGGATGAACTTAATTCACCAGATCCTTGAGGAATCTTATGAAATGGAAGGTTAAACCAACAAAATGCCACTAAATAGCTAAAATGTTACTTTAAATAAAGTATGTGCTTCAATGGAGGCCCAGATTAGCACTTTTTCACACAATCTTTGAGATTCTATCACGAAGGATTGAGTTAGAAAATCCAACAAAGCATCAAGATCTAAGTCAAATCACGCCTAAGGTACACCCAGAGGCTTACAGACAATCTCTATCAACAGATGAAAGAAAAGTGATTTTAAATAATTTATTCCAATCCCAAATGAAAGCTCTTCTGAGAAATGAAATTGCAGATGCCACTAAACTGTCACAAGGATTGAGGCCTGTGTGATTGAATCATATTTTAATACAAGATTGCAACAGAAACAAGAAAAAATACTCACATACATTTAGAAATAAAACAAACACATTTTGCTCAAGACAACACAAAATAACTCAAATTTAATTAAATCTATCAAGTAGGGAAAGTTTTTAGTATAGTCTCGAGCTTGTTAATGGTGTACACTTACAACCACCTTGACATGATTAGATTTAATGAAAATAGATATAGAAGCTTCTCAGATGGCTTCTCAAAATGATGGGCTCTATCACACTTTTTCTATTAGAAAATTTAGTCTTGACCCCTAACACTCCAACCATTTGCACTATAAATTTTTACCCTTTATAAAATTTACAACAAAGCCTTTTCCCCCAAAAAAATAGACATTGAGTGCTACCATTTCTTGCCATGATCATGATCATGATTCCCAGAGTAAGATCTGTAAAAAGTTGGCAGTGCTTGAGGGGAAGATCTCATCCAATATCTCCCGCATTCAACTCCTTCCTCTAGTAGATCACTCCTTCAAGTTTTTAACCACTTCTACCCCTAATGGTCAAATATGGATCCTTGCGTGGTCGGGAGAAGAAAATTGGAAAATATGATCAAACGCAAAAGTCAGCCCATTTTAATGGCAAAAGACATCTTCTAGATCTTCCCACAAAACTCAGATATCAACATTAACTCCCTTGTTTGCCTCACGTGTAGGAAATACCAAGAAATAATGAAAACTCGCACTTCAAGACGTGTTTCAATAAAATGGGGGAAAATCAAATTCAAACTTAGATTGTTGTTGATCTTTCCTTCGAATTTGGGTCATCTACGTGGAAGATTCAATTTTTTAAAAATAGACCCAGGTGTTCCCTCTGAATTTTACAACTTTTGGAAAAATGGAAAAATTTCACATTTTTTCCACACCTCCGCCCTTGGGAAATGATCCTGACACATGTCTAGAGGTGGGTCCCAAAGGAACCATGGATAAATTCTTCCATTTGACCCTCTTTTTGAGAAAAGGAAACTTTTCCAAGTTTTCCCCGCAACTCTGCCCTTTCACTTCATGTTTCCAACGTGGCTCCCAACAGAACCATGCTCCCTTTTATACTTTTAACTCCTTTTCCCACAAAGGGAAAATTTTCCAAATTTCCTCCAAAAGCCCGCACCTCCGCCGTTGACTGGAGAAAGCTTTGACTTTTCTTCAATCGGACTTGTGGGCCATTTTGATGTTTTAATACTTTGAAAATAAGGGGAAAAAAATGCAAGTTACCCCGATGGTCCGCTTCCCCACTCCTTTTGACTTGTCAAACTGCCATGTGTCACTATGGCACACCTTGAGATGGTCCCCAAAAATTGAGACCTTGAATGAGCATGGGCTCGCCACGTGTCCTGACCCGAAAAATTTGTTTGAAGGCTCGAAGCTCAGCGGAAGGTGCCAAGTGTCATGCTCCGGGGTAGTCTCCTTTGTCGTTGAAAAGTCCAAGCAAAATGCAAAGTGAGCAGAGGCCTCCAAGTGTCCTCCTGGTGCTTCTTTAAAAGACTCTGAGTGAGTGCGGGCTTGCCACATGTCCCTGTTCTCCACCAAACTATTTTAGCTACATAAAATTTATCTAAGTCTCGAGAAAAGCAACGAAAACCTCCATGTGTCCTCCCGACACTACTCCAAGGCCAAACCAAAAAGTAGATCTTCAAACGAGTGTCGTTCCTCCACATGGACACATTTTAAGTTGAGGTGATTCATAGAAATTTTTAAGTACCCAACCAAGCTGCGTCCAAGAAAAAGGTGCCACGTCCTTTGTGAATGCAAGGATGTAAATTTGACCAGAAAAACACCCAAATGTAAAATATAGAGAAATGACTATTTGATTACGGAAATGAAATTTTCTCCAAGGACAGAGAGTTTAGAAATGTTACAAGGCTCAAATACGTTCCTCGAGATACATCCATTAATCTTTCTTCAATCATTTAGGGTAGAAATGATAAGGACGATAAATCCTGACCGTGGAGAACCGATTTTTAGATGAACAGAGAATGAGAGACCCAAATTTCATACATTTTTCATAGGAATAGAGAAATGAAGAGACAAATATGCACCCATATGTGATCTTCATCACAGAACTTATTGAAAATGGCAACAAAATTAAGGTAGAGACCTCTAAGGCACAACACAAGGAAAATGAAATGTGACAGAGGCCATAAATTGATAGATTTTTATCCTTGTCTAATTTAATTGAAATTTTATTATGGAAATTTAAATAAAAAATTAAAATGGGATTAATGGAGTTAAATAATGAAAAGCTAAATGAGGATTATTTAAATAAAATATTTGAGTCTAGAAGAGAAAGAATTAAATCGTAACATCATTTTGAAATTGGGTTTAAAATATTAATCATTATTTTAGTTCCAACTTCCTTGTAATTGTTTAAAGTTTTATAATCGGATTAGAATAAATCTCAGCTAATGTCTTGCATCCTTTAAAAGAGAGTATTCCATAATTTTCCCTTCTTTTTATCGGGCTTATCATGATTTCTTTTTGAGAAAAATGTGGGCATTACACTTGGTATCAAAGCTATGGGTTCAAAGACTTGGACCCTGGCCGACATTGAAACCCAAAACCAATTAGCAAAATTTGAACCTCCATGATTAAAATAATAATAAAATAATAAAGTTGTTTGAATTGTTGTACTCACCTAGTGGCATTTTGTCGAACCTAGGTAACTGAAAATGTTGAATAAGATTGATATTCTTGCAAAATTTTGGTGTATTAGGAACTTTTTTCCTTGTAAAGATGTGTTTGATGAGCCTTAGCTCTTTATTTGAGTTGTGTGATGTGATGACCCAATTGAGACTCCTTTTGTGGAATGCTAAATTGTGTGGTGTGAATCTTGTGGTTTAGTGCTAGTGGTGTTTTTGGGAGTCTAACAGAAAAAATAAGAAGTTATTTAGTCATCTAAAGATCCCCTTTTTCCTCAAGTGGTTAGACGTGTTAGTTTCGGTTTCTGTTTTGGCAACTTAATTCCCATATGAGTGAGTGGATATCAGGTCTTGGTGTCATAATTGATCTACTTTTTTCGTATGTGTTCTTAGATCCGAGCTAGAGGTATAGTTCCCCTTTTGATGGCCATGAAGGGATGAGAAGTGAATGTGGTGTGAACTTTTATGTATTTTATATTCATAAACTTGAGTTATTTTATCAAGGACCATAATCTTATTTTATGATTTTATTGAGAATATCTGAGGCTCTTTTGGTTATTTATGTTTTTACGAGATTTTTAGAGATTACAATTAGGCTACTTAGCCATTTTCCTTAATTGCCGATATTTCTTGGATTTTATTTTTATTGGTGACTCGGAGCTTGTTTATCTTGTTGGCTACTTAGCTAAATGTTATGTGATTCTTTCTTGCATGTTGATGAGTTGGTTCTATGTTGTTTTTATTGTGATATTTCATTGTATGGGGGTACATCCTAGGTGCCTTGTAAATGTCTTCTTAGGTGCTTTAAGTTATGCCTTGGTTTTGGAAGGACAAAACCTTGGGTGTGTCTAAAACCTTAGAGTGAATTTTTGTTACTCAACCTTTTAGAGAGAGTTCAGTGTAGTGTGGTCAAGTTGGTAGTTTTATAGTGGTAGTGGTGATTCTCTTCCTATCTAGTAATAGCATTTTTCTTGTCATCGAGTAGAGGTGTTTTGGATTATGGGCTTATGGATTGTGTTAGGATCGGATTAACTCTTGGATGATTGTAGATTTTAGTGGATAGATTTTAGGATCAATTAAACTCTTGGATGACATTCCATCGATGGAATGCTAATTTTTATCATGGTTTCCTTGTTTCATTATAGAAAGTATTAACTAGTGGATTGTCTATATCTTGGTAATTATGGCTAGATTTAAGCCCATTCAGACAATGTGCTTAATTAAGTGTAATTTTTACTCTCGATGACCCATAAAAATATATACCATTTCCATAACATTTTAAATTGTTATGTATACCAATCTATAACCTAATAGTATTGGGAAATGTTGAGACACTTATGGATGCTTTTGGGTCTTTTGGACCTTTCTCTTAGAGATGTTAGTTTTATATATCTTAATATTTTAATCTTAGTTGTGCTTATGTCATGCCACTTATTTGAAAACTACAACTCTTGGTCATAGATCCCATGTTTTGGTAGATTATTTGATTATTCTATTGCATTTGATGTCTTTTAATGGGAAATGTGGTTTCCTTGGATCAAATTTTCCTTATCATCTTATTTCTTTGTTGGTGATATCCTATGTAAATATAAGTGTTGATTGGAAACTTTGCTTGTCTTATTATGTGAAAAAAATTTGAGACTAAACAACAAACAATTTTTTCTTTCTCAAACTGATGTAAACCTTGTAAACTCATAAAAGAAAATTGTCATAATAAAACCATAATTGAGGGGCTTGAAATTGTAACTTAACAAGTAAATGGGAACATTAGGAAAAGGAAAATGGTCTCTTGCTATAATATTGGTAGATTAATAGAAGAAATAAAACTATTTAAAAATAGAAAGAATACTTTGTCCATTTACCCTCCCTAGAAGTAAAATAAATGATTTTCCACCTATACAAAATGACGACATATCATGCCAACATGAGTGGTGCTCCTTATAATGCAAATATGTGATGTCATAATAGAAGGAAGATTTTAATTAAGAAAACTTTTAAGAATATTGCTTAGAAAGTGAAACTATAACTTTTAACTTAATATTTGGTTTATTGAATGAGAAAAATGTATGTGTATTGAGTGCAATATATAATTGAACCTTTAGTTATGCCGCCTACCTAGAATTGTGAAACACCTTGTTGATAGTGATGTGTTCTAGTTGCATAGTACTCCCTTGATCATAAATGTATGTGTTTTTCCACTTGTAGGATTTTTATGTCATCAGACGCTTGTTGCCTCGTAGCTCAACGAGTCTAATTTGTGACCTTGTTGGAGCGGGTCCTTATCACTTGTTTTATTAAATGCACCCTCCTTGTGTGTGGATTAATTCTTTGGTGACCTAGATTTATTGGTGAATCTAAGAAACATATGGTAAGGATATGAAAGAATTTTTGGAAGTTCTTTATTTATTTACTTATTTTCTCTTGGAAACGCTTGTTGATGTTTGTTCCCTTTTGACCTTGGGAAAAGAAATTACATGATGAATTTATAATTTTTTACTCAAATTTTGGTGTGATGTGCTAGTAGATTATAGTAGACCCTCTTGTACATATATTTCTATTCTAACTCTCTTGAGTTCTCTTTTATGCTAAAATTAAGCATGTGATTTCTTATGACTATTTCGAGCTTGGGAAGTATTTAAAATAATTAAATTCCTTTATGTTTTATAGGGTGATTGGTGTATCTTTTGTTGGTATGTTAGTTTGTGTGAGGATTGTCTCCTAAGTGGAATATTATCTAAGTGTTTAACGTTTCAAAAAAATCATGTTAGTGTTATCTATTCAACTTTGATTTAAAGTTCAACCCATAGAAAACCTTGTGGTCATGACTTTTCTTAGTTTTATAATGAAAAATTAATTGAATCCAATTGAGTTATAAAAGTACTTCCAATGAATATTTGCAAGAATGTAAACATTTTGCTAATTTAGGCATCTTCCTTGTTGTTAAACCGTCTTCCATGATCTGTAATTTCTTAGAACTTTGAGTAGACTTGTCCTCTCGTAAAAAATTGAGGATTATGATTGGTAATTTATAGCCTTGTTTTATTAACAAACTTTTAAGCGTAACTCATCCTTATTTGAAGCCTTAACTTTTGTTATTACAGTATGTTGTATCCATGGGTGACTATGTGGTCATCTCGAGCTCTCATACTCCTCCTATTTTTCTTTTACTATGGTGGTTGTTATTAAGACTCCTTTGGCTATTTCTCATTTTTTTGGTATGTGTTGTAGCTTGGTTGATCACGTAGAGTTACTCTATAGAATTAAATGTTTGTAACCTTGCTTGAATAAATTTTAGAATTCATGCCTAACATTCTCCCTTCTCCTTAATTAAATAGAATTGGAAAAACTTGGATTTTGTAGACCAACTCTTGTTTGAAGAAAATAAATATCATAGAGGTTGTATTGTTATTCTTATAAATTGCTTCCCTACCTCTTTTTATGTGACTTCTAGGAGGAAGTCAAATCTAAGGGGAGGGGGATGTAATGCCCACTCCTCTTCAACACTGATTGAACCATGTTATCAATTTTGAATTGATTATAATATTAAACCTTGTTGCTTTATTCTAGTTAGCATACTAATAAGATGTGTGGGACATCATGATTACTATTGTGTTTTTATTATTATTTTGATTGTATGGTTGTATTGTGGACCTTGATGGGAATTTAAGGATATGATGATGATCTAGAATAGTTTCCTTATTATAGACTGATTTTTATGTCTCTGGTCACTCTGTATTGGATCCCTAGACCTTGATATTGTATTATATATTAGGCATTGCTAGATCGGGATTCATAAACTTGTTTTACTTATTTGATAGACAATACAGATGTGTTAGACTTGTGACATGATGTGACTATTGTGATGAATTTTATATGTTTGATTCATATATCAGTATTCGATGTTCTAACTATTACTACTATATTGACATATTGGATGTGATTTATGGATATTTCGGATGATTTTTGATGTCATGATCTTAGTACAAATTGATGGATTGGTAGAATCAAAATGTTAGAAAATTGAACAATTGGTGAATTACTTGATTCTAACATTGGTTTAATTATGATATTCGATGATGTAAATTGTTATGTATACATGCATGTGTTTTATGATTTCGATGTCATTAATATGGCCACGAGGCCAGAAAGGTATTGTTTGATTTTGTAGGAAATTATAGCACAACAAACTATGGGGGATAGGAGACCAACAACAAAGGAATGTGGGGTATTGGCAACAGGTCACCATGGCAACTCGTGTATTTGTATGTTGTGTATTGTTATTGTTTGTTTAGAGGTCCCCATATAGGGTGACCTCCATAGTGACCCTAGGGTAAGTTTGTGACTTTGTCTTGTTGATTGTATTTAATTGTGAGTTATTGTATTTTTTTAGTATGAGGAGTCACTTTTATTATTTGTTTAACACCCTCTTAAGTTAATTTATAAGTATTTAACTTGTCGTAATTAGGATGTGAAAAAGGTGGGAGATAAATGTGAGTTGTTAGCCTTAATGTGTGTTGGATGAGAATGAATTTAATTTGTCTTGGAGTAGTGTGTACTCTATCTCTCAAGTGAAATTAGGATTTTGACCTTCTAGGCCATTTTGGTGACTTGTGAGACAAGTTAAGCTTGTCCCACACCTCTTAAAGTGACCCACCCACTAGGCCTATGATGTGAGGGACTTATTTTAGGTCCTATTTTGTGTTTTAATGGAGGAAAAGAGAAATTAATTGCACTTTTCTTACAAGGGTATTTATTTTTGTCCTTGAGGGGTGTGGGTTTGGGTTGAATGTGTAAGAGGGTGGTCATTTCCCAAAGCACAAATTTCTTGTGCTTTGAGATTTGGATTTGACCTTGGTGATGTGGGATGGAAGAAAGATGATGTGGCATCCTACATGGGGCCAAATCACCCCTCTCACCCTCTTTTCTATTTATTTCATTTTTTGTGAGGAATTGGGGTTACTTGTTCATTTTTGTGCATGCTTGTAATTTTGGAATTTTTCTTGAGGATGGTGATTTGAGCTTGGATTGGATGGTTCTCTCTTAGGATATTCATAGTCTTGGATATTTCTTATGTTTTTTTCCTCTTAATTTGTAAGGAACATATTCACCCTTGTTTTTCATTGAAATTTTGTTGTGCTTATATGTGTGGATGGTGATTGATTTATTGCTTATGATTGTGGAAAATAGATTTGATAATTAGGCTGTGGGAGAAATGAAAATGGGGGTACAACTTGAGGGAGGAATAAGGAAATGTTATTGGGTATTTTAGGAGGTAGTGGGATTGAGATGTGCACCTTGTTGATAAATATGATTTGTGTTTATCTTGTTGTTTTCTTGAGGGAGAAATAGAGTGAAAGAGGTATAAGAGTGGGTTGATTTCTTGAGGGAGGCATACGAGTGGTGTATCTTCTTAGAAGGAGGCATAAGAGTTTTTGTGTGTATTGTGATGGAGTTTTTGGAGGCTCATAGGTGGACACCCAAACTCTTAGGAGACATAAGAAAAAAAACCCATGTTCCCTTCTCCTCCTTGGCTTTAGTATTAAGCCTTTGTGTTTTGATATTTGTTGGTTCTATTGTAAAATTGGTATTGTGTTATTATGTTGAATGTCATGATGGATTGTGTATGTGGAAGCCATTTTGAGTTGTCATTGGTTGGCTAAATACCCCTCATTGCTTCTTTGTTTGACTTGGGGGACAATGAGGAAGAAGTCTTCTCTCCCTCGTTGTATATTTGGTTGGGTGGAGAGTGTTGCCTATTCACCCATTTTTTTGTGTGCATGACTTGATGAAGATGGTGAAACTCAATGGATGGAGTGATCTTGTGGGAGAAAGACATGTGAAGTTACAACTTGTACTATTAATACTCCTCAACTTGTAAATTGTACAAATAGAACATTGGATGTAATTTTATTCTTTGGTTAACTTCTTGTAAATGAGTTATTAGGACTTACATCATTTTAGATGAAATGGAAAATTTTGTAATGACTTTTTAATGGAAATAAAGTTCTCTCAAATTTAAATTAGTTCTTAGGAGTTGAATTACAAATCTATTTTTTAAGAATTGTGTTGTGGGTGTAAGTGAATGTTGCTCCTCTTGCATGATTGGTAAGTTGTGTTAATAGAAAATGGATAAATTGCAATTAAATTGTGTATTATTTCTCCTAATTAAATGAATGGGTAAGGAGACATATTGAGTTGATTTTAAATTTTAGTTGGTTCTAAAGGAAAAGAACTTTAAATGCCCACATATAGAATATGAGTGAAATTTAACACATTGTTCATTTAAATATATACATACTTTAAATGAGATCGTGCATGTATTTGATAAAAATATACATATAATTATAAATGACTATTGATATGAATTAGAAGTTGAAAATCCATATAACTATACAAGTTTTACAACCCCTATATTAGTGGAACACCAAATTAATTAACAAATACTTATTATTAATATACGATAGATGTACACTAATAATATATAAAGATTAACTTATGAATTTTAATACCAATATGAAAATGTTATTAACAATTATTAATATCTACATATTATTGACAAATATTAGTTTTTATATAAATATATAGATATATACCCGATACTTAGATCACACATTAATACGTATTAGAAATTAAAAATAATATTAAAATCTAAGCCTTTAAAATTGGCTAAGTTTATAAGTGGGTGTTATTAAGTAAATGATTTAAAAAAAAGTGTGAATGTGGCTATTAATGTCAGCCACTCCAAGTGGGGCATATATTTAAATAAAGAAAACAAGGGCTACGATGCAACAAGAGTACCTACCACTAACGCTTGAGGCGGAAAAAAAAGGGAAGAAAGAATTAATTTTTAAGTGTTTCAAACATTGACCTGGGTGCTTCGCTTTGTGGAGGCAACTAGAGGAGTTTGTACAGAATGTAGTAGCAACAAAACTGAAATTCTACACCTCAAATAAGTCGAATCTTTCCTTGCTACATAAATATTAGGAAAGTTGTGGGTTTTTATTGCATGCAGAAATTACAGATTACATAGATGTCATTGGCTTTCCCTGAAAACATTTTAAGCTCTGAGTGCCCTTTTTTGTTCTTTCATTTTATAATACCTTATTGATTAATTTTTTTATTAGCTTTAACTGAAACACTAAATGGATACTAACACCACAGTTGAATTTTAACTAATGCAGGCCAATTCTGAGCGGTATGTAAAGCTTCATTGGCAATGCTAAATCTTAAGAAAAAGGGGTCTGATAATTGTTTCTATTCAATGTAATTTTACCATGATTTATTTCGCTAAGTTAATAACCAGATTTTGGCATCCTAGCAAATGTGGATATTCATATCCCAATTTAATGAGACTGTAATTAATGGCCCCAAAACATAGAATTTAATTGGAGATTTATTGCTGGAAATGATGGATTGTCATTGAAATCCACGAATATGAACTCAATTAAAATTAAAACATAAGGTGAACCAAAAAAACTAATGAAAGCCCAAAATGTACGATCAAAACATGAAGATGGCATCCAAATGCATTTGTGGTATTTGCAAAATGTAAACAACATCAAAATTAATAGCATTTGCACTAGTGGTAAATGGACACTAGGGCTATGGTGGAATTTTTTTAATGTAAGTGAATGCTAAACATTAGTGGCTTTGATGTAAGAAAATATTTGAAGGCAGACTGAATAAAGATACTATCATTATTGATTGTGTAATAGTGGTTGACACTATAAGCATTAAATTGAACCAATGCATTATTGTAAGTACTAACCAGTTATGGAGAAAACTAGTGATGGAGAAAACTATGGTGATGCGGTCTCTGCAGTTTTGGCTACAGAATGTCTGCGAACTAAGGTTAAAAATGCTGAGGAAAGGCTGATCTCTAGCCAGAATCGGACTCTTGTGGGCACGAGTACGAACGTTGAAGATGCTGGAGGTACTGTCAGTGTGGTTTCTGCAGTTCTGGCGCGGAAAGTCTGCGTAATATGCCAAAGTATGCTGAGGAAAAGTAGATCTCAGGCCACAATCGGACGGCTATAAATGAAAATAGGAAATGCTGGGATCCACGCCTATGGCCTGGAATAAGCTGTTTCAAAGCCCTAGCTTCAAGGTGGGTCCGAAAATCACTGATCAGTTCACATGGGAAATGGACAAAGAGGGTGCCACCTGTCTAAGGGTCCCAGATGGATTTGTTGATAGAGCCTTAAGCAAAGCGAATCTCTCCCTCGTTGGTAAGTTTCTTGGCTCTAGACCTAATATTGATTTCATTAGAAAATGGGCTTTGAGAAAATGGAAACCTAAGGGAGCCCTAAATATTACCATTATGCCAAAAGGTTTTTTCCTGGCAAAATTTAATCAGCAAGAGGATTTGGATTCGGTGCTTCTGGGAGGCCCCTGGTGGCTGGGTAATATGGGCCTTTTTTTGAAAAAATGGTATCCGGGTTTTGATCCGAATACTGAAAATATAAACACCATTCCAATCTGGTGTAGATTACCAGGACTACCATTGCATTTATGGGATGATGAAATACTGCTAAATATTGCAAAATCCCTAGGTGCACCTATTGGGCTGGATGGACCCACAAGAAACAGATCCAGGCTTGCTTTTTCTCGTTTCTGCATTTTCTCAGCTATGGATCAGGAGTTTCCGGAGCATATAATCTTGAAATCTAGATTTGGGTCTTGGATCCAAAAAATTGAGGTCGAAACATTAAGATGTAAACAATGTCATAGCATCGGACACTCTGATAAAAACTGTCCCAAGAAGAAGACCCCTCCTTTGGATGCTGAACAGCCTGGGAAAGGCTCAGATCTAGTCAAGGTTAGCAGGGTTCCAAGCACGGATAGTAGGAATGAAGACAAAGCTCCTAGCCAGAAGGATTTGGAGTTAAGTAGAAAAGGTAAAAAAAGGAGTTTTAGAACTCAAATAAAGAAACATTTGTCCAAGCATCCCAAAGTCACAACAATAGCTCTTCCTGAAGCTCCTAACAAAGAAATCTTGGAGAAATCTATGAAAACATCCCTGGACAAACCTATTGAAGCATCTAATAAAGAAGACTATGTTAAGGTATCCATGGAAGTGAACGAGCAAGATGGCTCTGTGAAGGTTAATATAGTCCCTTTTGAGCATTTTCATAACGATCTGTCAGTCGAGAAAGTAATGCAGTCATGCATTAGGGAGGAAACTTGGAACAAGGAAGGTATGACTCCAAATGAGCCTTTGGAGATATTCTCTTCTAGGGAAAATGGTAATGCGGATCTTCTGCCGTGTCCCAGCAAAATAACAGTGGTTTCGCCGGTCTGCTGCAGTACCAGATCAGCTACTGTTCACACGCCTGGCAGGACTCAAAAAGAACGTGAAGAGGGAGAAGTTACGCCTGCCATGGAAATGGAGGATCCAGATTCTGGATTCACAATGGTCATTTCAAAAAAGAAAAAAAGATTGAAAGGTTTTGAAATGGTCCCAGAATCACTATATAGTGATAAAAAAAAGAAAATAGACAATTGGGACACCTCTACTTCCAGAACAACTAGGTCTTCTGCTAGACGAATAGCTGACTTTGGAGGAAGTTCAAAAAGAGGAAGACCTTCTAAAAAGACTCTTAGATCTAAAAAAACGGAGAGGGATATTGCAGATGGTGTTCAGCGTCAGCTGAACCAGCAAGCAATTCCAACCACCAATCACTCCAAATGAAGATTATTTCTTGGAATATCAGAGGCCTAAATGGAAACTCCAAGCAAAGAACCATCAAGGAGTTACGAGATTCCAGTAATCCCAGCATTTTGATTCTGCAAGAAACTAAGATGAAAGCAAAGACCTTTGATACTATTAAAAAGAATTTTTGGGATAACTCTGAAATGGCAGCTGTTGACTCCCAGGGAGCTTCCGGAGGACTGGCTACACTTTGGGATAAAATAAAATGTACTGGTAAGATTCTCAATGAAAATATTAATCATCTTGCAATCAAATTTGTCACTATTGAGAATAAGAGTGAATGGATCTTGTCTAACATTTATGCCCCTAACTCAGCTAGTGGTAGAAGAAAACTTTGGGCTGCTCTTAAAATATTTAGAAACCAACATTGCTCTGCTAACTGGCTTATTATGGGGGATTTCAACTCCCCACTAAACCCAGGTGAGAAGTTTGGAGGCACCTCCACCTTTTCTAATGGAATGGAGGATTTTGCTGATTTTATTGCTGAACATAACCTCTTAGATGTGGATCTTCATGGAAATAAGTATACTTGGAATAATAGAAGGTTGGGAAAAGAGTTCATTCAGGTGAGATTGGATAGGGCTCTAATCTCAGCAAGCTGGATTCTCAGTCAAGACTTCCATCTTTCTTCCCTACCCAGAATTGGATCGGATCACAATCCGATTGCTCTAAACTTTCTCAATTGGACTAAACCCGCAAGAAGCTCATTCAAATTTGAAAAGATGTGGATGGAGCATGACAATATCTATGACAAGATAAAAGAATGGTGGGGATGGAATGGTGAAGGCACTGCTCAGTTCAGATTGGTTCAAAAACTCAAAAATGTCAAAAAGCAAGTCAAAATCTGGAATAAAAGCGTTTTTGGAAATGTTTTTGAAAAAAAAAAAGTTAAAACAGAAGTTACAGGATCTGGAATTAAAAATGGATACTATGGGGAGATCTGCTGAAGATGAGGTTAATGAAAAGAATATTCTTTCAGAGTTGCATACGATCTGCAGCAGAGAGGAATCTTTTTGGCGCCTTAAATCTAGAGCTATCTGGCTTAAAGAGGGAGACAGGAACACGAAGTTCTTTCACATGACCACTTTGAAGCACAGAGCCTGTAACATAATCTTAGAGGTTTCTAAAAACAACGGGAATATCATAAAAGATCCCAATAGCATTAAGAAAGAAGCGCTTGACTTCTATAAAAATCTTCTTGAAGAGAGAAATGTCAGCAACTCTGAAGCTATTTCCTTTATGTTGGAGGCCATCCCTCAAAATGAAATAGGGGACCAGAAATTTAGAAACATCACTAAAGCAGCCACGCTTGAAGAGCTGCAAAAAGCTGTTTTTTCTCTTGAAGGGGATAAGGCTCCTAGACCGGATGGGTTCTCTATTAATTTTTTTCAGAAGTTCTGGGAAATCTGCTCGGAGGATCTTCTCAAAGCGGTGAATGAATTCTATAGAACGGGAAATCTCTTAAAAGAGCTTAATAACACTCACATTGTGCTGGCACCTAAAAAAATGGATGCTAAAGATTTCAAGGACTTTGACACTATCACCTAGTAAATGCCATATATAGAATCTTCACCAAAATTATCACTACTAGACTTCAGCTCATAATGAATGATCTCATCTCAAGGCAGCAGAGTGGCTTTATTAAAGGCAGGATTATACAAGACGGAGTGATCATGGTTCACGAGACTATACACTCCATGGAAAATAATAAAAAGGCAAGTATGGTCCTTAAGCTTGATATGAATAAAGCTTTTGACAAGGTATCTTGGGTCTTCCTTGACAAAGTTTTAGCTAAATTTGGGTTCACGAAAAATCGTAAGAATTATTAAGTCTTTTATATCTACAGCCAGATTCTCTGTGGTTGTTAATGGGGAGCCTGTGGGATTTTTCACCAGCAGCAGAGGTCTTAGACAAGGTGACCCCATCTCCCCTTTACTCTTCATTCTCTTGGCTGACAGCCTTAGTAGAACAATTGGCAAAGCGGTTAAAGACGGCCTTTTAAACGGCTCTAAACCCACTTCCATCAGCCAAGCTATCTCTCATCAACAGTTTGTGGACGACACTATCCTTCTTCTTCTGGCTTCAGTTGTGGAAGCTAAGGCTATTAAGGCTTTATTACAACTTTATGAATCTGCTTCTGGGCAAGAGATTAATTATGAAAAAGCACCATATTCTTCTTCAACACTCCTGAGGAAAGACAACTCAAAATTGCAAAAATTCTGGGCTGTAAAATAAGTGCACTTCCAGCCACCTACTTAGGCCTCCCACTCGGCACTAAGAAAGTCTCTTACAAGGTGTGGGATGATTTATTGGAGAGATTTCAGAAAAAAATGGCTGGTTGGAAAGGTGCCACTTTATCTAGTGCTGGTAAGTGCTTACTCATTAAAAGTACTCTTCAAAATCTGCCCATCTATATCATGTCGCTTTTCAAAATCCCTTCTTCCTTCAGAGATAAAATTGAGAGGATTCAAAAAAATTTATGGCAAGGCATGGAAGAGAAGTTCAAATTTCACTTAGTGGCCTGGGATAAGGTCTGCACCCCGAAGTTTATGGGAGGGCTGGGCATAAAAAATATTGAGAAAATGAATGAGGCACTCATTGCTAAAATGGGCTGGAGAATGTTGTCTGAGAAACAACCCTGGATTGATTTAATTAAAGAAAAATATTTAAATCATCAAGTTGTTTACTCCTATCTGCATGATGAGTACCTCCCCTGTGGTTCCATTTTTTGGAATAATTTGGTCAAGTGCAGAAACTTCATCAAGCAGGGCAGCAAATGGAAAGTGGGGGATGGCAAGGAGATAAACTTCTGGGAGGATAATTGGTTTAGTGGCAATCTCTTGGACAGATTTGGGATGGCTAAGGATAGTCTAATAAGCAAGTATGGTATTAAAATCAAAGATTACATTGAAGGAAAAGGCACCAATAAGAATTGGAAAAAACTTACTGTGGAGCGAATTGATCTGAAACAAATTACTTCCTCCCTTCAAGATCATTTAGATCTTATTCCATTAAGTCAGCTGGAAACCAAGGATGAGTTGGTTTGGAATAATTCCCATGATGGGAACTATTCAGTCAAATCTGGTTATATTAATCTCTTCCATAGTAATCAATCTGATTTTAATTGGAACAAGATTTGGGTGTCTGAATTAACTCCCAAAATAAATTTTTTCCTCTGGCTGGCCATCGAGGTAGAATTCTTACCACTGACAATTTGATGAGAAGAGGATTTATAATTCCTAATTGGTGCCATCTTTGTAAAAATGACTCTGAGGATATCAACCACCTGTTCATACATTGTGATTATGCCAAAAGAATTTGGAACTTTGTCCTTTCTAAATTTGAAGCTCTCTGGGTGATGCCGAAGAATCTTAATCAGCTATGGAATCAATGGAACCCACCCTTCAGACATTGTGTTATCAAAAGGATCTAGAAATTGGTTTTCCCACATTTAATCTAGAGGATTTGGAAGGACAGAAATGATATCATTTTCAGAAATAAGAAGCAAAACTATAAACTCAGTATTGGAAAAATTTCTAATGGTATTAAAGAGGATATTGCTAGATTTAAACCTCCCAAGAACAAGAGTTATCCCGAGAATGAAGAGTACGTCTTATCCAATCGCGATTGGAAATGGAGCAATCCCTGAATAGTATTGATAGATCTTCGATCAAATGGCATCCTCCTGATTCTGATTGGTACAAGTTGAACTTTGATGGGGCCTCTAAGGGAAACCCTGGGATAGCGGCAGGAGGAGGAGCAATACGGGATCATAATGGTAATCTGATTGTTGCTTATGCTGGAAAAATGGGAGTTCAAACTAATCATTTTGCTGAAGCATTATCTGCTCTTTGGGGCTTGAGGGTTTCCCAGGCTAAGAATATTAAGAACATAGTTGTTGAAGGGGACTCCCTTAATATCATTAAACTTCTTAATCAGTCCTCATCTCCTAGTTGGAGTATTAAGGATTTTATCTCTAAATCCATAAGCATCAGTCATACTTTCAATAACATCAGAATCAGGCATACTTACAGAGAAGGCAATAAATTGGCGGATGCGCTGGCCAATTATGGCATAAATGTTAATTTCACCGTCTGGGATAATAACAACATCCCTAATCAGCTCCACAACAGCATTCATGCGGACTTCTATACGCAAGCAATCCCTAGAGATGAGACATAATCTTTGGATGAAGATCAACATCAATAACACTCCCACACGTGTTGCTTTAATGTATATGATGATGCAAATAATATCAAATATTCATGATAGTAAGAATTATTTGGGGAACTCCAATTGGAGTTATGTTGATTTGAAAATTACGCACGGGATGTACTACAACTGTTAAAATCTAGATTCATAGCTCCTTAGAAACCGATGGAAGATGTTATGTGATTGTTGATAGAGAGAGAGCTACTCACACACGTGACTTCCCGCAGCTCGGCTCAGAGCTCACGCAACTGCTCGTGGGAAGAGCAATGGCTATAGTTTCGCTTTTGTGCGGTCTACACTAGCAAGAAGCGGATGTGTCTCTACGCACACAGCATCCTGGGAAATTGTTGTAATCAGTCTTTCACTGAGAAGATGGGAGGACCTCCCTGTCAAATTGAGCCATGCGCGGACCCGACTGGAAGGAAAATATCGAGCTTTGGAACATTCTCAGCAAAGGTGGTTTCACCAAATTCATGGAAAAGGTGCAGGGACATGACCAAAGCATTTCTGTGTGTTTTGCTAAGGAATGGAAGGAGCGGAATGTCGACTACGGGGGACAGAAGATTTTGGTCAATGAAGATCTTATTGCAGAAGCAACCGGTCTTGGTTTGGAGGGATACCACTTCTTCAACAAAAGGGTTGATAGAGATGCTGAAGAAAGAAGATTTGTGGAGGGATCTGAGAAGCTCACATTTGGTACAGCGGGCCTGCTTGTTAGCTCAATTCCTCCACCCTATGATGAGGTTACTCGCATGATGATTCGATTCATCTCCTTGGAAGGTAGGTTTGTCACTGTCCCTGCTAAACATCTTATCTTTCTAAACCACTTCCGTAGGAATCGATTGGTTTGCTTTCCCCATTATCTGCTGAACTCCCTTGAACGCTCCATTTTGGAGTTTCAGAAGCACACCTGGAGGTTCCCTTGCATCAAGGACTTATTTTGTTGATTCATAAATGTTGCCTTCTAAAATATCCTGGGCTTCCTTCCTCTCCTAGCCCGGCTACACCTTTGATGGGCTCTGCTGCTGTAAGCGTAAGCCCTGCTTTTACCGCCGCTCGCCCCCTTCGCCACCGGCTGTCACCCCCCAGCCGGCTATTCTAGCTTCTCCATCCATTCCCCCCACTGCTGCTCCAGCCACCCACCTCACCTCTACCTCTAAAAGACCGGTCACCAGGGCCTCCAGGAAGCTCAACCTTGAGTCTCTTGCTGTGGAGAAGGAGCCTTTCGAACTTGAGATTGCACATGATCTTCTGAATATCAGCAGTGCCAGTCCCGAGAAGTGCAGTTGGATAGCTCTTCTAAGAGGTTGGAGGCCTTAGAGGCTGAGATGAAACTGTTGAAGGATGAGGTCAAGAAGCTGGCTAAACAGAAAGGCAAGAAAAGCATGGAGGGGGAGGAGAACATTGATAACAGTCAGATTGAGGACATTTATAAGAAGCTGACCTCCTTTGACTCCCGCTTAGGGATGGCCAAAACTAGACATGATTACATCATTCCGCTCTTAGGGCAATTGAGGAGTTCATTGAGGGTCATGCCAAGAGTGTTTCCAACCTCAGCGGTGTCCCGGCTACACTTTGGGGCAACGAAAAAGAGAGCAAAAGAACCATTGAGGAGCTTGATAAAACTGATGCTGCCCATATGAAAATTTGGGTATGTTTCACGCCTGGAAGAGAGTCAAGACTAGCATCGACAAAGGTACCAAGAAGTAGTTTTGGTTGTTTCGCTTCGCTTCGTTTGTTTTTTTGCTATTTTTTTCATGGGTCTCTTTTATGCTTTTTGCAGTTATTTTGTTGTTTTGTCTCGCTTGAGTAAGCTGTTTCGGGCTACTTCAAGCTTCATTGTAACACTCGATCTTGATCCATTCTCTCGCTTCTCACTCTTATTCCGGCTCTTAGGCCTTCTTTTGTTCTCAAGGGTATAGTCCCTTTCAAAAACTATTTGCCAATAATAATAAAAAAATGTTAATTCCATTCATAGAAAATATGTAATGTAAGAGTAGAATGCATGAATGAGGAGGAACAAAGTTGTTTGCATTTCTGATTAAAGAGTTGCAAATGATGATATTATAGGTTCTGAATTATTTTCTCGATGATAAAATCATTACAATTTTATTTTTAAAGGCTCACTATATTAAGCACCATAGAAAAGTCTAACACATGCATCCATGTTTTTGGAATATATTGGGTAAAAGGAGGGTTTTAGAAGGTCCCACAACCTTATACAAAAGTGCCCATCAGGCCAGATTTAGCATTAATAGTAGCAAAGCCAAAATACCCGAGTAGATTCCAAAAAAAGGAGGATGAAAAAAACAAACAAATGATAAAGAAGAAATACATCAAAAGAGCTTTTCAGCTCAGCAACTATGTTTTTGCTCTAGGAGAGCCTGAGTCATTAGCAAGAAGTTCAGCCAGCTTGATAAGCTCCGAGCAGTCATCAGCAATGGCAGTCCTGGTGGATTCCGTGAAAGCCTCCCAAGCTTTCAGAGCCTTGAAAGCGCGCTGGAGCTTGCTCAGAATAGAGGACACCATGTCGGCTCTGCTATGATCTCTTTAGCGTCCAATGCACTCGCATTCAAGCAGGATTCGACTCCATAATAGGAGGGGAATGAAGAGTGTCAGCAGCAAGAAATTTTTGTCGAAGAGAGCCTTGTTTCCAGCAGACTGGGAGATGGGTTCCACAACCGGTTGATTGATATCAAACTGCTCCGAACTGGGAGTCAGGGTACAGCTGAGCCAGGCCCAAGAGATCAGCAGCCCGTGAGTAATCAGGGCTGGAAACAGGGGAAGAAGCGTGACCACTGGCTTCAGTGCCTTCCAAGAATAAGCAAGAGAGGGGCGTGGGGAAAGAAGGGGTGGCAGGGGAATGGAGGTGACACGGGGGATCACAATAGCCACATCAGAGTCCGAACCAGAGGAGAGAAGCAGACGATGATGACGCCAAGAGGAGCGGAGGGAGGAGGAGGAGGGGCGAGGAGAAGGAGAGGGGGAGCGGTGGCGGTGACCCAATTTGGGGGAAGAAGAAGGTCGGAGTGAGAAGCGGTGACAGAGAAAAGCAGGTAAAGTAAACCTTGGTGAAGAATGACGCCCTCGCCCTCCCGAGCTAACTGAACCGAATGTTCAAGAGACTGAAACAAGAAGGCCACAGATTGATTTTCTTCCCCCATCGAAGATGAGAGAGGATGAAAAGGTGAGGACCAAAAACCAGCCGATATCTACCGTCGATAGTGAAATATCGCATAATGACCTCCGCCACTCTGTCCCAGGGAGAAGGCAGGGAATCCCGGGTATAACCAGAGAGGTATTTCACCGGTCTGTCACCAGGGGCGTTAAATTCCTGAATTTCCACATGCAGTGAACGCTTGTAGTAGATGTCACCTGTAGTAGGAAGGCCAGTGGCATCAGCAATGGCATTCGTGGAGATGGTAAAGCGAGTGTTACCGATTTGGACCCGACCCTTCATCCAAGAAGCCGTGACCGCATAAGAAACCAGCGCAGAATAACCTGCCATTTTTTCCAGAAGGTGGCTATACCATTTTCCAATAATATATTCCACACCTCCCCATCATTCTTAATCGACTCGCAGTTATCGGGCTCAAGGCGCTTCAATTGACCCCCCATGGAATGAAAGTTTGAATAGTTTCAGAAGTGAGAGTAAAAGTGGACAAAACCAGCTTAAACAGGTCGGGGAAGCTGCCGGCCAAGTTATCATTGTCCACCCGCCACCTCCTCAGATGATTAATGTGGAGATAATGCTCATTCGTGCGGGGATTCCCCACATCAATACAAAGCACCTTAATCAATTGTCCCTCGTTAAGAGTCAAATCCATTAACTTCGTCATAATTGCCGCCGCCCTTTGAGAAGGCCATAGCGAGTTAGCCGAAACCCGAGTCAGCCCTTTATTCCACCAGTCAGCAATGGGGAATATCATTTTGAGTGATTTGGCAGAGATCATTCGGGAAGTTATCTGTCCAGCTTTGCTGATTCTCGATGAGAACACCAATATTAGCAAGGAGGTCCGCCGCTTTATTTCCCTCCCGGAGGACATGCTGGAACTGGACTTGAAGGAAAGATCTTTGCATAATTCTGATATCAGCAATGATGTTCCTAATCGACCAATGACCGGGGTCATTAGACTGTAGGAGTTTGATGATGTTGAGGGAGTCACTTTCAACTTGAAGGGGATCATCACCCAATTTGATGGCCATCTCAAGGCCTTTGAGGATTGCCAAAGCTTCCGCTCGATGGTTGGAACCAAAATTGAAGTTGTGAGCAGAGGCAGCAACAATATATCCCGAAGAGCAACGAAGAATGGCCCCTCCTCCAGACTTACCAGGATTGCCTTTCGAAGCTCCATCCGTGTTGAGTTTTTTCCAGCCCCTTGGAGGGGGAAGCCAGCAGACTAAATTCCGAGCAGTGTGAGTGCTTTTACATTGAATGGATAATAACTTCTGCCACTCCTGGGAGTTACAGATTTGGATTTTTTGCTGATATTTGGTCCACATGGTCAGGTTGATATTTTCTTGGAGAGCCAGAGCAATCTGAGTAGCCACCTGACGAGGATCAAGACTTTTTTCTTTGAAGATTCTTCTGTTTCTTTCTTTCCAGATGCCCCATAATCCGTGAGGGAGGAGGAGTTTCCAAGCCAAATTCAGAATCGGGTGAGTAAAAGGAGAGCTCCATTGAGAGAGGGTGTCCTGAATGGAATCCGGAAAGATCCAATAAACTCCCAACCTTGATAAAAGCCACTGCCAAATAACTTGCGAGAAAGAACAATGGATCAAAAGATGTGCAGAGGACTCCGCTTCATTAGCACATAACACACATTTAGTGGGGAGAGAGAAACCCCTTCTTTTCAGATTCTCCCCAGAGAGGAAAGCATTCTTAGAGGAGAGCCAAGAGAAAAAACCAATTTTGGGAGTGATCTCATTAGGCCAAACATTGGAAAGGGGGCCATGGCCAGCACTATGCATCGAGAGATAAGCAGCCTTAACCGAGAAGGAGCCCGATGGGGAGAGGGGCCAAATAATCTCGTCCTCATTTTGGGAGAAAGGGATGTAGATGGAAGAGAGCACCGCTTTGAGTGAAGACAGGAGGTTTCTTTGCAGATCGCTGATATCATCCCATTCCTTAATATCCCATGAGGGAATGGAGTTCACAATCTTCCAATAGCCCGAAGCTAATCTTCCATGCTTATTGATGATGCTTCTCTTAATAGGGTCCCAAGTAGGATTGAGATCAAGGGGTTCTTCCCCGATCCAAAAATCCCTCCAGAAATCAATGAGTTGACCATTCCCAAATCTCCATTTAGTGCCAGCTCGAATGATGGGAAGAGAGCTACTAATAGAGTTCCATATGGCTGAGCCTCTAATAGGAATGGAAGTGAGCAGATCTTCGTTATTAGCTAGATATTTAGCTCTGAGTAGATGGGCCCAACAAGAATCACCTTTAGCCACTTCCCAAGCAAGTTTGGCCAGGAGGGCCCCATTCATTTCATTCATTTTTCGAAGACCGAGCCCACCATGAGGAGTTGGCTTACACACCTCTTTCCATGCCACAAGATGGATCCTTTTCTTATCTTCAGTTCCAGACCACAGAAAGTTCCTTTGAATTTTTTCCACAACCTCCCTCAGAATTGGGAATCTTGAGAAGGGACATGAAGTAAGTAGGAAGGTTTTGAAGAGTGGCTTTCACCAGCTGGAGCTTGCCAGCCTGACTGAGCAGAGCCCCTTTCCATGCAGCCAACTTTTTTTGATACCTTTCAATGACAGGATTCCATAGATTTTTTGATTGCCTTCCTTGGAAGAGGGGGATGCCAAGATAAGAGGCGGGGAGATCCACAATAATACAACCAAAGATATCAGCAATCTTTCTCTGAGATCTAGGGGGCGTGTTGATGAAGGAAATGCTGCTCTTGTTGAAGTTGACAGTTTGCTGAGAAGTTGATTGGTATAGAGAGAGGATATCCATAATAGCCCGGGCTTCAATAACAGAAGCTAAACTCAGCAGTAAAGTGTCGTCAGCGAACTGGCTATGAGTGGCCGAAGGACAATTTGAGGTGATTTTCATACCAGAAATGATGGATTGATTTTTAGCCGCTTCCAGAGCTCTGCTGAGGGAGTCTGCCATTAGAACAAAAAGAAAGGGTGACAGGGATCACCTTGCCTGATACCTCTGCTGCTTTTGAAGAAGCCCGCAGGAATGCCATTGATAAGAATAGAGAAGCAAGGGGTCGAGATACATGAGAAAACCCAGCTACACCACTTTTTGTCGAAACCAAATTTTTCCAGGACCTTAATTAAGAAAGGCCAGCTGACTCTGTCAAAGGATTTTTGCATATCCAATTTTAAGATCATTCCTGGGGACTTCGCAAGAAAGGCCGAGTGAATGGCTTCATGAACTGTAATTATACCACCTTGGATGAGTCGACCTTTAATGAAACCGTTCTGATTGTGAGAGATGAGATCCTGCATTAGAGGTTTAAGTCTGGAGGCCAACATCTTAGTGATAATCTTGTAAGACGTGTTACATAAACTTATTGGCCTAAAATTGGACACATCTTTAGAGCTATGCACTTTTGGGGCAAGAGCCACGAAAGTGGTATTCCATTCCTTAAGCAGATTGTTGTTCATCTGAAATTCATTAACTGCTTGGAAGAGGTCCTGCTTGATGATTTCCCAAAAGACTTGGAAGAAAGCTTAAAAGAAAGCCGTCCGGACCAGAGCTTTGTCTCTCTTCATAGCAAAAACTGCTTTATGAATTTCCTCTATAGAAAAAGGCTTGGTCAGATTGTTATTCATCTCAGGAGACACCAGATGTGGAATGTGCTGGAGAATTTCATTCATTGATTGTTCCAGAGGGGGCAGATCAGCATGGAGAAGATTTGAATAGAAGGATATAAGCTCACCTGAAATATCGGGCCTCAAAGAAGAAGCAAGGTCCCTGCTGACGACACCAACTCACGGATCTTGTCCCTAGCTTTATGCTTACAAGCAGTGATGTGGAAAAATTTGGTATTACGATCTCCTTGCTCGAGCCAAAGGGCTCGAGAACGCTGCCTCCAATAGGTCTCTTCTTCTTTAAGAGTGTTGTGATAATCACTGAGGAGAGAGATTTCTTGTTGGTGAAGATGATCCAATCTTCCAACAGCCTCAATTTGTTCAGAAATTTTTGCCAAGCTCTGAGTTAGCTCCTGCTTGCGAAGCTTGATGTTACCGAAGACCTTCGACTTCCATATCTTGAGTTGTTTTTTAATTTCTTTGAGTTTGCTGGAAAATATGAACATACTAGTGCCCTCAATATTGATATTCCACCAGTTTGCAACAAGGGGGATCAGTGGTTATTTTCAAGCCAGGCTAGCTCAAACCTGAAGGGAGGATTCTTGGCATTTATTTTGTGATTGGCGCTAACAGAAGAGGGCTGTGGTCAGAGGCAGCCCTAGGGAGGGAGTTGAGGTAGAAGTCAGGAAAGAGAGAGATCCAGTCCAGAGAGCCTAGAGATCTATCCAATCTGCATTGGATGTGGTTCCTGCCCAATCTGCGGTTTGACCATGTGTAAGATGAGCCATGGAGATCCATATCCAGAAGAGAATTCTCCCTTATGAAGTCAGCCAAAGCCTCCATGCTAACCGGCATGGCAGGCATACCTCCCTGTTTTTCGAAGGATAAAGAGGGCAATTAAAATCACCCATTATTAGAATGGGAATTTTACCACAAGTGATGATGAAGTTAGTGATATCTTTCCAAAGTTTTCCTCGATGAGTCTCCAAGTTTGGGGCATACACATTGATAGCAATCCAAGAGGAGTCCGCTCCAACCTCTTGGAAGAGGATACATAAAAAGTTGGGGTGCTTGAACAGGCATTCCCTTTGAGACTTCTGGGATCCCACAAGGTACAAAGCCCCCCTGAGTTCCCTGTTGAAGGTTGAGATTCAAAAGAAGCCGCTGGCCAGAGTTTAAGGAGGTGATCCTCCTTTTTTAGTTTGGTTTCCTGTAACATTATGATATCAGGAGAGTTCTGGAATTTGATGTCTTTGATAACTCTTTGCTTTTGAAGAGAGTTGAGTCCTCTTATATTCCAAGAAATGATCTTCATTTCTTTGGTTTGGGTTTACTCCCCACCACCATGGGGATTGTGCTTTGAGTTCCTTGCGCAACATTTGTAGCTGCTTCTTGTTGAAGCTTAATATTGCTCGGAATTCTACCCCGAGCTTTTTCCAAGCCTATATCGGGTTTCTTGATGCATCCATGTTATAACAATGCTGGTGATGAATTTTTTTTTCTGAACACATGCATACACACAAGTTATAATGGAAAATTTCACAGTTTTGACACATCAATGCAAACAAGCCAATGAATAGGTTCCATAAGTCACCTCTCCCATGATCTTCCCCATAACATTCATTAATTGCATAGCAGGATCAACTCACATGGGAAAACAGGGCAGTTACCATAATAATGACAAAAATTGACCACCAACACAAAATAGATTATGCAATGGTATATGTATTGTAAATTTATTTTCAAATATATCTAAATGAAATATTAAAATGTATCATCAATTTCTATGATGTTAGTTTGACAACCAGAAGATGTCGGAAGCAACAGTCCTTGCATTAAAGACAAACACATATGTTTTTCCACAATAAATGAAGGATTGGAATTTGGACTCTCTTAATGTAATCTAAATTCTTTAATGGTAATGAATAGGTCATATTATGCTTTGGTAGGCACCATCATAAATTATTTGTATGATGGATTTGCCATTGGGTGCCACTGAGGATAGGGTTTGTGGAACTTTTAATATTGAGAAGGCACTTACATAAGGAGTTAAGGCATTTGAGCCTAGTCTTCTTGCAAAGGCTAATAGGGGGATTCTATATGTTGATGAGGTTAATCTTCTTGATTTGTTTTATTAAGAAATCAATTAATTACAAGATAGTTATAAGATATTGACTTCACCTGAAGAAAGAAAGAAATTAACCAATTCACATAAAGCTACTAGAATCAACATAGTATGTCCATTTTGTCATAACCTTAGAGTGGAAAATAGTAACTATTTTCAGACACATGTCAAAAGCCAAAGACTGGAGCATAACAAAGCATATTAATAATTTTTGTCAAGATCACTCTATGCAATGTTTTGTCAATGATTAAACTGTATAATCTTAGGAGCTTCCAACATTTGAGGGGATGTAAATAAGGTTCTTGGACACTAAGTTGTGCGAGAGGGGTACCCAGTTTGTAATCCAATTATAAGCTTAGTTTTTTATGGAGCTCAGAAGAGAACTGATTTGGGGATTCATGTAGTTAAAGTTATGTTTTAAATTAAATCGAAGAAAAAACATATATATATATATATATATATATATATATATATATATATATATATATATAAGAGAACTAAATAAAGGATTTACTCATATTTCAATGGCAATTATTTAAAGTATAAATTACAGAATAAAATGGAGATTTATTTGGATTTGAAATAGGAAACAAATTATAAAAAAAAAAAAAAATATTATATAATTTAATATACAAATATAAAAATAATTTCCCTATATAAATATGATATTAACATCCAATAATACAAAAATTACAACTCTAGCAAACAATATAACATTTCCTATGGCAAGTTTGTAAGTAGGAGATGAATCACCAATGCTGGTGGGAATAACAACGAATTCAATTGATGAACTGTTTTCTAACGGTAAGAGACTAGCCTATCCTCAAAGTATACATGTTCTAATTATTTTTCTATCAATAAACAACAGCCCCAAGACAAATGATTAATGTGCAAACCCAAGGTTGGAGAGTCAAATTGAAGGAGTCTCACAATCAAGAAGTCCAATATCAGAATGCACAACATATCAAACACAATATTTTATAAATTGATATCAACTGAGACACAAACAAACACTCCTCATTCACATGAAAGCCATACGACATCTACACAATTTCATAGACTTTTTCAAACAACTTGTACCTCCCCATACTTCTACAGAGCCTTATAAACACTTCTTCAACACTGTAACTCTGTTTTCACACTTTACAGACTCTCTGACTCGGCTATCTCGAGATACAGACTTCTATTGATAGTGCAACTCTATTTTTTTGAGATTTTGACCCTCTATGATCTTCTTGAGATTTAAAATTTATATAAAATTAAGGAGTTCTAATTACTAATATATAAAATTATGGAGTTCTAATTTAACCCTGCATAAATCTTTAGTAAATCATGAGCGACAAATTACATCATTTACATATGTATTATAAATTTAGCACATATAAGTGATTTTGATATCTCACACTGATTTTTTAAATCCCTAGCTACAAAGATCACCTGTAATTTAATATAAAAATGACTAGGCTCTGTGCATCTACCATTCTCGATATCAACACAAATACGAAAATGTAAAATAAAGATTTACACTTCCTAGTAAGATATAAGTTATATATATTCTGTTTTTAGGTCTAAAAGAAATTATAATACAGAAAAGCAAGCTCAAATCTTCAAGTGAGCATTCCAATTATTAATTAACTTACACAAAAATATTAAAATATTTCACATTTGTGATGATTTCCAGCCATGAAATCAATGTTTCCTATTATAAATCCACTTCCAGAAGACTTTTCGGGATTAATAAAAATTCTACTATCTTCAATCATATAGGCCTGTCAGCCTAACTAAAAAGAACAAACAAATATTCAGCAACCCAAAGTTCTGGTAAGGATCAACCTCTAGACTATTATAACTATAAAATAGCCCATGTATATTTTATCAACATTCTTACTTTAGTCTTTTTCTTTAGCAATCTGAGAAGCAAAATTATAAGCTGCCATATTAATGTAGGCTGCCTCAAATCATCCATGAACCACAAAAAAATCCTTGTTACGATGCATAATTTTCAAACAAACAATGATTGTAGGAAACATATAGAAAAAATAGATCTTTTATTTCCTTGCAAGTATGAATACAAAGATACTGTAGCTGCTTAAGAATATTTTGTATTGCTCCTCTTCAAATGATACATTCTTCTGCATCATAATTTATTCACTTTCCTCCATAAACACAATGCTGTGAAATATTTCACAAAGATAACTTTAGTGCCTGTATACATATCTTTAATAAATTGGCTTCTAGAAATAATTGCATCTGATTTTGGTCACCTGCCAAAATAGCAAAAAATTTAGCATTATCAACGACTCATGGAACAAGGTTGAACAAATTCATGGACTTCCTTTCCACAATCTTCTCGACACACCATCTCTGGTAAAGTTGTCTTGAGTACTGGACATAATCAATTATGAATCCTGCAAATTCAATTTACACATTCCATCAATTTACAGAAAATTTTGGAATCTCTTTATCTTATATTATCTACAGGCATTCATAACCTTTCGCA
The DNA here is from genome assembly GCA_018340775.1 of Taxus wallichiana var. yunnanensis. NCBI lineage: Eukaryota > Viridiplantae > Streptophyta > Pinopsida > Cupressales > Taxaceae > Taxus > Taxus wallichiana. The sequence goes on from CM031237.1 coordinate 225,188,587, forward strand.
AAATTTTCACAAAACCCTATTTTTTTGGCAAATAATGTCACACAATATTCACGAATTTCAATCATTGAGTTTGTCTGTGAAAAACTATATGCTTTGCAATATTAATAGCACAACGTACACTCATTTCTTAAAAATCAAGCTTTTGGTAAAACTGTTTAGCAGAAAAAAATTCTGTTTCGGTCACACTCTAGCCAGATGTAGAAAATTATAAAATGTTGGTCACAAGTTTGCTACACAAACACGTATTTATGCACAATTTACACTAAATTTTATTATTTATAAGCATGGCGAATTCATACATGTATTTTTCTCATGCGGGTCAGAAATCTGACTAGGCGAAAATATGTGCTGCAAATAGCACAGAGGATTGAACTCTTATTCAGGCCCTGCAAATGCAGCCTCAACTTCGAAGCATTTGGAATTCAACTCCAACAAAGTGGCTGGTATGAAGATGCTAAATACAGAAGCATCGTTGCTGCTTCAAAATTGGCGGCATCAGTATCATTATGATCCAACTCCTTTATAGGTGATAAAGGCTTTGTTGCATCAAAACCAAAGGAAAAGGATCCACCAGTTTTACTAGGGTTTGAAGATTTTGGCATGCCTTCATTGAACAAAATTGGCACACAATTATTTTCTGTAGTGGAATTTTTGCAGGAGCACAGAGCCTTGGCCTTTTTATTAGACAATTACAATCCGTTTCCAACCACGCTAAAAAGTCCTCATTGTCACTGACTAGCCTTGGCATGCTTTCCATTGCATTCTCAAAATTTTTGATGGTCGAATTCTTGAATTCTTGATGACCTTTTGGTGTGGTGCATCTCCTTTTAAGGATTTTCTTTGGGGAATCTAAGATTTTGCAGAAATCAAACTTTTTAGTTTATTGAAGCTGCAAAGTTAACAAAAGAATTTTCACTGCAATGAGATACACATACCTGCAATTTGAAGCCGTTCCTCAACTCCACGGACTCCTCGCCACGAAAATAAAGATCCACTTGAATAACCTTGGTCAAAATTAGGATTTTCCATTCTAATTAAATTCAGAACTGTGAAAATTCTTGCGATCTCCATCAATTGTTGAATTTTGGCTGAAAATGTCGAAACAGAAAAATAAAATTCAGTACAACGGTTTTCAAAAATCTTCATTAATTTTTTTTCAAAATGAAAAGAAAGATCGAGATTCTACATACAACGATATGTTTGAGGATCATTGCGGGGGTTGAGAAGTGCTTCCATGGAAAACTCAAGTGTTATGGAACGCTTCTACAGAAGATTAAAGGTTTTAAACAATTGTAGAAGGAAAAGAAAAATTTATCAATCTTAAAGCAAAGACAATCTTTCATGGGATTTTCCACCATTTCTTTACTCAGGTGCTTCAACTTACTTGCTCCGTTGGGTTTGTGAGAAGGGCGGGCTTCTCGCTGCAATGGACAATAAGTATGATTGTGCATTTAAAATTATTTGCCAAAGTCATATGTTAATTAAATCAAAACTAATTGTGGGACAAGATCTGGTGCAGAGAGGAAGGGGAAAATACTTTGATATTTTTTAATGCATATGAAATTCTTGTTGCACCAAGCCAGGTATACTTTTCCTTGTCTCTTTTCTACTCCACAATCCAGACGCATTGAAGCACATTGAAAATTTCAAACATTCTTCTTCTTCTTGTCCCTAGTATTTAAAATGTTATGGTAAAAATTTAGAAAAAATAACTATTAGATCCTTGAGAAAACCGATTAATTTCACTGTGTTTTTTTCTCTCACCAACAAGAGTCACAAGTTTTCATAAAGAGACAACAAAATCCACTTTTGATGGAAAAATCTCAAATAACCTACAAAAATTTGCAGATAATTAAATCCCATAACTTGAACATATCAATAAATTGAATTAAGGGCATTGACATTCTTGATTACCTTTCACACAATTCATTAAGAGAATGTTTTCCTTGTTCAAAGTCTCATGTGCTAGTTCATCTTGATTCACTGAAGGTCTCTGCACATTTGGATTTGAATATACATTTCGAGTATTTGGGTATTTTTTTGCCGAATAAAAAATAGAAATGTCTCATCCTCTCACCTGGCTTTTCTTTGTTAACAAGGCATCGAAAACATTGGCAGATTCATTCATAGTTTGATAGCCATCCATGAGCTGTAGATCCAATTGAACATCTGTATTGCAACAATGAATCTCAAAATAAAATTACCCAGTAAGCTAGACCTTATTTAATATCTACATCGCAACATTGAATTCCAATTATTATAGATCTGAGTTTTTAATCCCCTCATGAGATAAAACCCCAATTATCAAGTTCCTATTACCTTTTATTGGCCTCTCTGATCGATTGCTCAGAAGTGGAATCTGTGGCATAGCTTTCCCGAACCCTCCTTAAACCCAAAGCAAATACAAATACACAGACATTATTTAACACATCAAAGGATCGAATCCCATTAAAGATGGGTATACATACAATCAATCTGAATTAAACAGGCAAGTAAATTTACCGTTTCTACCTTCCAAGTTGAAATGAACCTTCAAAGAAGCAGCTCTAAGAGGAGCATCATTGTTAGCGTAACCCTAATTACTAAAACAAAAAAATGCATGCTCAAATCAAAGTGTGTTACCTTAACTCTGGTTCCTCATAAAATGTAATTGCAGTGCTTGTTGGCACTAGGAAAAAAATATCAAAACCTATTTTGTAATCCCTTTCTATAGTCAAAATCTCCATTGCAGACATCTTGATCTCTTGTATATCCTTCCTGAACAGTAAACCAAAAGATCAGTTATTCACGAGGGAAAAAAATAGGGGTAATGAGCTCAAACTGTTCAAAATATAGACAAATTCAGTCATTAATTTACTGTGTACCCACCATTCAGATCTAGACGGAAGGACAGTCACAGATACATAATTAAAAATGGAATACTAGGAGAAGGACAGTACGAGGAGCAGGGACGCAAGGATAGTCTTGGTGATGGAAACCAACGCTGGAATATTAAGAGCAGGCACGGATTCAAAATTAAAATTGGAAATATTTTTGACAACTTGATCCACTAGATATGCTAAAAGGAAAATAAAACTTTAGTAAAACCGGACATATCTGGGGCAGGTACTAACAAGCCCGGCAATGAAGGAAAACCAACCACCAAGTAAAATTGAAGTGAATAAAACATTTTCCAAAATGAAACTATAGTTTTCATGAAGCTGAGTAACTTAATGTAGACAAAGGAATCATATGCGAATGAATCACCACTAATGACCCACCACTCCAGGTATTGTAATGAATGTCCAACAATGAAAATAAAAGTATCTCGCCAATGGCAGTACTAATAAGGTCGGGGGAGGGGCGCCAACCCCACCCCCAACCCATATACATATGTATGGGGTGGGGTACACCGGTGCCCCTCCCCCCAACACTAAACCCCAATAATTATTTTAAGCCATACCCCTTTTATTAAAACAAGTGGCCATTGAACATTATACGGCCCTGTGTATATTTTTTTGCAAACCCGCAGACCAAACACTAGGTCAATACGATTTTAGTCCTTACGCAGCTGATTATTTTAATATTCAAATATATATATATATATATATTCACGAATTTCAAGTTTTTTTTATAAATTAAATATATATATAAATATATGTATTTACTCAAAACAGAATAAATGTATTGCATTTTGGTTTCTACCCAAATGGTTATACATATACAAATTTCTCTTCAGATTATCCATTAAACCCTGTAAGTAAAATTTCATATAAAAATAAATGTCAAGGGGAATAAATACCCACAATCCGATCTAGGTAATCCTTTACAATGAGATACAAAAGAATAAGAAAAATGACATTTACAAAATAAGCAAACCCTAATTGAGGGAATTCTAAAACTAAACAAGTGAAAACAAAGGAAATGAGAGATTAGGTTTAGAAAAGGAATATAAAATAACCCTTAAGGATTTCTAGGGTTTCATTAGTCTAACCTAGATCTAATGGCTTAGATAGATTAGATCCAATGGTGTAGGATGAACCCTACATCACTTAAGTGATGGGGTATTTAGGTGGGAATGAAATAAATAAAAAGATGTGTGTGTAATGTTAAATGGGGCCTAAGGGGTTAGACTAAGTTGTGCACCTTGCCCCTTTTGGGATAATGAATTTATTATATTATGCATGCCTTTAACATTGTAAGATTATTATCCTTGTCTAATTTAATTTAAATTTGATTATGGACATTTAAATAAAAAATTCAAAGGGGATTAATGGAGTTAAATAATGAAAATCTAAATGAGGATTATTTAAATAAAATATTTGAGTCTAGAAGAGAAAGAATTAAATCGTAACATCATTTTGAAATTGGGTTTAAAATATTAATCATTATTTTAGCTCTGACTGCCTTGCAATTGTTTAAAATTTTATGATCTAGATTAGATTAAATCTTGGCTAATGCTTTGCAACCTTTAAAAAAATATATTCTATAACTTTCCCTACTTGCTATTAGGCTTATCGTGTTTTCTTGTTTTGAAAAATGTGGGCGCTACAATATTAGTATATTATCATTTTTAGATATCACTTTGGTCCAAATTAGGCTCCTTATCTTGACATGCATTCTTGTTTTATCAATTTATGAACTTGTTTCTTTCGCACTTTTAATATTTTTATTTCTTATTGACTTATCATTATTCTTGATTTGAGGCTATTTAATTTAATTTCCCTAATTTTTCTAACTTCTAAATATTCGGACATTTTCATTGATTGAGGAATGTTTTCTTACCATGTGAAAATGATATAATGTTCAAACAATCGTACCATTTTTTATGAGCCCTTTTTACTCAAAATTTGTTTTTTGACTTCTATTCTCAATTTTCTCCCTGTTTTGTGTATTATTTCATCAATTAGTGTCGAATTTGAGTTCCAAAAACTTAATAAATAGAAACGTGCACTAGTACTTTTAAGAGCATATAGATATAACAAGTTGTAGATACATAACATGATTAAATTAAATATATATATATATATATATATATATATATATATATATATATATATATATATATATATATATATATATTTTTGAAGCATCTATATAAAAAAAATAGATTGCAAGCACATTGGTGTATGTAAATGCTCCTAATTATTGCACACATTAAAAAGATAATGCTTGAGTTGATTACACTATGTAAGGGTGGTTGTGTAATACATTGCACACGATTTTTAATTGCCACATTATTATTCAAGGACATGATAAATATGAAGGAAGCTCAATATTATATTTGATTTAAAACATACCTAGAAATACATTTATTTTCTATACATAATACATGCACCTAAAGATCATACCATAATATCATATGAATAATATAGGATATTGTTTTGTGGGAAACCTCTTTTAAACTATTTAATTATAATTGAATATTTATTTGAATATTGAAATAAAAAGTATATACCAATCATTTGAAAGAGTGTGACATGTGAAATATATTAACTAACCTTAATAATTTATCTTTAATTGATTGCATATTCAAACAATATTTATGTGTTTTACTTATTCTATTGTGTATATAATACATAGGGTCCATACATGCAATAAAAAAAATGAGCTTTATTGCATGAAGAGATTTGAAAAAGTTGTTTGTAGATTTATTCATTAAGAGTTAGGATGCGGCCAAGGCTTGCATTTAATTAAATAAAGATTTATATTTTTTAATTAATTTTTATTCTAAAAATAAAACATTTAAATTCAATTGTGAAATTTTATTTTTAATTATTTTTGAAACAAGGAGCAGTTATTTTGTATATGCAATCATATGTGCAAATTAGCGGGAAAAGCTTCATGACATTCAATCATAAAATACAAACCGCAAAGCATACATGTGCAAAAGCTAGCAAAAATCCTTGTCTAATATCACCAAATTATAAAGTAAGAAATTGTAGCTTTTAAATTCTGAAATTTGTATCTTATAGAATATTTAAAATAAATTATTTAGAGGAGAAAAATTATCATAAAAATAAAGAAATTTTAAGGAAATTAATAGGCTTACATAATCACCAATTTTTCTTCACGGTTTTTAATCATTTTGAAAACATTATTTATACTACATTTACCCTATTCAAATATCTTCCCTTACCTTTCCAAGTAATTTATGTTAAGAAAATAGTTCACATCACAAACCTACTTTTGCATAACTAGCAATCGCACGTGAGGTGTGTGATGAAAAGCGCCAAAAGAGAGGTAAGGGAAGGCGGATAAGGAAGTAGACCAAAAGGAAAAGATGAAAGTTGGAATGAAAAAAATATGTGAACATGTCTCGCAAAATAATGTAGATCCAAAAAGGAATATAATATAGTTGTTAAATTATATATATGGATCGAAAGGGAGTATTGACAGAAAAAACACAAGAGATATACATGCATTACCAATTGAAAATAGGTGTGGAAGAAATGGTAGAAGTTGATAGAGAATGGAGGTGAGAATAGGGGGGTTGAGTTGAGGGAGAGAACAGGGGGAAGGGAGCATAGGCGAAACTCCTCTTGTTGTCTGGGTTGAAGAAGAGGAGCGAAGGACATGCGAGAGTAGCGGGAGAAAGAGAAAGTTGGTGAAATACGAAGGGAAGAAAGAGATGGAACTCTTAACATAGCAGTGAATGTCAACCCTTGTCTTTTTCTTCCTCCAATGTCAACTGTTGCACGATGTAGTGTAAGCCCTTGAGATTTGTGGATAGAAAATGCCCAAGCCATTTTGAGAGGTAGTTGTCTATGTCCCCCTCTAGAAATGGGAGGAATAGGAACATGGAAGGGGTTGTTTGAATTCCAGGGAGGTCCTTTGTAGTGATCAAATTTGACGATGACAAAAAGAGGCAGAGCTGGAGGTCCGAAGGATTCCTCATAGACTATGTCAATGATAGAACCTATAGCATCGTTGACAAGACCCATGTCAACCCAAAAGTTTCCGGAAAGCATGAATTTATGGTTGATGTAGAGAACAACCTTGGGCTTCAACTGATCATCTTTAGATTCACCAGATGTAGAACATCTTGTCTTTTCAGCAATTGATCTGGCAATAGGAGAGTTAAGGGATTTCAACATAAGAAGGTTGTGTGAGTCCACAAGGTGATTTTGAGTGAAAAGATGAGGGGCATATTTAAAAGCAATTATTTCTTGTTCGGAAAGGCAAGAATTAGTTCTTGACATAAGAGTTTCCTAGTCCTGGAGGAGAGGCATAGAGCTACGAATATTAAGTAGCAAGTTCCGGAATGATGCCTATGCTGGATCAGAGCCTTGTTGATGGAAGATAGAATGAAGGGAGACAGATATGTTGAATTCTCACCAAAGGGTAGCTCCGTAGGAGTTGTTGGCATAAAGAGGAATGTCCATAACCGGAGGAAGTTGACCAAGGTCTCCAACAAGGATCATAGATCTGCCACCAAATGTAGAATTCTTGAAGTGCGGGAAAGCCTCCCTAAGTTGGAAGTCAATTCTGGAAAGCAACTTAGGTCCGATGAAACTCATTTCATCAATTAAAATGTATTTGGTGTGCCTGAGGGAGTCTTGGAGAGATGAAAAATCTTGGCCCTCTAAGGGTTTGAGTTCTTTAATGGGAATTCGGAGGCTTGCGTGTATTGTCGATGCTGAAATGTTGAAAGCAGCAACTCTGTTGGGGCGAGCAGAAGGAGAGGTGAAAGACCTTGGCTAGATGAAGAGGCAAATGAAGACTTTAAAATGTTAATGAGGAATGATTTTCCAGTACCTAAGTCCCTTGTATAATAAGCCTCAGTGGAGGAAGGTTGGATTTATGTGTGAAGTGTTGAATAACTATGTCGAAAGCTTGTTGTTGTTAGGATATAAAGCTTTATTTGAATATTTAAAGATAATTGCAGATTTATTTGAATATTTAAATAAAAAACATATATCAATCATTCAAAAGAGTGCGACATGTGAAATATATTAACTAACCTTAATAATTTATCTTTAATTATTGCATATTCAAACAATATTTATGTGTTTTACTTATTCTATTGTGTATATAATGCATAGGGTCCATACATGAAATAAAAATGAGCTTTATTGCATGAAGAGATTTGAAAAAGTTGTTTCTACATTTATTCATTATGAGTTAGGATGCAACCGAGGTGTGCATTTATTTAAATAAAGATTTTTATTTTTTATTAATTTTTATTCTAAAAATAAAACATTTAAATTGCATCATGAAATTTTATTTTTATTATTTTGAAACAAAGAGCAGTTATTTTGTATATGCAATCATATGTGCAAATTAGCGGGAAAATATTCATGACATTCAATCATTAAATACAAAACTACAAAGCATACATGTGCGCAAGCTAACAAAAATCCTTGTCTAATATCACCAAATTATAAAGTAAGAAATTGTAGCTTTTAAATTCTGAAATTTGTATCTTATAGAATATTTAAAATAAATTATTTAGAGGAGAAAAATTATCATAAAAATAAAGACATTTTAAGGAAATTAATAGGCTTACATAACCACCAATTTTTCTTCATGATTTTTAATCATTTGAAAACATTATTTAGACTACATGTACCCTATTAAAATATCTTCCCTTACCTTTCCAAGTAATTTATGTTAAGAAAATAGTTCACATCACAAACCTACTTCGCATAATTAGATACATACACCCCAAATAAAAGTTGAAAATAAAAAAAGATTGAAATAAAGAATAGTAAGGACATTATCTATCTAGATTTCTCCCTTAATTTCCACTTGAATAAATTGTTTATCGCATTGTTATTGATGTCTCCATAATTTGTCATCTCATGGTGTATATTCTTATTTTTCATAATTTTGTTATTCTAACGCCCACTAAAATCTAATGTACTAAACCAAGTCCAAACCTCATTATATACTTATGCTAAAATTACAAGATGATTTTTTTTTAAAATATTATAAACATTACTTATGATCAATTAATTTCCCATGTACAAATTTACACCTTCATAATGTAATCGAATTCAAATTAATAATTAAATTATTAATCTATTTTCCAAAATATTTTTACGGTTTAAAATCTTCCACTAAGTTCCCTTACTTTATTAGAATATTTTCCAAGTACTTAATAATCATATTCCATTAATTTCTTTAACTATATTCTTATTATAAATTATTTAAAACCCCTTTAGTTCATTATTAAAGTTTATGGGGTTATATATACAAATTTTGTAATATTTTTATAATATCTATATATTTCCATCGTATATTGGTTTCCCTAGTTTATTATATATCTTATATATATATATTATATATATAGCATATTTTATTTGTTAATTTCATAGTATTGTGCGGTGTGGGTTGCACTGAGAGGGAGGTCGCGGCCTCAAAGAGGAAAAAGTTCAATACATTGTTTTGTGGGGGCTCAAGGGGGAACCAAAATATTTAGTTAGTTTTTAATTAATAATTAAATTTTATACTTTATTTTAACAAATTTAATCCAACTGAATTCACTTTCATTCATTTATTTATATATATATTTTCTTATGATATTTTATTTACATAATAATTATTTTAATTATTCACTATTTGCAATTCTTTTAAAGGAATTAAAAGTGTGATCTTCACAAATACATTCTCCCTTTTTGCATGTCTAAACAAAATCAAGCAAGATTATTTAAAGGAAATCCAAACACACATATTTTTCATTATACTTCTAGTTTGAATTAAGAATAAGTCTCATTGATAAATAGTTTGTAAGCTACATTGAAATGCAGATTTAAATACTACTTTTTATCATATTCATTTGCAATGCAAACAACTATTTCAAATGAAGTCACAAAGCAACTTTAATTAAATTTTATATTTGGGAGGAGTTGTAACTTCATTAAAATACAAATACAACTTCATTTGTTCACCATTACAATACAAATTTTGATAAGTAAATTTACAAGAACTCCCTTCAAATACAAGAATGTATTAGCCTTGCACTCAAAGTTGGGAAAAATATGATAACATTTACAACAAAGTGTTCATTTTTTAGTCTCAAAATGCATATATCTTCATCTCTTGATCAACTTACAACTCCATAACTTCTCTCCTTCATCTCTTAATCAAAATAATAAGGAATGGGGAATATGCAACACTACCCTCACAAACTTAATTATTTCAATGAGGAGGAGCAACCCTCCTCCTCATTAGCCCCTTGTAATGCCCATAATTTCGAAGTTCAAAAACCATGCTTAATTCTTAAATTTGTTTGCTTGTTTTAAGTTATAAGGGTGTCAAACCCTAATATACATTTAATTAATTCCTACTAACAATGTTACATTTTATAGGCTAGATCCAGTCCAAATTATTAATTAAGATGTCTTAATCTAGTTCTAAAGTCAATTTAATTAGCATCACTACATAAGTATTCTAATTATTCCTTTCACTAGGATAAGTAGTTTCCCCCTTAGGAATTAACATTCATCTCACATTTAATCAATTCGTATCCATAGTTATCTATAAATTATTTTCCTAAAGTCCATTTAGATAATTATTAAAACATACTAGAAAATAAATAATTAACTTAACATAAAAGGGTATTAAATGGCCCCATTCACCCATTTACACATACATTAAAATTATCTAAAACTCCATGATATTTACTCTTGCCTAACAACTGTAGGGTTGATTCTCAACCCTTTCGAATCAAATCAATTATGGCCACTAGATCTTAAGGTTCCATACTAACCCTAACTATTCTTCTAAAATCTTATTAAATATTTTTCTTCTCCCTAACCTCCTCATTTAGTCACTTTTCATTTTTTTAATTTACAGGTTGGAGAAATGGAAGCCATAGAAGTTGTAATGCCTGTAAAAACAACGTGAAACCGAACATCAAGGAGTGGGCTAAAACTAACACTTAAACATGAAAATTGTGGATAATTTTTTTTTGCTAAAGTTAAGAGGTTACAAGGGTGTTTAACCCTTAGGTTACATTAAATTAATTTACACCACTAAACTAAATTTTATGATTTGAGAACTAGGTCTAAAAAAAAGATTAAAAATATTCTTAATTTATCTCTAAGGTCCATTAATCAACGTTCAACTAGGAAGGTGCCATAATTTAATTTACTTAAATAAATATTTTCTCTTCTTTAGTTGATATTAAATCTAATGTGGTTAACCTCATACTTAATTAATTTATTTTCATTATCCTAATAGATTAGGTCCCCTTTTATTACATTCCTAAAACATACTGAGAACTAGGAAGGACTTTACACCTCAAGGAAAATAGATGGCCCCATTCACCCATCTACACATACCCTTAAGAATTTAATTTAAAAATTTAAAATACATTTCTACCAAACAAAATTAGGGTTAATCCTCCACCCTTAGATCAAAACAATCTTGGCCACTAAATCATAGGGTTCCAAACAAGCCCTAAATTTTCTTATGAATTATTATTAAAACCTTTTTCTTTATTCTATTCTCCTCATTTTTCTATTTATTTTGTTAAAAATTGTAGGTTGTAGAGAAGGAAGCCATGAGAGAAAGAGAGGAAGAACTATGGAGGATTATATAAGGAGATCAAATTAGATTAGTTTATATTGTAGTTTTATTATTTTTATTAGTTTCATTCAAGGATTGGGAAGGGTTTTCTAACAATATGGTTTTGTTTCAAAGCTATATGTATTTGGGTTCTTTATTTGGGGAAAACCCTACCCCATAAATATAAATGAGAAAGAATTTTTTTAATCTACCATTTGTAGGTTTAATTTTTATATAACAAGATTTGAGAATTATTTGATTGTTGGTAGTTTCTTAGATAAATTTACAAACTTAAAATTTAGTATAAACAAGTTAAAAACTTAAACATGTGTGGATATGAGAAGTTCTTCCGTAAGTGACAAAACCGTTGCCCAGAGTAGGCCAGTGGTCTTGGGACCACCTCCCTACTTGGGTGACAAACCATAAACCACACCCCTGGAGAGCGGTTTTAAGACCGCCACCTTTCCTGAGTGGCGGTTATCTGACCGCCTCTCGCATGGGGTGGCGGTCCTATTTCTTAGAAAATAAACTAAAAATATTTTCACAAAAGTAAAATTTACTATAATGTTCTAAAATACATTCTGAACTTGATTTTATACACCTAAGGTTTCAGTTTTTGATTTCATTCCATTTAATCATTTCTTAGTTAAAAATACTCATTTTAAGCATTATTAATTCTAATAAAAGCACAACTACTTACAAGATCATTTCCATTTTGTTCAACTAATTTTCTTTGAATTCCAAGAGTAAAATAAAAGATTTATATGTACTTCTACATTGTTATTTTCCTAATACAAAATACAACAATTCCCTATCTCAAATTTGTTGTCTCTTTCATTTTCACTAAAACTCATATATCCAAAATAACTACAACAACTTTATTATACATTCAAGTTTACTATGCATACATTTTTAACATCTTACAACTTCTATATTTCTTCTTTCTCTTTTACCATAATACAATTTCAAAATGAAAGTAAAATTTCTTTTCCCATTGCTCATTTCTTTTAAAACAAGAAACTTCGTTTCTCACAACAAAACCAAAACTTCAAATAAAGGGAATTACTTTCTTTTCTATTTCACAAGACTAACTTTACAACACAAATATTTCTTCCTTTGTTTTTTCAACATACAATAAAACTTTAATAACAAATATTTGAAAGAAACTTTCCTTCACAAGATCAATCTAATTTCCTCCACTTGAAATGGGAAATCATACATGAATATAAGTAAAAGAATGGACTGCAATATTACAAATTCCTCCACCTTATGTGGGATTAACACTAAGGAAGTTTTATTGCAAGAAGGATTTTCTTAAGGACTCCACCAAAAGCTCTAATCTTCAAAACACCAAAAGAGAGCTTCTTAATGATATGTTTTATCTACAACAAAATGGGGGAGAGGTAACACTCTCCACCCAACCAAAATATCAATGAAGAGGAGAAACCATCCTCCTCATTGGCCCCCGAGCCCCAACCACATTATAATGAGAGGTGAAACAAACACATGGCAAAACAAGCTTCCACAATATAACACCAAAATTTTTACAACCATTCCAAGCACATTCAACTCAGATTAAACATAAGAAGGAAAAACAACCAAATAAACAATATGTAAAATCAAAGCCAAATGGAAGAATATGGGAGGGATGCCCAATGGGAAAAAAAAATAACCTCAATACATATCTCAAATCCCCTACATACTCTTATGCCTCCCTTAAGTACCTCTTATGCATCTTAAATACTCTTATGCCTCCCTCATTCTCTTATGCCTCCCTCATACAAGAACAAGTAATAAATACAATCATTCATTGTCCAAGGTGGGGCACCCAACCAAAAACCCCCTCCAAAACATGAAATAAATCTTATTCCTCCCTAAATGAATTCTCCTCATAGTCCCCCTACACCTACACCACAGTTATGAAATTTACCCAAGCACCCAAAAACATTCCAAAACACTTAAAAATAATAAGCACATATACAAATAAAGAAAAACATAAGCATGAGTAAAGGTCCTACCATTTACATACTAGAGCTTGTTCAAGAGTAAATCTACGTGGTCCTTCAAACCCAAGAAATCACCAAAAAGATCCCACAAAGGCCATAAGATCTCCAGAAATAATGAAGTAACCCCTAAACAAAGCAAAAGAACTTGAATAAATAGAAAATGGGGAGAATGATGATGTGGCTTCACGTAGATGTCACCACATTTCTCTCCACTACACATCACCCTAGCCAACCCAATACTCCAAAGCATAATTAATAAGAGGTTGAAGAAATGAAATTTTACTTACACACACAATCTAAGCCCACACCCCCTAAGGACAAAATTTATTTCAAGAAAGAAAGTGCAATAAACATTTTACCTTTTTATCTTCCCAAAACACCTAATGGGGTCTAATTTTGACCCCCAAACCATCGGTATGGTTGGCATAGAAATTTAAGAGGTGTGGGAAAAGTTTGACTTGTCTTACAAGTCTCCAAAATTGGCCCCTAAGGCCAAATTCGAATTTCCATGAAAGGGTAGAGTGTACAACACTCAAGATCCCCAAGAACTCAACTTAAAACACATAATCCAAGAGAATATACTCTAATAAATGAATTTATTTGGTCACCTCTATAATTAGTTTAGGACACGATTAAATTATATTTAATTAAGACACTACAACCCATTAGTAATAAAGCGGAAAATACATACACAAAATTTTAAATAATTAATACAATGAATTACATCACTAAAAATCACATACTAACATCAATTAAAGGAAAATTAAATAAAAGAAAATACATAACCCATTTGTCAAAATTTCCCCTAACCATAATTCAAACACACACACACACACACACACACACACACAAATACATGTTGCGATTGTGACGCTTGTTGAATTCACCTAGAATTCCAATCTGGTTGGTCTACAATTCCCTCGTTGTTTGTTGAGAATAAATTTACCTTCAAAACACATAAATACCTTCCTTCAACCTCGTGGCCACATTAAAAACATCTAAGATAAAATATACAATATAAATCCATAATAATGTATATAGGAATCAAATATCATCTAGGAAAATATGATATCATTTACAATTTATAGAAATATTTCTATTCTACATTTCATCAATATCCATATGATCATAAGATTAGTTCAATTATCAAAGCCTACACAGTGTGGAAAAAGGTATCACATGTAAGAAATATATATATATATATATATATATATATATAATAATAATGTCATATCAACATGTCAATACAAAATGTCTCTAATGATCCAAACGCATCATATATGAATCAAAATCAACAACAATCCAAAGATATCTAACATCAACATATCAAATCAAAAGCTATAATAATATCCATAAGTATAGTCGATAATGTATTGAAAAAAATCACAAAAAGTGTGTCAAAGGAGAGTGAGAACTACATCCCCTCCCTTAGACTCATCATCCTCCTGGAAGTCATTAGAATAGGTTTGGAAATTGAACTCGTAGAAATGTAGTGTCCTCTCATATAGCCTGTAATCTCATCATATCTATTTCACTGGACCCAAACCTGGGACGAAAGGGTCTACTACCATCACCTTCACCATCACCTTCCCCGACCTATAATGTGGTCCAATATAATACATGAGAAGGATAAAAATATATCTCCTAAAGCAAAAACATGAAATACATCATAGACGTGAGACAAGCTATGTGGTAATGCTAGATGATAGGGCAAGGGACCGATTCACTCCAAGATCTCAAAGGGACCCACAAACCTAGGAGAAATCTTAGAACCTTTTCCATAACGGATAGGGATCTTATGTGGTCGACGACACGAGAAAATATTTGTGCCTACCTCAAAATTATGATTTGTCCTATACTAGTCCACATACTTTTATGCCCGCCTATCTTGTTCTCCTTTAACCTTTGTCCGATCAAAACAACCTGCTGCTCCATATCCTATAATAAGGCTGGAAAAAGAGAAACCGTGTCCTTTAACTTGTCCTAACTCATAAGTGTCCTACACTCCCCGCCATATAATGCTAAAAAGGAGCCATGCCTATGAACTCTGAAACTATTATTGTGGGAAAATCCACCAAGTACAAATACTCCTCCCATCTTGACTGGTGATCCATAGCACACATCCTAAACATATCCTCCAGGATCTGGTTCACCCCACTAAGTCTGTCAAATTCTCTCGGGGTGATATGTTGTGTTGAAATTGACCTTTCCCGAGAGCATGTTACATGGTGGTCCAAAAGTGGGAAGTGTATAAAGGATCACGGTTATAAATGATTTTCCATGGAATCCCGTGTAATCTAATAATCTCATCAAGATACACCCATGCCACTACACTAGATGTGTAGGTGGTCTTCACCAGAGAAAAATGAGCCACTTTCATCAATTTATCCACGGTGATCATGATGGCGTCGTTGTGGTATCTTGATGTTGGTAGCCCAACAATGAAGTCCATAGAAATGGTGTCCCACTTTCACTCAATATAGCATGAGGAAAGATAAGGGCAACTGGATGTTGATTCTTAGCCTTCATCCTCTCACACTCTAAGAATGTGACAAAATTAGCCACGACTCTCTTGAAGTCCTCTCTAATGGTACAACTGTCTCAAAGTGGTGTGCATCTTCTTCACCTCGGGATGGGCTGAATAAGGTGCATGATGAGCCTCTGTCAAAATGTCTTATCTCAAGCCTCCATCTCTAGGAACATATATCCAACCTCTATGTCTGAGAAGACCATCTTCCTCTAATTAAAATCCCTCAAATCTACTCTCAAGAGGTCTCTAGGACTCAATCTCTTCTTTGGCTGCAAGGTAGAAACTATCATGAGGAAATTACTGCAAAATCCTTCTCCACAAACATGTACCCATTGAAGTAGCCAAAGCCACATGTCTCCATCTACCCAAGGTGTCTGAAACCACATTATCCTTCTCCTTCACATGCTTTATCACCATATCGTACTCATAACAAAACTCCATCCAATGCCGCTGGTGTGCATTGAGGTTAGGCTATGTGAATAGGTGGCGAAAACTCAAGTGATCGGTCCTGAGTGTAAATATACGGCCAAGAAAGAAGTGTCTCTACTACACAAGGCATGTAAAATCTGTTGTAAGCTCAATATCATGAGTCGGATAACTGAGCTCATAATACTTGAGTTTGCGAGACTCAAAAGAAACTACTCTGCCCTCCTCAATCAACAAACCTCCAAGTCCTACCAAAGAATCATCGGTGCAAATGTAGAACATGCCCGAGGATCGCACTACTAGAATAGATGTTGTCATGAGACATTCCTTCAAAGTGTCCTAAAAGCCTAATCACATTAGTCCGACAAAACAAACTTATTCCCTTTTCACTAAAGGGAAGTGATGGGGTACACAATCTGAGAAAAGTTTGAACAAATCTCCTATAATATCCGTCAAACCCATGAAGCTATGCACCTCGGTCACACTAGTGGGTGTTGGCCAATTAATAATAGCTCAATTATTGGAAGGATCAACTATGATACCTTCCCCAGAAATGATGTGGCCCAAATACTACACCTATTCTTGAAAGAACACACACTTCTCAAGGTTCCCATAAAGATGTTGCTCATGAAGACAATAAAGGACCTGGAAAAGGTTCTCCTCATGCATACGTGAGTAAATCAGAATGTCGTCAAGGAAGATGAGCATGAAGAAATCCAAAAATGTCCTGAATACCCCATTAATCAAGCTCATGAACATTGTGGGGGAATTCATCAGACCAAAATGTACCACTGTGAACTCGGAGTGGCCATATCTCATATGGAAGGAAGTCTTATGAATATTTACCTCCATGATCCTAAGTTAATGATTCCCTAACGTAAGGTCTTTCTTAGAGAAATTTTTAGATCCCCTCATCTGATAAAATAAATCATCAACGCGTGGAAGGGGATAACGATTCTTGATCGTTATTTTTTCAGCTGGTGGTAATCAATACACAACCACAATGTTCCATCCTTCTTCTTCATGAAAATCACCAATGCACCCCAAGGGGATACACTAGGATGGATTAGGCCTTTCTCTAAAAGGCCCTCGAGGTATGGAACTTGAGCTCATATAGCTCAAGATTAGTATCATACCGTGAGATAGGTGCTCAAGAACCAGATCTATGTGGAAATCTATCTCACTTGGGGGAGGTAACCCCGGTAGCTCCCCTACAAAAACATCAGCAAACTCTCTCAAAATGCGATGGTCATCAAGGGATGGTCTACTAGACTCATCCTCAGATCTATCACTAATTGTAATAGCATACATCCGATAACCACATCACACACACCGGTTAAGATGCATAAGAGATGGTATGAATGAAAATGGGCCTCCTAACTCCCGTTATCAATGACTCAAACTTTAAATCATTTGTACAAAAATAGTCTTATGGTAACAGTACACTCTAGCTTTGTGTATAGATAACTAATCCATGCCCAAAATGACACCATATACACCCAACGAAAGGATTCAAAGATCCGAGGTAGTGGTGAACGGTCCCAAATCTACTACACACCCCTTAACTAAGGAGTCCATAGAAATTTTGGCTCCTGAAGCCATCTCAACATCCAAACTATGACCTTTCCTAACTACCACCAGCCACCTAAAATTCTCTACTAAGGATGGTGGAATAAAATAATTAGAGGAACCAAAATCAAACAATATGGAGGTGTAAATACCACCCATACTACATGTTGTCTCTATCACGGTACTCTGGGTGCTTAGCCTCGGTAGTTCTTCGACCCCGCATAGATTTGATGGCTCCATCCCATATCTCTAACAATAGTATGCTTTGATATCTATGTCTTACCATTATTACTAGGTTTCGTAGGAACTCTCTTTAATGATTTCCCATAATTCCATAACCATAATAACTACCTAGTCCTGGTCCTCTCTAGTGAGATGTAACCCACTGGTACTCTATAGTTCGAGTGTGGATCATGATGACCCACCTATGGAATTGCGGAGGTCTCTGCTGACAAGCTCCTACCGACTAAGCTCTCAATGAACCCTGTGTCTTAATGGGACCCTAAGAGGAGGCCCATACTCCACCCCTATTTGTGCATCAAATGTCTGAGGAGGTTTATAAGGTGGAAAGGTTTGTGATGTTGTTGCTTCGCCGAGGTGGTTACTATGGTGGCCTAAATGAAGGTTGTCCTGAACTTTGTCCACAAGAGGAGGAGGAAATGACCCCCTTGATCTACCATCTTGCATCTGCTAGATGTGGCTCCAAACTCTGTCTCTAGTCTGCTGTGTCTTCCCCCGTGTCTCCTCTATAATATAGGCCTTCTCCACTACCTCTACTAATGTCTATGGGTAGTGAATGTGCACTGCGCCACCCAAAATCCAAGTTAGGCCCCATATGACCATGTGAATGCTATACCTTTTCATCCGCATATAGTGTACATACTGGAGTAGGTCCAAAAGTGACTCTCATACTTAACTACGGTCATAGATTCTACGATGGGGGTCATGAAACTTTTCTCTCCACTCGCTAAATAAACCTCCGGGAAAATACCTACTCCCGAAACACTCATCAAATAGTCCCAAGTAACTGCTGTCTCCTAATCAACATGGAACTTCTTCTCCTCGGTCCTCCACTAGACATCCTATTCCATCCCTCATAAGATGGATCACAACACAAGCTTTCACTTTCTTAGTACAAGGTAAGAGCTTGAAGCATCCACTCAAGCCACCAACTAGGCCTCTTCCTAAAAACCGCATGTATCTCCCAAATAGTAAGATGGTCGTAACTTTAGGATCTCCCTAATATGGTCCTCATATGACGTCTGGATACCCCTATGTATCTCTGCATACTCCTCCCTCTGTTTTAGGGCTCGAGATCTATCCCGATGACCTAAAACCTTGTCTCCATGTCCCCTCACAATGACTCTCTTCCCTGTTGACTCCACACAAAATATATCTACCCTATACTCCTCTCTACATTTAGGGGATGCATGGGCCTCCACTGATGGCTCCATGTCATGTCTAGCAAGTCGTCCTCCCAAGGACCCTCCACGTATAGCGGCATTGACATCTTGAAGCATATGTAGAAACTGAGGTAGGATGGCTACTACAACCTGATCTTGGAGGTGTTATATCTAAGTCTATGTGAAAATACCCCTCATCTAATATGTGCTCCTTTAGAGACCAAGGTGAGAGTTAGTTCATTGTTCTAGGTCTTCTTTAAGTTTTCTATGTTTTCTACATTATACAATTATTAAACAGTGTGGTTTTCTAGGTTAAAGGAAAACAGATTTTGTGATAGGTTAAAATGTTCATGTCTCATGCTTTCTAGTGTGCCCAAGGGTCCAATATTTAAACCCAAGGCTCTGATACCAAGTGTAATGCCTGTAAAAATGACATTCAAGGAACACGCTAAAACCTAACACTTAAACCCGAAAATTGTGGATAATTTTTTTTTCTAAAGTTAAGAGGTTACAATGGTTTTTAACCCTTAGGGCACATTAAATTAACTTACACCACTAAACTCAAACTTACGATTTGAGAACCAGGTCTAAATAAAATATTAAATTTTATTCTTAATTTATCTTTAAGGTCCATTAATCAACGTTCAACTAGGAAGGTTCCATAATTTAATTTACTTAAAAAATGTTTTCTCTTCTTTAGTTGATGTTAAATCCTAATATGGTTAACCTCATACTTAATTAATTTAGTTTCATTATCCTAATAGCTTAAGGTCCCCTTTTATTAAATTCCTAAAACATACTAAGAACTAGAAAGGACTTTACACCCCAAGGAAAATAAATGGCCCCATTCACCCATCTACACATACCCTTAAGGATTTAATTTAAACATTTAAAATACATTTCTACCAAACAAAAGTAGGGTTAATCCTCCACCCTTAGATCAAAACAATCTTGGCCACTAGATCCTAGGGTTCCAAACTAGCCCTAAATTTCCTTATGAATTCTTATTAAAACCTTTCCTTTATTCTATTCTCCTCATTTGGTCTATTTCTTTTGTTAAAAATTGCAGGTTATAGATAAGGAAGCCATGGGAGCAAGATAGGAAGAACTATGGAAGATTAGACATGGACATCATGTTTAGATTATTTTAGATTGTAGTTTTATTAATGTTATTACTTCATTCAAGGATTGGGATTGGAATCTAGTTTTGTTTCAAAGCTATGTGTATTTGGATTCTCTATTTGGGGAAAACCTACCCCATAAATATAAATGAGAAAGAATTTTTTTTTAAATATACCATTTATAGGTTTAAATTATTTATACAACAAGATTTGAGAATTATTTGATTGCTAGTATTTTCTTAAATAAATTTACAAAATTAAAATTTAGTATAAACAAGTTAAAAACTTACATAGGCGCGGATATGAGAAGTTCTGTCGTAAGTGACAGAACCACCACCTAGAGCAAGATGGCGGTCTTGGGACCACCACCCTACCTAGGTGATAAACCATGAACCACCACCCTATGGAGTGATGGTTTTGAGATCGTTGCCTTTCCTGAGTGGTGGTTATGTGATAGTCGCTTTGCATAGGGTAGAGGTCTTGTTTCTTAGAAATAACCTAAAATCTAAGATTTTCACAAAACCAACATTTACTACAATTTTCTAAAATACATTCTAAACTTGATTTTATACACCTAAGGTTTCCAATTTTGATATTTCATTCCATTTAATCATTTCTTAGTTAAAACTACTCATTTTAAGCATTATCAATTCCAATAAAAGAACAACTACTTACAAGATCATTTCCATTTTGTTCAACTAACTTTCTTCAAATTCCAAGAGTAAAATAAAGGATTTTATATATTTTCTTAATACAAAATGCAACAATTCCCTATCTCAAATTTATTGTCTCTTTCATTTTCACTACAACTCATATATCCAAAATAACTACAACTTTATTATACATTCAAGTCTACTATGCATATATTTTTAACATCTAACAACTTCTATGTTTCTTCTTTCCCTTTTACCATAATACAATTTCACAATGAAAGTAAACTTTCTTTTCCCATTGCTCATTTCTTTTAAAAGAAGAAACTTCCTTTCTCACAACACAATTAAAATTCAAATAAAAGGAATTACTTTCTTTTCTATTTCACAAGACTAACTTTACAACACAAATCTTACTTCCTTTGTTTCTTTCAACATACAATAAAACTTTAATAAAAAATATTTGAATACAATTTTCCTTCACAAGATCAATACAATGTCATCCACTTAAAGTGGGAAATCATACAAGAATATAAGTAAAATAATGAAATACAATATTAAAAATTCCTCCACCTTAAGTGGGATTAACACTAAGGAAGTTTTATTGTAATAAGGATTTTATTAGGGAATCCACCAAAAGGTCCAAGATTCACAACACCAACAAGAGAGTTCCTTCATGATATATTGATCCACAACAAAATGGGGGGAGAGGAAACACTCTCCACCCAACAAAAATATCCAATTAGGAGGAGATGCCATCCTCTTCATTGGCCCCCAAGCCCCATCCACATGATAATGAGAGGTGAATCCAACACATGGAAACAACAAGCTTCCAAAACACACCACAAAAATTTTTATAACCATTCCAAGGACATTCATCTCAACTTCAACACAAGAAGGAAAAAAAACCAAAATAAACAAGGCTTAAAATGAAAGCCAAATGATCAAGAACCTATGGGGAGGCCTCTTATGCCTCCCAATGGGAAATGGGTGCCCACCTTAAAAAAAAACCTCCAATACATATCCCAAACCCCCTACATACTCTTATGCCTTCCTCAATTATGTTTTATGCCTCCCACATACTTGTATGCCTCCCTCATTCTCTTATGCCTTCCTCATACAAGAACAAGTAAGAAATGTAAAATTCCTGTCTAAGATGGGGCACCAAACCCAAACTCCCTCCAAAACATGAAATAACTCTTATACCTCTTTACATGAATTCTCCCAATAGTCCCCTCCTACACCACACTTAGGAAATCTACCCAAGCACCCAACATACATTCCAAAACACTCAAAAATAACAAGCACATATACACAAAAAGAAAAAAACATAAGAAAGAGTAAAGATCCTACCTTTCCATAGTATAGATTATTCCAAGAGTAATCTCAAGCTCCTTCAAACCCAAGCAATCACCAACAAGCTCCCACAAAGACCACAAGCTCTCCAAAATCCTCTAACTCCAAGAAATAAAAGATCACAAAAGAATGAAGAAACCCCAAACAAGCAAAAGAACTTCAATAAATAGAAAAGGAGGGATAAGGATGATATGGCTTCAAGTAGGATGCCACCTCATTTCCTCTCCACTCCACATCACCCTAGTTAACCCCATACTCCAAAGCATAATTAATAAGAGGTTGAAGAAACGACATTTTACTTACACACACAATCTAAGCATGCACCCCCTAAGGACAAAATTTATTTCAATAAATAATGTGTAATAAATATTTTATACTTTTTATCTTCCCAAAACACCTAATGGGGTCTAATTTTGACCCCCAAAACCCATATGTATGGTTAGAATAGCAATTTAAGAGGTGTGGGACAAGTTTGACTTGTCCCATAAGCCTCCAAAATTAGCCCCTAAGGCCAAATTCGAATTTCCATCAAAGGGTAGAGTGTACAACACTCAAGATCCCTAAGCATTCAAATTACAACATAGAATCCAAGAGAATTACTATAATAAATGAATTCTTTTTTCACATCTATAATTATTTTAGGACAATATTAAATTAGCTTTAATTAAGATACTACAACCCATTAGTAATAAAGGGTAAAATACATACACCAAATTCTAAATAATTTATACAATGAATTACATCACTAAAAATCACATGCTAACATCAATTAAAGGAAAACTAAATAAAATAGTACAACACATAACCCCATTGTCACAATTTCCCCCTAACCATAATTAAACACACACACACACACACACACACACACACACACACAACACACACACACACACAACATACACAAATACATGTTACCATGGTGACCCTTGTTGAATTCACCTAGAATTCCAATGTGGTTGGTCTCAATCCCCCCATTGTTTGTTGAGAATAAATTTACCTTCAAAACACATAAATACCTTTTCCTTGAATAGTGGCCACTTTAAAAACATCTAAGATAAAATATACAATATAAATCCATAATCATCTATATATGAATCAAATATTATCTAGGCAAATATGATATCATTTACAATTTCTAGAAACATTTCTATTCTACATTTCATTAATATCCATATGATCATAATATTGTTCAATTTGAAAACCTACAAAGTTTGTCATGAAAGGTATCGCATGTGAGAAATATATATATATATATAATAATGTCAATCAATATATCGATGTAAATAAAAATGTCTCTAATGATCCAAACACATCATATATGAATTGAAATCAACAATAATCTAGTTATCTAACATCTAACATTATACTAAATCAAAATATTTAATAATATCCATAAGTTTAGTCAAAATATCAAAAACAATAACAAAAGGGTGTCGAAGGAGAGTGGGTACTATAGGAGAAAGTAAGGAAGGATGTAAGAAGTGATGAAGGAATTTACTAGAACCAATCTTATTTTAGTTTACATTATGGATTTATTAGTGTAATGTCTTCCATTTGAATATTGTAGAGGTCTTCATTCCAAATCTAGAGTTGTTATAAAGTTAATTCCATTTTTTTATTTTCTTACATGGGAAAAACCCTACTTCATTTTTAATCCATGTCATTGAATGTTTATAAATATCCATTTAAAAATTTACATGTTTAAAACAATGAATTTATGCCCTTAATGATTTTCTCTTCAAATTTGCAAGCCTAAATTTTTAATTAAACCAAGTTTAAATTTGCACAGATGCAGATTTATATTTTTCCATCTTCAATGATGAAACTTCCACCTAAAGAAGGACGAAGGTTCTTGGGACCACCGCCCTATGTGGGTGATGATTCAAAACTTCCACTCTGATCGAATGGCACTTCAGAGAACTCCACTCTACATAGGGAGGTGGTCATGTTCTTTGAAAATAAAACCTTCATTTCGTAATTTTATCAAATATAAATTTTACTAGAGTTTTTAAAATTATCCTTATCTTGAATCTACATTCTTAAAGTCTCAGTGTTGAAGGGTTTAACCATTTATTCATTCCATGCTTAAAATTACTACATTTAAAGATTTTTTATTTCTATAGTAATAAGAAAAACAACTACAAGATCATTTTTATTTTCTTTCAACAAATTTTCTTTCAAGTTCAAGAGTAAGAAAGAAGCTTAACCTATTCCTAATATTATTGTTTTCCTTTCCACAAAAAAATAAATTTTTTCAACATAATAACTTACTTAAAATTTAATTGCATCTTTCCATTTCTACTACAACAATTTGTTCAAGTAACTATAAACAACTTTATTCCACATTCAAATTTTCTAAGAATACATTATTAATGTTTTACACTTCTATGTTCTTCCTTCATTTTTACAAAAATACAAACACTTACAATAACAATGAAATTTCCTTTTTCCTTAATCATTACTCATTCTCTTATAAGGAAAATAGTTTCCTTTTCAACAATGTATTACAACTTAATAAACCAAAATATGCAATGCAACTTTTCTTTCAAATATAATACTACTAGTCTTCCACCTTAAGTGGGAATTACAAGAAAGGTTTTCTAACAAAGAAGGTTTTCTTTTTTGACTTTATAACATCTCCAAGTGCAAATTCTTCAACAAGAGCTCTACCATTTCTTCACTTGATCACAAAAAAAAACATGGGAGATGCATCACTCTCCACCAAGAAGATAATCCAATGAGGAGAAGAAGTTGTCCTCCTCATTGGGCCCCAATCCCCAACTAAGATGAAATAAAGGATGGATCCAACTCATGGCAACAAAACAATGCTTCAACATCATAATAAAAAATTTTATAACCATAAAACACACATTCCACACAAGAAAACAATAACAAGAATGCAAATTTTAAAATACACAAGTCTTGAAATGTAAACCAATGGAGCAAGGATCTATGGGGAGATCACTTATGCCTCCCAATGGGATTAGGTGCCCACCTTAAATACCTTAAAAACACAACTCAAAACCCCTACACAAATCTTATTCCTCCCTCAATACCTTCTTATACCTCCTTACAATCTCTTTGTCTCGCTTATAAGAACCAAGTACCAAATGCAAGCATTTTATTATCCAAGGTGGGGTACCCAAATAAAATCCCTCCCAAAACATGAAATAAACTCTTATGCCTCCCTACATATAAAATACCCATAGCCTTCTCTACACCATACTTAGGCATTCTAACAAAGAACCCAAAAGCATAGAAACCATTAACTAAAATACAAATATAAACAAATCAAATAAAACAAATAAAAACAAGGTGTAGTTCCTACCTTTACATGTAGAAGTTGATCAAATAATCATCCTCCAAGCTCCTATAAGCTCAATAAAACTCCAACAAGATTTAAAACTTCAACAAGCATTCAAAAATTTCAACTCCTAAAAATACAAGAACACAAAATGAAATAAAGTAACACCCATAAAACAATTAAACTTATATAAATAAAAAAGGAAAGAGGAGGGTGAGGTAGCTCCATGTAGGATGCCACATCACTTATCCTCAACTCCACATCACGAGTAAAACCTCAACCCCAATGCATAATAAATTGGTGGTTGAGATGAATGACATGCCTTTACACACACAATCCAAACCCACACCCCTTAAGGACAAAATTAAAAAATTCATGTAAGAAAAATGCAATAAATATCACATTTTATCTTACCAAACACATAATGGAGTCTATTTTTGAACCCCCAATCCATAGGTAGAGTTGGTATAAGAAATTAAGAGGTGTGGGATAAGCTTAGTTTGTCCCACAAGCCTAAAAAAATGGCCCTTAAGCCCAAATCAGAAATTCCAAGGTAAGGTAGAGTGTATAACACTCAAATTCACTTACACTCAATCAAAATCACCAAGTCCAAAAACCAACAACTCTAATAAATCACCATGCTTTTGTCACATCAAAAATAACTTAATAAAATGATTTATTTACTTAATAAAATCACATTAATCAATAATGATTAAATAAATTACATCACAAATAAACCACATACTCTACAATAAATAAAATAAAAGGAAAAATACACACAAATCCAATGGTCAAATTGGATGTCATCCCCCCATGGGGACCCCCTAACAAAATAAAATAAATAAACAACATTACACAAGTTGCCATGGTAACCTTATATCCATCAAATATTCCATTATGGTTGGTCTCCAATCCCCCTTTTGATTTTTGTGATATAATTACCTACAAAATCACACAATATCTCCTTCGGACTTGTGTCCACATGAAAAACATCAAAGATAAAATATACACACACAAATCAATAATCAACCTCATATGGCTAAATCATCATTTGAACTAAATAATGCTATCATTTGTCTAAAATTTCAACAAAATCTCAACTTTGCCTTTTATCAATATCACAAGATCATGAGATTAGTTCAAAAGCTAAATCCTAGTCAACATGATGAGAATTTTGAATGTCAGTAATATATATGCAAAATACATCATCATCATCAATATAAATATCTCTCTATGTATCTAAGAATCCATACAACCATACTATGAATCACAATCCATTAGTAATAAAAATATATCTATCATATAACATCAAGATAAATGAAAATTATGATAATAACATCCAAGTATATACTCAACAATAATCAAAATCAAAATTTAATAAGTTTCAAAGAGGAGTGGGAACACATCCCTCTCCCCTTAGACTTGAATTCCTCCTATAAGTGACTAAAATAGATGTGAAAATGAACTTGTAGTAATGTACCATCCTCTAATATATCAACAATCCATCATACCTATCCCACTAGACTCACACCTAATCAATCTCTCGGCCTCAAAGGCCAGGGTCCTACACTCTAAAATATGCATGGGCTCCACCATCATCTTCCCCTACTCTTACACCTGTAATGCGGTCCAATCAAGTACATGAGATTGATCTAGGATATCTCCTAAGAACATATACGTGAAACACATCATGTATGTGAGACAAGATGGGTGGAAAAGCTAGATAATAAGATAAGGGACTGATCTACTCCAGGATCTTGAATGGACCCACGAATCTAGGAGACAACTTAGAGCATTTTCCATAATGGATAGGACTCTTATGAGGTCTAACATGAAGAAACACCTTCGTTCCCACATCATAACTATGGTGAAATTTTCTCTTGTTGACTTACTTCTTCTTCCTATCATGTGCATCCTATAACCTTTGACGGACCAAAACATCCTACTACTCCATGTCTTGTAACAAAAATGGTCCAAGAGATACTCTATCCTCCAATCCGTCGAAACTCAATGGTGTCTTGCACTCCCTGCCATAAAGTTCCTAAAATGGTGCCATACCAATTGATCTCAGAAAAAATGTTGTAAGGAAAAATAAATTAAGTAAATGTAATCCTCTCACTTCGATCGATGAAAATCACGTACATCTGAAACATTCATCTAAAATTTGATTCACTCACTCCATTTAACCATCTGTCTCTAGATGATAGGTTATGCTGAATTTGATACTCATCCCAAAGGGCCTACTGTATGGTAGTCTAGAAGTGTGATGTGTACAAAGGATCACGATCTCAAATGATATTCTTCAGAATCTTGTGTAGTCTAAAAATCTCATCCAAGTACACTCTCGCTACTACACTAGATGTATAGGTGGTATTCACTAAAAAAAATGATCCACTTTCATCAATCTATAGACCATGACCATGATGGCATCGTGGTGGTATCTCAACGTTGGTATCCCTATTATGATATGCATGGAAATGTTGTCCCATTTCCATTTTGAGATAACATATGGGTAAATAAGGCTACTTGGATGTCGATGCTTGACCTTCACCCTCCGACACTCTACAACAACACGACAAAAATGAGTTACATCTCTCTCGAATGCCTCTCCAATAGTAAAATTGTCTCAAGGTAGCATGCATCTTCTTCATCCCTAAATGGGATGAATAAGGTGCATGATGATCCTTTGCAAAATATCCTATCTCAAAGCTCCATCTATAGGTACATATATCTAGTCTCTATGTTTAATAATTCCATCTATAACTAATGGAAAACCTTCAAACTTCCCCTCAAAGGGTCTCTAAGACTCAATATCTAATCTAGATGTAAGGTAGAAACTATCATGAGGAATTTGTCACAAAATCCTACCTCACAAATCTATACCCACTAAAATAGCCATAGCTAAATGTCTTCATCTACTCAAAGAATCAAAACAACATTCTCCTTCCCCTTCACATGCTCTATCTCCATGTCATACTTACATAGAAACTCCATCCAACGTTGTTGATGAGCGTTGAGATTGGGTTGCATGAAGAGGTGACGTAAGCTCAAATGGTTTGTCTTGAGAATGAATCTCCACCAAGATAGAAATTTGTCCATGGAACCAAAGCATCCAAAATGGATCCAAGCTCAAGGTCATGAGTCGGATAATTGACCTCATGATCTTTGAGTTTGTGAGACTCAAAGGTAACCACATGGTCCTCTTGCATAAATACACCTCCTAGTCCTTCCAAAGAAGCATCCATACAAACGAAAAACTCTCCATGCAGTTTCCACTGCAAGAATCAATGTTGATGTAAGGTATCCCTTCAATGTATTGAATTCCTTCTCATATCCATTAGACCAATAAAAATTCTTCCCTTTTCGCTGGAGGGAAGTGATGGGGTGTGCAATCCGAGAGAAGTCCTTAACAAATCTCTTGTAAAAACCTACTAACACCATGAAACTATGCACCTAGGTCTCACTAGTTAGCATGGGCCAATCCATAATAGCTCTAATCTTGGAATGATTAGCGACAATACCTTCTCTATAAATTATGTGACCCAAGTACTACACTTATGACTAAACGAATGCACACTTCTCTAAGTTACCGTAAAAAGTCAGTTTCTCATGAAGACACTATAGAACATGGTGAAGGTGCTCCTTTTAATCCTCACACATACATGATTAAATTAAAATTTCATCAATAAATATGAGCACGAATGATCCAAAAATTTCTAAAATACACATTCATCAAACTCATGAAACTCTGGGCATTTGTTAGACTAAAAGGCACTATTGTGAACTCGTAGTGGCCATATCTTGTATGGAAGGATGTCTTATGAATATATACCTCTGTTATCATTAGCTGATGGTATCCACACTTAAAATATATCTTATAAAATATTGTTTCCCCTTTCATTTGATCAAACAGATCATTAATACGTGGAGGGGGGTAATGATTCTTGATCGTTACTTTGTTCAACTGATGATAATCGATAAACAATTGCAGAGATACCTCCTTCTTCTTTACAAAAAACACCGGTGTACCCCAAGGGGATACACTAAGATGAATTAGGCCTTTCACAAAAGGCCCTCCAACATCAACTTGAGCTCATAGAGCTCAAGGGTATTCATATTATAAGGTTATCATGAGATAGGCTTTTCTCCTGCAACCAAATAAATGTGAAAATCTATCTCACGTGCAAGAGGTAACCCCGATAGCTCCCCTAGAAAAACATCTAAAAAATCTCTCAAGATATGATGATCATCATGTGACAGCCCACTAAATTCATCCTCAAATCTGTCGATAACTGTGACAACAAACAACCGATAACCTCATCGCACACAATGTTTAAGATGCATAGTTGATATGGTGTGTATAAAGGTGGGTTTCCTAACTCTAAATATCAGTGAATCTACTCCCAAATCATCTACACATGATATTAACTTAATGTAATAATCAACTCTATCCCTATGTGTAGATAACTAATCCATGCCTAGAATAATCTCGTAAAAAACCCAATAAAAGGATACAAAGATCTAAGGGTATGGAAAATGGTCCAAATTCCATTATTCACTCCTTGACTAGGGAGTCCCCTTTGAGATTATCTCCAGAAGTAATCTCCACATCCCAACTAGGGCTCTACCTAACTGCCACTAGCTTGCATCGATCTACTACAAATAAAGAAATAAAATAATCGAGGACCCTAAATCAAATGAAACAAGGATAGAAATGGCATCAATTCTACCTATAATCTCAAACACCATGATCGGTGGTCTTCTTAGTAGTTATTAACTATTGTATATATCATGTGGTTCCTAGCCATGTCTCCAATTGTAGGCTTTGAAACCGGTGTCTTACCCTTGTTATTAGGGTTTTAGGGCACTCTCTCCAATTATGCCCAAGCACTCCACACCCATAAAACTACTAGGTACCTTCCAATGAGAACGACTCCTACGGGTAATCTACTAGTCAATGTAGTAGATCCCGATGATCTTGCTATGGACTATTGTGGTCGCATTTGTTGACTAGATTTTGTTGATTGATCTCTATGCGATGCTTGAGTCCTAACTAGTCCCCTATGAAGAGGCCCATACTGTGTTCCCTTCTGAGCATCAAATCTTAGTGGAGGCCTAGATGGAGGGTGAGTTAGTCTGCTACTACTACTCGTGTGGCTGTTGTGGTGGTATGAATGAAGATTGTGTAGAACCATTTCATTCATAAGGAGGAAGAGATGACCCCTCGATTTTTATCCTGCATCTACTAGATGTGACTTCACACTCTATCTTTGTCATGTCTGCATCTTTCCACTAGTCTCCTCCACAATTTAGGCCTTCTCAATGGCCTTTGTTAGAGTATAAGGGAAATGAATGTGTACTTCCCTCCAATGTCTAGGTTCAAGCCCCTGATGAACCTGTGGATCCTCACCTACTCATCCTGCATATAGTATACATAGTGAAGTAGGTCCATCAAGTGAATCTCATACTCGCCACCACTATGGATGCTTGAGGTAGGTCATGGAACTCATCTATCCTCTACTGAATGAACCTCCTGGATAAATATATGCTCTTGAACCAATCCTCAAAGATATCCCAAGTGATTGTCTCGGAACCCACTTGTAACTTCTACTCCTTGATTCTCCACCAAACCTTGGATCCATCTCTCAGAAGGTGAATGGAAACACGAGCCTTCATGTGGATGGTACATGGACATAACTTGAATCATTTGTTCATCCAACCATGCCTCTCGCTTGAAATACTCATGTGTCCCTAGCGAAATGAGATCATGGAGTTTCATTTCACGATGTGATCTTTCATTGTATATTTTCTACCTCTAGGTCTCTCCAAATGATCATCGCATCCCCTAGGGATCTTTGACCTCTCCCGTGTCTTGAGCTCTTTCTCCATGACTCTCATGTGGTTAATCTTGTCTAACTAAATCCTGGGATTCTCATCCTATGTTAGGAAGGTGCATGAGCCTCTACTAATGGATCTTTGTCCTATCTATCATTGTGTCTCCCTCCCAAGGATCCTCCACGTATAGCAGCATTAACATCCTATAACGTCTAAAGTATCTAAGGAAATATGTCTAATACTTCCTGATTTAGAGGTGGTAAGTCTAGATCCACATGCAAGAACCCCTCATCTTGTCTCGCGAATCCTACGCTTAGACCAAGGTGAATGTTAGTTTATTACTCTAGATTTTGTTTTAAGCTTTTCAAGTTTCCTTCATTAAAATATCATACAAGTTGTGTGAGGTAGGTTTAAAGTTACGCTATATTTTCTTGTTATGTCTTATGTTTCCAAGTGTGCTCGAGCTTCAATCGTTAAACCTATGGCTCTAATATCAAATGTAATGCCCAAAATTTAGACGTTTAAAAATGATACTTAAGTCTTAAATAATTAATTGGAAAGTTGTGGCAAATTTTTTTCTATTTTCAGTTATAAGGGTGTCAAACCGTAATATACATTTAATTAATTCTTGCTAGCAATGTTACATTTTATAGGATAGATTCATTCTAGATTCTTAATTAAAAATTCTTAATCTAGTTCTAAAGTTAATTTAATTAGCATCACTAGAAAAGTGTTTCAATAATTCCTTTCACTAGGTTAAGTAGTTTCCCCATTAGAAATTAACATTCATCTCATATTTAATCAACTCTTATCCATAGTTATCTTAGGTCTCTTACATTATATTCCTTAAAGTCCATTTACATAATTATTACAACATACTAGAAACTAAATAATTAACTTAACATACAAGGGTATTATATGGCCCCATTCACACATTTACACATAACTTTAAATTATCTAAAATCCCATAATATTTATTCTTACCTAACAATTTTGGGGTTGATATTCAACCCTTGAATCAAATCAATTGTGGCCACTAGATCTTATGGTTTCATACTAACCCTAACTATCCTTATGAAATCTTATTAAACCTTTTTCTTTTCCCTAGCCTCCTCATTTGGTCACTTTTCTTTTATTTAATTTGTAGGTTAGAGAAATGGAAGCCATGGGATCAAGGAAGGAAGAAGCCATGAAGGAATTCACTAGAACCGATCTTAGTTTAGTTTACATTATGGATTTATTAGTTTAATGTCTTCCATTTGAAGATTATAGAGGTTTCCACTCCAAATATAGAGTTGTTATAAAGTTAATTCCATTTTTGAGTTTTTACATGGGAAAAACCCTACTTCATTTTTAATCCATGAGATTGAATTCTTTTAAATACCCATTTAAATATTTACAAGTTTAGAACAATGAATTTATGCCCTTATGGCTTGCTGGTGACTTCCTCTTCAAATTTGTAGGCTTAAATTTTTAATTAAACCAAATTTAAATTTACACATGCACTTGAATTTGTTTTTTCCGTAGTTAGTGATGAAACCTCCGCTCAAAGTAGGCCAATGGTCCTAGGACTACGCCATAGCTCTTGGTGATGATTCAAAACTACAAGCTCTCTAATCTGACCAATGGTTTAGAGACCGCCTCTTTGCACAAGGAGGTAGTCCTATTCTTAGAAAACATAACCTTCATTTCTACAATTTTTCCAAAAACAAATTTTACCAGAGTGTTTGAAATATTATCCTTAGCTTGAATTTACATTCCTAAATTCTCCAGTTGATGGGTTTAACCATTAATTCATTCCATGCTTAAAATTACTACATTTAAAGATTTTCTCTTTCTATAGTAACAAGAAACACAACTACAAGATCATTTTTATTTTCTTTTAACAAATTTTATTTCAATTTCAAGAGTAAGAAGAATCTTAACCTATACCTAATATTATTGATTTCCTTTCCACAACAAAATGCATTTTTAATAACTTACTTAAAATTTATTGCATCTTTCCATTTCTACTACAACCATTTTTTCAAGTAACTACAAACAACTTTATTCCACATTCAGATTTGCTAAGAATACATTATTAATGTTTTACACTTCTATGTTCTTCTTTCATTTTTATAAAAATACAAACACTTACAATAGAAATGAACTTTCCTTTTTCTTTTGAGCATGACTCATTCTCTTACAATGCAAAGAGTTTCCTTTTCAACAATGTATTACAACTTAATAAACAAAAATATACAATACAACTTTTCTTTTAAATACAATACTACTAGTCTTCCACCTTAAGTGGGAATTACAAGAAAGATTTTTTCATAAAGAAGGTTTTATTTTAACTTTACAAAAGCTCCAAGTGTCAATTCTTCAACAAGATCTCTACCATTTAGTTATTTGATCACAACAACAAAAATAGGGAGAGGCACCACTCTCCACCCAACCAATAATATAGTGACGAGAAGAAGTTATCCAACTCATTGTCCCCGAGACCAAACCACAACGCAATAACGGATGGATCCAACTCATGAAAACTACACAATGTCAACATCACAATACAAAATTTCAAAACCATATAACACACATTCTACACAAAAAGCAATCACAAGAATGTAACTTTCAAAGTACACAAGGCTTGAAATCCAAACCAATGGAACAAGGATCTATGGGGAGATCGCTTAGGCCTCACAATGGGATTTGGATGTAGTGCCCACTTTCCTTTGACACCTTTTAATACTAATCATGATACTGCTAATTATATTATGGACTTGATTATGGACCTTATTATAGTATGATGATAGATGTTAGATCATGGATTATTATTGACTTGATTCAGTTATGATGCATGATGATTATTAGAGGCATTTTGGATATTGATGATGATATATTGTTTGACATGGTTATGTTATGGATATTGTGAGTAGACCTAGAAATGGAAATTATTGGATGATGATATAGTTGCTGATAAAACTGTAAATGATATTGTTAGATTGCTTTGATGTTGTTGTGATTCATATATCTAGATGATTTTAGGAATTATATTAATATTATTTTGGATGTTCTGATATGGCCATGAGGCCGAAGGAGGTATTTGCATTTTTCAGGTTAAAATATCAAAAAAACCATTGGGGGATTGGAGACCAACTACGGTGGAATTCTAGATGAATTCAACAAGGTCATCATAGCAACTTGTTTTGTTTGTGTGTGGTTGTTTTATTAGGGTTACCCATGGGGGAACCACCATTAAATGTGACCAAGGGGTTAGGTATATTTATTTATTTGACCCTTTTGTTTTATGTTGCGTGTATTTATTTTGTGATGCTTTTATCCCTTTCTTTAATTATTAAATGATGTGTAAATTTTGTGAGTAATCATATTGTTAAAATAAATAAATCAAATATGTCAAAAGAAGGTAATTAATGAGATTTTTGGCCATGATTTAAAGTGATATAAGTATGTGTAAGAGATATGTAAGTGATGTGTAAGTTAACTATTGAGTGAGAAACACTCCACCTTCTTGGAAATTTGAAATTGTCCTTGGAGGCTGATTTTGGAGGCTTGTGGGACAAGTTAAACTTGTCCCATACCTCTTAAATTTATTTACCAACCATACCTATGGTTGGAGAGTTGAAATTTGAATTTTATAATTCTTTTTGAGAAGGCAATTTGTAGGTTTTAATTGCACTTTTCTTACATGTTGTAATTTCAGTCCTTTGGGGTGTGGGTTTGTTTTGGAGTATGTAAGTAAATTGTCATATTATTCACCCACCTATTTATTGTGCATTGGAGAATGAAGTTGACCTTGTGTTGGGGTTGAGGATGTGTGATGTGGCATCCTACATGGATCCACCTCATCCTCTTCCCTTCCCTCTTCTATAAAATTTGATTTGCTTGCCTTATTTGGGGTTGCTTCACTTTGGAGACTTGCTTCTTGGGTGAATTCTTTTGTTGTGCTTGGGAGCTCTTACTTTTGGAGCAGTTGGAAGATTGTGGAATACTTGTGCTTGGTTTATTTTTGGATTTTTGCTTGGAAACAACTATTGTTTGGAACTTAGGAAACTCCATCATGGAGAGGTAGGAACTTGGCTCTTGAAATGCTCTTCTTGTATGAATGTAAATGTTAATGTATGAATGTTTTTGTATGTTGTGGGTTTTTGGGTAGATGGCCTAGGTATGGTGTAGGAGAAGAATATGGGATTTAATTTGTGGGAGGCACAAGTGTGTTTTAGAGAGGCATAAGTGTGAAGGGAGTTGGCATTTGGGTTCCACCCTTGCAAAGAAATCGCTTGCATTTCTTTACTCGTTATGGGGTGACATAAGAGGTTGGGGAGGCATAAGAAAATGTGAGGAATAAGGGGTACTTTGGGAGGCATAAGGAATGTTAGGGCCATGATATTTTATATTTTGGTGGTCGTAATTCAGGTAGTGATACCCATTTCCCTTTTTAGGAGGCATAAGAAGAATCCCCATATTTTCTTGCTCCTTTGGCTTGCTTGATGAAGCCTTAGTATTATTTTTCATGTTTTAATGTAGTTGTAAAGTACATTCATGTTAGGTTGTGGAGCCTATTTTCATGTGTGAAAGTGTTGAAGACTGTATACTAAGAGTACTATAAACTTTTTATTTATCCTCACGGGGTTTGGGAAACGTGATTTTCGCATATGGGTGGGATTTGACCCATAGGTTTATGGGACAGATTTTTCCCATGGTTTTGATACCCACGGTTTTGTAAAATTGCTTAAGTAGTTGTCTATTTATATGGTTTTATGCATATGATAGAAGTATGAAAAACATTGCAGATGTGCTTTGAATTCGGGTGTGAATTCTATAGAGTTTGTTGAGCATAGCTCCAAATAGATCTGGGTATTGTATTGAGAGAGTGGTGGCTTGTAATAAAATCTGAGCAAGTGATTCTTGGAGGACATAGCCCAAATTGGGTGAACCATGTTAAATATTGTCTCTTTGTGTTGTGGTATTTTATTCTGCACTTTTATTTGAGATCTTTAATAGTTTCTGCATATTAGTCTCTATTGTTATATTTTGTGAGGGATTATTTGAATATTTTATCCCTTATTTCCTAATAATTCAGTTTTTGGAACTTTGTTTTATTGTGAAAGTGTTACTTGTGTGTTTTGTGGAATCCTATTGGGGCTCGGGGGCTGATGAAGAAGGATGGCTTCTCCTCTTCATTGGATGTCTTGGTTGGGTGGAGAGCATTACCTTTCCCCTACTCTTGTTGTGATTACAACATGGGAGAATGAGATATATGCACTTGTTGTTCTGGAGCTGAGAATAAGATAGTTTGACAGTCCCTTGTTGAGATAAAGTTTATTGTAACCTTTCCCACTTGTAGTGGAGGAACTTGTAAATGTTTTGTAATGGAAAGATGTTGTGTTGATTCATGAAATTTTTAATATGAAATGTAAAAGAGATAAACTATGTTTTTTTTTAAGGAATGTGAAAGAAATTGTATTCGAAGAATGAAAGAAGGATGTTACAAAGTTGTCTTTGGAATCAATAAATGATGTATTACCTTTCTCAAATAACATTTTTGTATTGATTCGATCTTTTATTGTAACCTTTCCCACTTGTAGTGGAGGAACTTGTAAATTTTTGTAATAGAAAGATGTGGTATTGTTTATGAAATTTGTGGAGTGAAATATAAAAGAAATAAACTTTGTGTTTAGTTTTTGAAAGAATGTGAAAAAATTGTATTCTGTATGATGAACTCGAAGAATGAAAGAAAGGTTGTAAAGTTGTATTTTTGAATCAATAAAAGATTGCATTACCTTCTCAATTTTCGTTGTTTTTTTAAGATTGAACATCTAAATGTGAATTGAAATCTCTGTTTGAAACAAGTAAATGCGTAAGAAGGAAAATGCATAACTCTGTATTTTGAAATGTGTAAAGTTGAAAATTAGAATTGTATTTCATTCTTTATTTTTGAATGGTTGGAATTGAATCAACTAAATGTATTAGATTTGAATTGGAGCACATTATAATACTTGGAAGAAGAAAATGGTAATTACTTTACCCAAAATGCACAGTTCAAACCTGCAACAAAGGAATAATAGATTAAACGATTAAAATGAAGTAGTTTTCCCTAAATGAATCCAACTAGACAAAAATACTTAAAATAAATCTTTCAAAACCTGGCAAAACCGAGTTCAAAGCTTTCACTGTCGTTTTGTCATCAAAATTGTAATCTTTCGAATTAGAACTCTATCAAATCGACCTACCTCACAAAATTAACCTAAATCCACCTAAGAACAATTATCCACATCTATTTGACATTTTGAGAGAGGAATAAGAACAAATTGAAAAAAATTTATAAATTAAAATTTACCAATTCAGATTATAAAAGCCTATAGATCATTTTCATAAAATTGACCCCTTAAACTATATCAAAAGTTAAAACTAATGAACACTGTGAAAAAGGACGTCGATATCATTCTAGAAAGTCCTTATTTTCCGAATCCAAGCTCTCTATAAAAATTTATGGCCTTCTGAAATTTTTTCTTCACTTGGCATCAAAAACAAAATTTGGGAAAATTTTCCCTGGCGGGCCCGTGGCCTCGAATTTTTCCCTTGGAGCTTTGGAATTTTTTTTGGAATATTTTCCAATTTTTCCGCATTGCCCCACTAGCCACGTGTAGCCAATCAGAGGCTACCACGTGGCACCATGAGGTGTCAGTGGAGGGGTGGATATCTTTTAAACTTAGCACTCCTAGAAAATTTTGGGAAAATTTTCCAAATTTTATCCACCGCCCCAACCAATCAGGGGTTGCCACGTGGCACAATGAGGCGTCGGCGGAGGAGCGGGCCCTTTTTTTCCCTTTGAGATTAAAAAAAAATTTAGAAATTTTTTCCAAGTTTTCCTTGCCACCCCACTAAATTACAGCCAATCAGAGGTTACCACGTGGCATCACGAGGCATTAGCGGAGGTGTGGGTGAATTTATCACTTTTTTCCTTGGGGCACGAAACCTTATTTCTCCCCATCGCTCCATTTTACCTACATTGGCTTAGAAGGCACCACGTGTCCCTGAAAACTTGTGAGGGTGGGTGTAGGCAAAGTTATTTTTTTCCCGTGCGGAAACTTTCCAAAAGTCTCCCCGTGGCCCACCGACCCACTCTTGAGGTAAATTTTCTCCCCTGTACCCACAGGCCCGCTCTTGGGGAAAATTTTCACCCCAAAGCCCATCGGCCCATAACTTGAAAAATATGAGGAGTTAGGAGGACTTATTTATATCATTGGAAAGGTGAGAAAATTTCCTATCCAATGGGAATAG
This sequence comes from Taxus wallichiana var. yunnanensis, assembly GCA_018340775.1. Taxonomy (NCBI): domain Eukaryota; kingdom Viridiplantae; phylum Streptophyta; class Pinopsida; order Cupressales; family Taxaceae; genus Taxus; species Taxus wallichiana. The sequence goes on from CM031237.1 coordinate 225,227,564, forward strand.
TTTAGGAAAATTTTAAATGTCTTAATTTTGAGAAAAATCAAGTTGACCCTTTATGCATGTTAGAGAGTGGGTATGGTGAGCAATTACCCTCTGAACCTTATTGAACCTTCTAACCCTAAAATTTAGACCTTATGACCTCTAATAATTTTTAATAAAGGAAAAGTATGTTCTAGTGAATTAGAATTGTTCTGAAACTTGTTAGTGTCAGTTGTTTCCTTGTAACTTGGTTGTAGACTCTTTTAAACAAAAAATATTTATTCCATAATTTTCCTAACTAATCCTAGGTTATTCTTAGGTCTCAAGTGGGTTGTTTTAAGCGGGCGTTACACTTGGTATCAGAGAATTAATTGAAAATCTTGGGCCATTGGGCACACTAGAAAACTTGAGGCATGAACCTGAAACCTAACACACTTGTAAATCTAGAAAACAACTTAGTTTAGAAATTACATATTTTAGTAAACATGGAAAGTAAATGAAACTTAGAAGGATGAACTAACTCTCGTATTGCTCTGTGCATGAGGCACAAACAAGATGAGGATCCTTTTCACATATACCTAGGCATACCACTAGCCAGATCATGTTGTAGTAGCCATCCTACCCCAGATTTTGTAGACTCTTCATGATGTTAATGTTGCTCTACATGGAGGATAAATAGGAGGACATGCAGCAGAGATGATAGAGTCACTTCTATTAAGGGTCATGTATCACCTTGACCTAGCGAGGAACATGGAGGAGAGAATTCCCATATAGAGTCATCCATAGTAGAGTCACCACAGAGGAGATAGGGTGACCGATTTTTGGGCATAGAGAGAGGTCTTTGAGCCCTAGGCTTAGCGATGCGCATATAGAGAGACCTAGAGGCCATTAGACCATAGTTGTAGATCACATCAGGGAGATCCTGAAGGTTCAGCCATCACACTATTCTGGTGACATGGGTGGATTTCAGGCAGATGCCTGGTTGGTGAGCTTGAGCGGATGCTTCAAGCTCTATCTTGTTCTAGCAACATGAAATATTGTATTGTGATCTATCTACTGAGGGATGGAGCTGGTGTCTGCAGTGGTGGATAAAGAGGGCAAAAGCTCCATGTCGATTCTGAGATAGTTACCTAGGATCTCTTTGAGGATCATTTGGGAGCAAGATATTTTTCATGGAGGTTCATACAACGGTGGATAGATGAGTTCCATGACCTTCGATGGGCATCTATTACGGTGGTGAGTATGAGAGTAGATTTTTGGATCTACTCTAGTATGTTGATTACATGCAGGATGAGAAGGCATGGATAAATAGGCTCATCAGGGGCACGAACCTAGACACTAGAGGTGCAGTGTGGATCCCTTGTCCACAGACATTAGCTGAGGCCGTCGAGAAGGCCTATATAGCATAGGAGACTTAGGGAAAGACCTAATAGGCTAAAGACCGAGTCGAAGCCACATACAACACATGCGAGACAACATATCGAGGGGGTTTGTACCTCTCCTCGAGGTGGATAGGGTTCGAGAATAGTCATCTTTTAGATGATAAAGCAACACTCCCACCCACCTTATAGACCTCCAGGCGATTTGATGCACATAGAGGTCGAGAGAATGGGGCCTCCTCCTAGATGTTCCATTAGGACACAGGGGTTCCTAGAGAGCTCACTCGGTAGGAGCTTCCGGCAGAGGAGACTCGGCCGGATCATTAGGATCCACACCACAGACCTCCAGAGTACCGGTCAGACCTGCTACACAGGGGAGAGGATTAGGTGGTTGTTTTCCTAGACATTTCTTTAGAGACTTCCCACGTAACCCTAATAAAAAAGGTAAGACACGGTGCAAAGATGCATACAACACCTAGCGAGACAACAAATCAAGGAGGTTTGTACCTCTCCCTTGAGGTGGACGGGGGTTCAAGCATAGTCATCTTTTAGACCACAAAGGTAGCAGCACTCCCACCCACCTTATAGACCTCCACGGAGATTTGATGCACGAGAAAGGTCGAGCATGGTGCCTCCTCCTAGGTGTTCCATTAGGACACAAGGTTCCCAGAGAGCTCACTCAGTAGGAGCTTTCATGCAGAGACCTCATAAGACCGTAGCCGGATCATTAGGATCCTCACCACAGACCTCCAAAGTACCAGCCAAACCTACTACACAGGGGAGAGGATTAGGTGGTTGTTTTGGTTGTGGTGTTACTGGACATTTCTTTAGAGACTACCCACAGAACCCTAATAACAAAGGTAAGATATAGATCTCAGAGCCTACTATTTGTGATATGGGGTGCATTCATAAGATGTATGCAACGGTAGATAACCACTAGGCAGAGCACTAGAGTACAACTATTAAGACCACAGGCATCATAAATGGTATTCCTACCTCCATTTTGTTTGATTCTAGTTCTTGTGATTATTTTATTACACCATATTTAGTAGAGTGATGTAAGCTGGTGGTAGTTAGGCGGGGTCATAGTTGGGATGTTGAGATGGCTTATGGATCCAAGATCTCTTGTAGACTCCTTAGTTAAGGAGTGTGTGGTGGATTTGGGACCTTTCACCACTACCTTAGATCTTCATATCCTTCCTTTAGGATCTTATGGATTCATCTTGGGTATGGATTGGTTGTTTGCACATAGGGAAGGATGGATTGTTACCACAAGATCATATATTGTGCAAATTTTTGGGAGTTAGTTGGTGATTTTGGGGTCGGGAGACCCATTTAAATTCACACCATCTCTGTTATGTAGCTTAAGCGGTGTGTGTGATAGGGTTGTCAGATGTATGTTGTGATAGTCAGTGACAGATCAGAGGATGGGTCTAGTGGACCATCACTAGATGATCATCCCATTTTGAGAGAGTTTGTAGATGTGTTTCTAGGGGAGCTACCAAGGTTACCACCCCCAAGTGAGATTGATTTTCATATAGATCTGGTTCTAGGAGAAGAGCCTCTCTCATGAGAACCTTATAGTATGACTACCCCAGAGCTCTGTAAGCTCAAGTTGCAGCTTGAGGGCCTTATGTAGAAGGGCCTAATTCATCCTAGTGTGTCCCCTTGGGGTGCACCGGTGATCTTTGTAAAGAATAAGAATGGATCCTTGTGGTTGTGTATTGATTACCACCAAGAACAAATGTAACGATCAAGAATCGTTATCCCCTTCCGTGCATTAATGATTTTTTTATCAGATGAAGGGAGCCACAAATTTCTCTAAGATAGACTTTAAGTCAGGCTATCATCAGCTAAGGATTTCGGAAGTGGACATTCATAAGACTGCCTTCCATATGAGATATGGCCACTATGAGTTCACAGTGGTACCCTTTGACTTGAATAATGCCCCCACATTGTTTATGAGTTTGATGAATGGGGTATTTAGGACCTTCTTAGATCACTTAATTCTCATCTTCCTTGATGACATTTTGATTTACTCACGTATGCATGAGGAGCACGAGGGGCACATTTACTAGGTTTTTCAGTGTCTTTGGGAGCAGTAACTTTACGAGAACTTGGAGAAGTGTGCATTCTTTCAGGACGATGTGCAATATTTGGGTCATATCATTTATAGGGAAGGTATTGTCATCGATCCTTCCAATATTAGAGCTATTATGGATTATCCAACACCCACTACGTGACTAAGGTTGCAGCTTCATGGGACTTGAAGGCTAGTATCGGATATTTGTTCAGGACTTCTCTCTGATTACACACCCCATCACTTCCCTTCATAGGAAAGGGAAGAAGTTTATTTGTTAGACAAGTACAAGCAAGCCTTCATTACACTAAAGGAGTGTCTCACTACAACACCTATTCTTGTAGTGCCAGATCCACAGGGTGAGTTTTTATTTACATGGATGCTTCTTTAGAGGGATTTGTGGTGTGTTGATGCAGGAGGGCATTGTAGTGGCTTTTGAGTCTCACAAACTCAAATATTATGAGCATAATTATCTGACTCATGATCTTGAGCTTGCGGTAGTTGTGCACGCTTTTGTTCAATGGAGGCACTTTGTGCTTGGTCAAAGATTCACACTCAGGATAGATCACTTGATTCTTCGCCACATCTTCATGCAACCCAATCTCAATGCTCATCAATGGCATTGGATGGAGTGCTTTGTGAGTATGATATGGAGATAGAGCATGTGAAGGGGAATTTTGATGGTTTCTCGCTATAGCCAAATAGCCTTCTCAGGCATAGAGGTCAAATTTATGTTCCTAGAGAGGGAGGCTTGAGGTAGGACATCTTGGAAGAGGCACATCGTGCACCCTATTCAGCCCATCTGGGGTGAAGAGGATGCATGCTACTTTGAGACAGTTATATCACTAGAGAGGACTTCACAAGAGACGTGGCTCAATTTTTGTCATGATGTTTAGAGTGCCAGAAAGTGAAGGCCAAGCATCAGAATTTAGTTGGCCTTCTCTTTCCTCGTGTTATACCGGAATGGAAGTGGGACACCATTTCCATGGACTTCATTATTGGGCTACCGATGTTGAGATATCACCACGACGCCATTATGGTCATGGTTGATAAATTGAAAAAATTTGCTCACTTTTATCGGTGTGAAGGCCACTTATATAGCTAGTGTAGGGGTATATTTGGATGAGATTGTTAGGTTGCATGGGATTCCATGGAAGATCATTAGTGACCGTGATCCTTTGTATACTTCTCATTTCTGGACTACCATACAGCATGCCCTCAGGACGAGAATCAACTTCAATATAGCATATCACCTTGAGACAGATGGATAGACAAAGCGAGTGAATCAGATTTTAGAGGACATGCTCAGGATGTACGTGATGGATCAATAGTCTAGATGGGAGGAGTACCTATACTTGGTGGAGCTTGCCTACAATAATAGTTTTTAGAGTTCTATAGGCATGGCTCCTTTTCAGGCTTTGTATGGAAGAGAGTGCAGGGAACCTCTTAGTTGGGACAGGCTAGAGGATAGGGTTTCTCTTGGACCATCTTTGTTACAGGACATGGAGCAGTAGGTGGTTTTGATATGACAGAGATTGTAGGAGGCACATGATAGGAAGAATAAGTATGTAGATCAGCATAGGATGGACCGTTGTTTTGATGTGGGCATGAAGGTGTTCCTTCGTGTCAGGTCACACAAGAACCCTATACATTAGGAAAAAGTTCTAGGTTAGCCCCTAGATTTATGGTTCCTTTTGAGATCTTGGAGTGTATCGGCCCTTTGGCATACCGTCTAGCATTTCCACCTGACTTGTCTCACCTACATGATGTGTTTCATGTTTCAGTTCTTAGAAGATATGTTACAGATCCTTCTCATGTGTTAGATTGGACATCATTGCAAGTGCAGGATCAAGGGCAGGTGATGGTGGAGCCCATTTGCATCATATATTGCAGGACCCTATCCCTTCGAGGCAGAGAGGTTGATCAGGTCCGAGTGCAGTGGGATAGATATGATGAGACTATAGCTACATGGGAGGATGCTACCTTACTACGAGTTTAGTTTCCACATTTGTTCCAGTGACTTCTTGGAGGAAGTCGAGTCTAAGGGGAGGGGGATGTAGTGCCCACTTCCCATTGACACCTTTTGATACTAATCATGATACTGTTGATTATATTATGGACTTGATTATGGACCTTATTATAATATGATGATAGATGTTAGATCATGGATTATTATTGACTTGATTCAATTATGATGTATGATTATTATTACAGGTATTTTGGATATTGATGATGATATACTGTTTGACATGGTTATGTTATGGATATTGTGAGTAGACCTAAAAATGGAAATTATTGGATGATGATATAGTTGAAGATAAAGCGTAAACGATATTGTTAGATTGCTTTGATGTTGTTGTGATTCATATATCTAGATGATTTTGGGAATTATATTAATATTATTTTGGATGTTCTAATATGGCCATGATGTCGAAGGAGGTATTTGTGTTTTTTAGGTTAAAATATCACAACAAACATCAGGGGATTGGAGACCAACCACATTGGAATTCTTGATGAATTCAACAAGGTCACAATGGCAACTTATTTTGTTTATGTGTGGTTGTTTTGTTAGGGGTACCCATGGGGGAAACCACCTTTAAATGTGACCAAGGGGTTATGTGTATTTATTTATTTTACCCTTTTGTTTTATGTTGCATGTGTTTATTTTGTGATGCTTTTACCCCTTTCTTTAATTTTAAATGGTGTGTAAATTTTGTGAGTAATCATATTGTTAAAATAAATAAATCAAATATGTCATAAGAAGGTAATTAATGAGAGTTGTTGGCCATGATTTAAAGTGATATAAGTATGTGTAAGAGATATGTAAGTGATGTGTAAGTTAACTGTTGAGTGAGAAACACTCCACCTTCTTGGAAATTCGAAATTGTCCTTGGAGGATGATTTTGGAGGCTTGTGGGACAAGTTAAAATTGTCCCATACCTCTTAAATTTATTTACCAACCATACCTATGGTTGGAGAGTTGAAATTTGAATTTTATAATGCTTTTTGAGAAGGCAATTTGTAGGTTTTAATTGTACTTTTCTTACATGTTGTAATTTCAGTCCTTTGGGGTGTGGGTTTGTTTTGGAGTATGTAAGTAAACTGTCATATTATTCACCCACCTATTTATTGCACACTGGAGAATGAAGTTGACCTTGTTTTGGGGTTGAGGATGTGTGATGTGGCATCCTACATGGATCCACCTCATCCTCTTCCCTTCCCTCTTCTATAAAATTCAATTTGCTTTCCTTATTTGGGGTTGCTTCACTTTGGAGACTTGCTTCTTGGGTGAATTATTTTGTTGTTCTTGGGAGCTCTTGCTTTTGGAGTAGTTGGAAGATTGTGGAATACTTGTGCTTGGTTTATTTTTTGATTGTTTGCTTGGAAACAACTGCTATTTGGAACTTGGGAAACTCCATCATGGAGAGGTAGGAACTTGGCTCTTGAAATGCTCTTCTTGTATGAATGTAAATGTTAATGTATGAATGTTTTGGTATGTTGTGGGTTGTTGGGTAGATGGCCTAGGTATGGTGTAGGAGAAGACTATGGGGTTTAATTTGTGGGAGGCACAAGTGTGTTTTAGGGAGGTATAAGTGTGGAGGGAGTTGGGATTTGGGTTCCACCTTGCAAAGAAATAGCTTGCATTTCTTTACTCATTATGGGGTGCCATAAGAGGTTGGGGAGGCATAAGGAAATGTGAGGAATAAGGGGTACTTTGGGGAGGCATAAGGAATGTCAGGGCTGTGATATACTATATTTTGGTAGTTTGTAATTCAAGTGGTGATACCCATTTCCCCTTTTGGGAGGCATAAGAAGCATCCCCCATAGTTTCTTGCTCCTTTGGCTTGCTTGATAAAGCCTTAGTATTGTTTGTCATGTTTTAATGTAGTTGTAAACTACATTCAGTTTTTGGAATTGTGTTTTATTGTGAAAGTGTTGCTTGCGTGTTTTGTGGAAGCTTGTTGTTGCCATGATTTGGATCACATCTTTTATTGCATTGTGGGTGGGCTTAGGGGCCGATGAAGAAGGATGGATTCTCCTCTTCATTGGATGTCTTGGTTGGGTGGAGAGTATTGTGTTTCCCCTACTCTTTTTGTGATTACAATGTGGGAGAATGAGATATGTGCACTTTGTTGTTCTAGAGATGAGAATAAGATAGTTTAACAGTCCCTTGCTGAGATAAAGTTTATTGTAACCTTTCCCACTTGTAGTGGAGGAACTTGTAAATGTTTTGTAATAGAAAGATGTGGTATTTTTATGAAAGTTGTGAAGTGAAATGTAAAAGAAATAAACTCTGTGTTCAGTCTTTGAAAGAATGTGAAAGAATTGTATTCTGTATGATGAACTCGAAGAATGAAAGAAAGGTTGTAAAGTTGTATTTTGGAATCAATAAAGGATTGCATTACCTTCTCAATTTGTATTGTTGTTTTAATATTGAACATCTAAATGTGAATTGAAATCTTTGTTTGAAATAAGTAAATGTGTAAGAAGGAAAATGTAGAACTCTATCTTTTGAAATGTGTAAAGTTGAAAATCAGAATTGTATTTTGTTTTTATTTTTGAATGGTTGGAATTGAATCAACTAAATGTATTAGATTTGAATTGGAGCACATTATAATACTTGGAAGAATAAAATGGCAATTAAACCCTTTTAAATTTGATCTCTGCTATGTATTTTCAAATGGTAATTACTTTACCTAAAATGCACAATTCAAACCTGCAACAATGGAATAATAGATTAAACGATTAAAATGAAGTAGTTTTCCCTAAACGAATCCAACTAGACAAAAATAATTAAAATAAATCTTTCAAAACCTGGCAAAATTGAGTTCAAAGCTTTCACTGTTGTTTTGCTGTCAAAATTGTAAACTTTCGAATTGGAACTCTATCAAATAGACCTACCTCACAAAATTAACCTAAATCCACCTAAGAACAATTCTCCATGTCTATTTGACATGTTGAGAGAGGAACAAGAACAAATTGAACAAAATTTTATAAATTAAAATTTACAAATTCAGACTATAAAAACCTGCTGATTATTTTCACAAAATTGACCCCTTAAACTATATCAAAATTTAAAACTAATGAACCCTGTGTAAAGAGGACGTCGAGATATTTCTAGAAAGTCCTCGTTTTCCCAAAACTAAGCTCTCTATCAAAAGTTATGGCCTTTTGAAGTTTTTCTTCACTTGGCATAAAAAAAAGGGGAAAATTTTCCCTAGGAGGCCCGCAGCACCGAATTTTTCCCTTGGAGCTTTTAAAAAATTTTGAATTTTTTTCTAATTTTTCCTAGCTACCCCACCAGCCTATAGCCAATCAGAAGCTACCACGTGGCACCATGATGTGTCAGTAGAGGGACGGATCTCTTTTAAACTTAGCGCTCCTAGAAAATTTTGGGAAAATTTTCCAAATTTTCTCTACACGCTGCCCTGACCAACCAAAGGATGCCATGTGGCACAATGAGGCATCAGCGGAGGAGCGCACAAATTTTCTCCACTGACTCGCAACCAATCAAAGGCTTCCACATGGCATCATGAGGTGTCGGCAGAGGCGCGGGTGAATTTATCCCTTTTCTCTTTCAGGGCGTGAAACCTTATTTCTCCCAACTACTCCTTTTTATCTGCGTTGGCTTAGAAGGTGCCAGTGTCCCTAGCGGACTCGTGGGGGCACGGGCACAAAGTTAGTTTTTTACCCATGCTAGAAACTTTCAAAAATTCTCTCCACGGCTCGCCGACCCACCCTTAGGGTAAATTTTCACCCCTAGGCCCGCAAGCCCGCTCTTGGGGAAAATTTTCACCCCAAGGCCCACCGACCCATAACTTGAAAAATATGAGGAGTTAGGAGGACTTATTTATATCATTGGAAAGGTGAGGAAATTTCCTATTCAATGGGAATAATTTAGGAAATTTTTAATGCGTTAAATTTAAGAAAAATCAAGTTGAACCTTTAATCCTATTAGAGAGTGGGTATGGTGAGCAATTACCCTCTAAACCTTATTGAACCTTATAACCCTAAAATTTGGACCTTATGACCTCTAATAATTGTTAATAAAGGAAAAGTATGTTCTAGTGAATTAGAATTGTTCTGGAACTTGTTAGTGTCAGTTGTTGCCTTGTAACCTGGTTGTAGACTCTTTTAAACAAAAAAATTATTCCATAATTTTCCTAACTAATCCTAGGTTGTTCTTGGGTCTCAAGTGGGTTGTTTTTAGTGAGCGTTAAAGTTCCCACCTTAAATCCCTCGAAAACATAACTCAAAATCCCAACACAAATCTTATGCCTCCTTCAAGATCCTCTTATGCCTCCCACATTCTCTTATGTCTCCCTAGTAAGAACTAAGTATGAAATGGAAGCATTTTCATATCGAAGGTGGGGCACCCAACCCAAACTCCCTCCCAAAACATGAAATTAAATATTATTCCTCTCTAAATATAAAATCCCCATATCCTTCTCCTACACCATACTTAGGAATTCTACCTAATAACCCAACAAGCATACAAACCATTCACTAACTTAAAATATACACAGATAAAAGAAAACAAATAAAACAAGGGTGGAGTTCCTACCTTTTCATGGTAGAAGTTGACCAAAGAGTCACCCTCAAAGCTCCTACAAGCTCCAAAACTTCAATAAGCACTACAAAATTTCAACTCCCTAAAATACAAGAGCACAAAATGAAAAGAAGTAACCCCTAAACAAACAATTAAACTTACACAAATAGAAAAAGGAAAGATGAGGTGAGGTGGCTCCATGTAGGATGCCACATCACTTATCCTCAACTCCACATCACAAGTAAAACCTAAACCCCAATGCACAATAAATTAGTGGTTGAGATGATTGAGAATTTTCTTACACACAGAATAAAAACCCACACCCCCTTAGGAAAAATTTTTAAAACTCATGTAAGAAAAGTGCAATAAATGTAACTTTTTGTCTTAAAAAACACATAATGGGGTCTATTTTTAACCCCCAATCCATAGGTAGGGTTGGTATAATAAATTAAGAGGTGTGGGACAAACTTAGCTTGTCCCACAAGCCTACAAAAATGGCACTTAAGCCCAAATCTAAAATTCCAAGGTAAGGTAGAGTGTACAACACTCAAAGTCACTTACACTCAATCAAAATCACATAGTCCAAAAGACCAACAACTCTAATAAATGACCCTTTTTGTCACATCCATAAATAACTTAATAACATGATTTATTTACTTAATAAAGGCACATTAATCAACAATGATTAAATAAATTACATCACAAATAAACCACATACTCTACAATAAATAAAATAAAAGGAAAAATACACACAAATCCAATGGTCACAATTGGAGGTCATCCCCCATGGGGACCACCCAACAAAATAAAACAAAAAAATAACATTACACAAGTTGCCATGGTGACCTTTGTTGTATCCATCCAATATTCCGTTGTGGTTGGTCTCCAATCCCCATTTTGATTATTGTGATATACTTACCTGTAAAATCACACAATACCTCCTTCTACCTTGTGGCCACATGAAAACCATCAAAGATAAAATATACACACACAAATCAATAATCATCTTCATATAGCTAAATCATCATCTATACTAAACAATGCTATCATTTGTCTAAAATTTCAACAACATCTCAACTTTTTCTTTTATCAATATCACAAGATCATGAGCTTAGTTCAAAAGCTAAATCCTACTCAACACGATGATAATTATGAATGTCAGTAATATACATGCCAGCAACACATCATCATAATCAATATAAATTTCTCTTTATATATCTAAGAATCCACACAACCATATTATGAATCACAATCCATCAGTAATAAAAAAACATCTATCATTGAACATCAAGCTAAACCAAAATGATACAATAACATCCATGTCTATAGTCAACAGTAATCAATATCATAATTTAATAGGTGGAACTCCCTATTCATGCTCCCTCCACAACACCAACAAATTTCCATTTTGCCTCCCAAAGTGGTCCCATTTTATTTCTCCCACACATCTTAAGGCCATACTACACCAAATCACAAACAAAAACACATATAAACACTCATTTGTAAAACACATAAATAAGTAAATGAAAAACAAGGGCATAAACCCTACCTTTCCATTTTATTTTCCACAATATTCAATCCAAAATCTTCAATCCCTTCCAAAATCAAGAAAATCACCAAAAACAATCCTCTAAGAAGCTCCAACCAAGAAACCCAATCCAGTTCAAAAGAGCAAGTGTGCAAAATGAAAATGAGTAACCCCCAAAACTTCAACACAACATCAATAAATAGAAAAAATGATGGGAGGAGGTGGGGTGGCTCCATGTAGGATGCGACATCCCCTCTCCTCCACTCCACATCACTTGGTCAAACATCAAAACTAAGGCCAATCAATAGGTAAGGTAAGGATATGACAAGTTTCCTTCCACACACAAACACTTCCCCATACTCACAAATGCAAGTAATAAAAGAAATTGTAAGAGAGTAATTAATTTCCTCTTTTCTCCCCCAAAACACATAATGAGGCCTAAACTCAACCCACCACATCATGGGTATAGTTGGTAGGTGACTTTAAGAGGCACGAGACAAGCTTAACTTGTCCCACAAACCTCTAAAATTTGCTCCAAAGTCAGATTTCATGATTTGAGGGGTGGGTTGAGTACACACATAAAAATAAATTAAAATCAAAAATGAAAAAGGCCACACATACTCTTATGGTCACATTTTGAGGTCACCCCCCCACGGTGACCCCCTCACAACTCAAGGAATCACAAAACACTGCAAAAGACGTGAACTTGCCAAGGTGACCATGTTGCCGATAACCAATATTCCTCCAATGTTGGTCTCGTAACCCCCTTCTTGTTGTCATGATTTAAATTTCCTACAACCAATCAAACAATAACCCTTCGTCCTCAAGGCCACATTACATACATCGAGAAATAAAACATATATACATATCATCTAACAACATCATATACATATCTATCAACCACATCATACATGAAGCTATGTCATCATCATTAGAATTAGGAAGTTTATCGATTATTTGAAATCATGGAACATCTCCATTTGATAAATCATAACATCAATAAGATCATAAGGTTAGTCCAACATCCAAACATAGGAAATGTGTCATGAATATGTTGTGTCTGTATAAAATCAAAACAAGGCACATCAACATGTATAAAATTGTCCACCAATGTCTGTTAGGAGATCATAAACCAAAATATGAATCACGATATATCGATAATACAAATTTTTGTATAGTTTATCACCTAATAATCAAAACATAACAATATTGTCTTTGTCTCTAGTCCACAATAATAAAATCATAGCAAGATAAATTTCGAAGAGGAGTGGACATTACAGTTATCATTGAAGAATTTAAAATATTTTGGTAGAAGTAATCAGTAGTCTAAATGGAATCATCTATATGTTTATGGGTTCAACAATAATTTTCATCACCGCATCCTTTATTTCCTTTGAAAGGTTATTCCATCAACATCCTTGAAGATGAAAAATAGTCCTGTTAATAAAGAGTCTTGCAACAAATGGAAAACCACTTTAAATCTTCTAAGGTATTGTCGATAAGAGTATTGATATGATTCAAAGCATCTTCCTCAGTAGAACAGGATTCTCTTTCATGTAACACTCTATACATGAAGCATTCTCTCCATGGAATTTCTCATCCTTCAATATAAAATAAATATATGTTACATTCTTATAAAACAAATAAATATATATGTGTTCAATAAATAAATAAATTTTGAATACTTGAAAGTCTTTGTAGTCATCCAATAATCTAGCACAAAATGATACATGGGTCTCAATCTTCTTAATTTTCTTCAAAATGTCTTCGGGGAGAAAGGTTTCCATTAAAATTAGTGGATGCATTGTCACCATTGATGCTGCAATACTTGTTGTTCCATTTTTCAAGTATTCATTAAAGGTTGGTATTTGGTCTGTCGCAATCCACTAGGCTTCTTTTAAGTATGATAAGATGTAACTTTCCCACTACAATACACATATAGAACATTAACAATTTATCTTAAATATTATCTAGGTCAGGTTGTCTAAACATTGACTAGCCAATGATAAAATACATGTTAAGAACTAAATAAATATGTCATTGGGTTGTCAATGTTTCAACTATTGGATGTAGGTTTGGATAATTTTTTCCTTTAAATAACTAAACATAATGAGCTAATCTATTTGTAACTAGATATATAGTAATGTAATTGACTTCAAAACTAACATGATCTGCTAAAATTTATAAATTAAATCTTACATATTGTTGCATATATTTCGCACACGATGACCATGACTCTTCTCTGCTTTGAATGTTATTTCCTCCAATGTCTCAAAAGTGAAAACTATTTTTCAACCTCCACAATATTCTTATCCCATCTAAAAGAAAAATGGACAAATATATAAACATCAAAATATATTTCAAATATAGGGTCATAATGAAAAATAAATATACAATTTGAAGAGATTATTACTACCGTAGGTACACATAAAATGATTCAAATAAAAATTGGTGGATTTAAATTTGGATAAATTTGCAATTTTTTTACTAATAAGTCTACATCAAAGAATAGATAGTGAACTACTTACTTAATTAGTGCGGTTGTGAAAGGTTTGAGCTCTTCAAAAGTACCGTATGTATCATAAATATCATCAAGGAGAGTAAGCAAGGTAGAAAGTTTGGTAGCACCATTCCGCTCGTCGTGTACTTTGGCTCAAACAATCCACATATCCACCGGAAGAAGTACTCAACATGTCTATGCCTAAAAAAATTCATTTGCTTCTCTCTCTCACTCCACCATCTTGATATGAGTTTTAGCTCGTTCTGATATTGAGCTTGCAATATATTAAAGTCCAATTTTGCTAGCTCCAAAATATTTTTCCCAACAATCCTAATGAAAGAAGTTAAATTATTAATATAGCATTAGTAGAGAAGACCATTGTGTGTTGTATGGTTAGTGAGTACCTTTTTTTTTTCTTAAAATCAATTGGTATAAAGTTCAACATATAGTCAACCATCCCTTTTTACCGTTGTACCATGAGCAGATGGACTATATCAACAGTCACTTTTATATTGAAAGTACTAATGATGTCACCCTATACAAGCCAATCTTCTAAACAATTATCTGGTAAGAGAGGTTCTGAATTCTAATTAGGTAGATGGGCATACTTATAAACTTCGTTCATGATCATCCAAGAGTCGTCCAGGCTATATATTTCTATACATTTCCCTGCCTCCCATCGTGGAACTCTGCATTTCCATGGATATTTAAGAACGTATTCAACCTGCACAGGATTAAAACAACGGGCATGAAAATAGCAAAATTAAAAGTCTTAAACTAGACTTTCTGTTAAGGAGTTTGCCTCGCGCAAAAGTTGGCTTTTCTGTTGTAATTTTTGACTTTCATCATGGACTTGTTCTAGGTATTGACGGGCGAACATTTCAGCGTCTTTCAATATTTTCTCTCCCCGAAAAGAAAGCTCGGAAGCTCGATACAAATTCAACGTGCTCCTCAATTGGGTTTCATGTTCAATGGACTCTGGGTAAGAAAATTGTCCCTTTGCATCTTTGAAGATCTGAAACACATCTGTTTAAACTAAGAAATGTTATGAAACTGAACAAAATGGTATGATATGCTCTCTTACTGTTTGTTTCAAAACCAACCATCAAAATGAGAAACAAAATACCTGGAGATACATCATATCCATTGATGCGCAGAATACGAAATCCCAAAGCAGTAGTGTTGAGGTCGGCAGTGGCATTTTCGCTGCATTTTTCATTCCAGTATCTACGATGGCCATTTTTATGGTATATAATTAGTATCACTTCAAGCATTCGATAATTACTTTTAGCATTTTGATTAATTTAACAGTAAGAGATTTAATGTTTCCAGTCTATATAATTACTGAAAACGATATTCTTAAAAAAAAAAAAAAAAAGAACTGCGATACTTTTTAACTGTGATAAAGACATAGAAAGGCACTATGCATACTTGTAAACATCATCAAGAATAGTTTTTATTTCCTCCAGAAAATAGCGGTCAATTCCAAATCGTTCCACAATGTCAACGATCCAGAGTCGGTGAAGGTCCTCTGAGAAACAGTGGTTTCTCCATTTTCCATAAGCGTATTGAATATATCCTTGACCTCCTTTACAAAGGTTTGAACCCTCTCACAATACGAAGATGCCTGTCATCTCGCACAGGAAACAAATATATTAGTGTTATCTCGAGAAAAAACAAACACAGGCAACAAAAGCTTAAAGGTTAGCATTTAATTCACGTATGGCGATGAAAGAGACTGTATGAAATCGTTGCTCCATATGTTGGCATGATGATTTCCTTTTCGTCGATGAATTGAATTCTCTTTCCCATTGGGTTTCGGAGGAACTTCTCCATTCAAAATTAGTTGGTGTTTTTATTTGATTATTTGATGGTTGAAAATTAATAGATATTATTTGGGAAGGAACAATCTAAGCCATGGAATAGGTGTGGGACATGAAATAGTGAATTCCCACATTTTTAAATGAAGCGTTCACATTCATTGACATTTTATAGCCATGGAATAAGTGTGGGACATGTAATATTAAATTCTTACCTTTTTCTTTCCCTTGGCATTATTTGATGAGAAACAAATAAGACCTCTCTTACAATGGTGAAATACTAATTTTCTCTTTTGTCACACAAAATTCAAAAGAAGCATCAAGACCTCATCCATTGACATCTTATATAATGAATAAACTTATTTTACTTACGGTGAATCATAATTTGAGGAAATAGGGAGATTTCTTTTGATTGTATTTTATAGTTGTGGGGGTAAAAATTAAACCATGGATTTTATTAAACTCTATTCTCTAAACAATTAGAAATTTTAACAAATGAAAATTGTGATTTTGAAATTTGAAATTGAAATATATACACAAGGGTGAGTTGGGTTGTCGGATATTATCTCTTAATTACTCACGGTAAAAAATTAAAAAAATAAAAAGTGGTAAGGATTTTTACGTTGGTGATTATTAAGACCGATTTAATGTGAAGAAATAGTCTTAAATAGGAAAATCATTTGAATTAATTATTAATATCTAAATTGGAATGGCGTAATATCTAACTTTCCAAATTATTTATTGTTTTCTTAGGTTATCAAGGATTGTCTATGACATTTGATGTAGTGCCATTGACGACGAGGAAGACTCATAACACTTTGAAAATGTTGAGACAAACTACCAATGCAAGTGGCATAATTTAAACAATCCCGATTATTATGTGACTATTTTTCTCGTAAACAAAGATCATACGGAGAACTTTCACATAAAATCTAGAATTCAGATCTCGAGTATATAAAAATAATCTAATTTAAATTATTTTTGTTAAAAAAATTAATTAGATTTTTAATTATGTATTTAAAACTATAACATTTTTGAATATTTTGAAAGTTAAATTTTAGTTTTTTAAAAGTAAAAACGAAAAATTAAAAATTTTGAAAGTTATTTTTATTTTAAAATTCCTTTTGAAAGTTGGTTTTCCATATTTATCTTTCTACCATATTCACAAATAACAGTAACTATTACAATCGTGGGTCCTAAACCAGATAGTACGATGTATTGCTATCCTCACGAGTCACATTTCTTGTCTATGTGATGACGATGAGCATGCTTACTTGAGTCACCAAATCACATGTGTTTCATGTTTCTCGATTTTATTTATTTTTAAATTGTTCTTGGCGACATCATACAAACATCGATATTTATTGCTTTCGAATTTAAGGTAAACATACAAACATCGATATTTAAATCACGGATTAAATATTACGGTACCATGAATTGTGGGCCTCGAATTTCATGGTTTCTACAGTGTTTAACATTAATCTCATTTCTTTTTCTTCTTTTAATTGTTTAGGATTAGGTTGTTGATTTTTCAATTTTCATTTTCTTTCTTTCTTTAAGATTCGGTTGTGGACTCTTTAAATTTCATTTTTCTTCCTTTATTTTTTTAAGGTTGAGGTGTGGACTGTTTGAATTTTATCTCTATTTTTTCAAAGTTGAGGCTAAGACCCTTTCTTTTTATATATATGATTGAATTGTCGATCGTTTAAATTCTATCACTTTTCTTTATAGGATTTGATTGAAAACCATTTAAATTTTCAATTTTTTTATTTTAGTGGTTGTTGAATATAATATATTTATTTTAATAGGGGTTTTATTCATGCGATTTATTATTTTAAAAAATTAATAAGATTGGCATTTAATCGTTTATTTGTATTTTACTTTACACATGTGATCGTATTATTACAATCAATAAATATATATCTTTTTTGAAAATGAAGGCGATAGAAAGGGGTGGGATCCTAGATCTAGTTCTAATGTTAATGTTGTTGTTGGGACATGGACAAGCATAATGGTTAGATCTGGAGTTGCGGGAGGCGCATGGGAAATAGGGGAATCAGATCTCCTTATATCATCTCTTATGTGGATCATTGAAGGCCCTTCCCTTTATGTTCCAGAAGCATGGGTGGAGAAGGAAAAAAGGTACTATTTTTCTCTCGTAGGATGATTTCCTTGGATTAGGTCCAATATAGACTCGGTGAAAGCTTGTGTTTACATGAAAAGGAAGCCTTTGGGAGGTATAGAGTTAATCGCCACTGCTTTCAATTCTTTCTTTTCAAATTCATGTTGGAAGAAGATCTTCTTAATGTGATCAACGGAGGGCCACGGCTATTTGGTAAAACTCTTTTGCACATCTGCAGATGGTGCCCTAGTCTAGATTTATGGAGCATGGTACCTTGTGTCTTCCCATGGGAAACTAAAATATTAAAGGTGTTGGATTTTGGGGGTTCGAGGTATAAAGATTATGTGAGGAACATGTTTAGCCGTCTGGATTGTGAAGTAGAAGTTTTAAAGGGCCAACTAGATGATGGATGGAGCCGTGTGGTGCCTAGGAATTTGAGGCATAAATTATTGCATGCTAAACACGATTGTCATTCATTGATATATTGTTGTTAGTTTTGTGGTGCTCGATCCGGTTTTGGGCTAGTCTTTTTGTTTGTGCAGTTGTTTTTGATGTTTGGTCTTGTTTTGTTTCTCGTTATGCTTATCGATATATCTCGATTGTAGATTCCTTTTGTAATAGGGTAGGGCTCTGCCAAAACTCTCCTTTTACCATATATATATATATATATATATATATATATATATATATATATATATATATATATATATATATAATGTAAACCTTAAATTAATAATTGATTTATAAGTTGTAGTCATTCTCTTATAGGTTTCTTTGCTTTAATTGCATAAAATATAATAAAAGTTAGAAAATAATTCTCTTATAGGTTTTGATATTGAGCTCGATGTGTGGGATTGAAGTTGTAATACGTATGACTCTTAAATTAGAATAATATGTATTGTTCATTGTAACTTTTGTCATTGCTCTCTCTCACCATTTCTAATAATGTTGTTGTAGATTATGATATTGGAACATGAGAAATCACTTAATACATATCGTTCGAGAAAATGTATATAGCATTTATTGTATATAATAATTTTAAGTTTTAAACTATTCATATCTCAATATTCTCATACCCTAGTTCCAATGTTTGACACTAGAAGAAAACAAAATATTCTTTAAGAGTCTTATTTTCAAATATTCTTTTACCATGTAAAAATATTATAAAACAAAAAATATAAATAAATTAATACCATAACAACTAACTAATTTCAGACGGGCATATTTAAATTTATTATTCAGAGATATCCTTTTGAGGGGGATTTGTCAGAAAAAAATTATTTCCGCTGGGTGCATTTTGTAAGCATGGTTGATTCTATTTACTTGTCCATACTAAAATTATTACTTTTATTTACACATTTCCACCCACATAAATAAGCGACAAACCATAAAAATCTATATCTTTCGTGCTAATTGCTTATTATTACCTCTCTACCGTGCTACAATTCACTTTTATATGGTTCATATATATTCAAAAAAGGAATTAATTTCACTTTAGGTTTGTTAGTTTGGATGGATCAAAATACACATGTCATTTCATATTCTTCCACACAGTGCAGAGAAGCTGCATAAGTTTTAATCAGAAAGCATTATTACACTGATAACTGGCATCCAAATTGGACCGATTCTTGCAAATATTTACAAAATATAGATATCATATGGCTATGTATCCATTAGTTGATGAAGTAAGCATACTTCATAGAATTGTCCATCTGGCTCTATTAACTACCATTATAGTGCCACATCAGAAGAAAAAAATATAAATTAAATGCAGTGGTTTAATGGGGAGTGGCGTGTGCTGGCAATGCTGTGTGGAAGGAGTTCTGGAAAGGTATGGGCGGCTATTCAGACTTGTCATTTTCAATGCATAATAATAGAAGTGCTTTATTTGAGATGCAGAGGTATTTATCACCTGAAACCCAATTCAACGTTGTGAATTTAGCAGTAGTTAGATAGTTACAGTGAGGGAAAATTTCACAGATGGGAATCAGGTTATGCACAAAATGGTTTTGTGAGATGGCTTTAGAAACTTACAAGAAAATAAAACGAGCATGCATAAACCAAAACTTCACAGCACTTGCACATGTCCTCACTATCTACACTAAATGGGATACAAATCAAGTGATGGGTAGGCTCTGAGCTATTGGGTAGAAGCCATTTATGGCTTGAAATCAACGAAGATGTTATTCTTTTGCATTAAGACTGTTGTGTTTTCTCTCGTTGTAAGGTGAGACTCGTATACGGATGAGAATCTTATTTCACTTGCATTAAGAAGTATATTGTTTTCATTGATGTGAGATTTGGAAAGGGTATGGGCATCCTCACGAAGTTGTGTCGTTATCTCACCAAATACAACCAGTAGGCACCCACAATATTGGTATAACTTTCTTGCATACTCTCAGCCTATGTTAAAATAGGAACTTTTAAGTAGGGCATGGACGCACACCGGACTATAATTGTAATTCCCTATCGTTTCACCTTATGGATGAAGATGGGAGATCATTTCTTCAGGAGGGGTACCGAATCTTCTCGTCGTGCGAATAGCTTCCATTTAGCTCATTACGCGATCACCACAACGTATGCACAACTTTGGCCTTGGTGCATTGTCAGGAATTAACAACTCGCGGATAAACCCTAGTCCGGCTACCTTGTCGATCGCCACCGGGATGAACTTTGTGCCATTTAAATAACCTCAAATTCTGCATTATGGTTACGCTTGGATGGACTATTACCCCATGACGGTGTATGATTTGTTGACAATGTCGTAAAGCTTCGGTGTTACTCAAAGTTTGTTGGGAGGTCGGTATTGGGGAATTCGACCAAGTCCGGTGAGGAGAGATGATTTTGATAAGGTTCCGGTCTAGTGAGATTGTAATGCTAAGGTTACAGCGTCATTAACGAAGATATTAACAATATAGATATAATTATATAATTGGTTGTAAAATAGTGATGATAATGTTGTTTTACATAATTAAAAGGGGAGGTAGAATTGTTATAGGTGGGTACACCCTCATCCTCACCGCAAATTGCTGTTTGGTCAACCTTGGGTAATTTTTTATTAACTCCAACCAAAAGAAAATTTTAATGTGCGGTGGGCACTAGCCTATCCTATCGGAGAGTGGGTGGAGGATCTTGTATTGTTCCAACTGATGCGCATTCATGCCCTTGAAAGTTGTGAAGCTTCTTGTAGAAGCCACCTAGCCCGCAACCCCGTGCCTTATCCAAGGTATTATGCTCTGAGTGTTCCTGCAAAATGACCTCTTCTCCTTTCATTTTCTCCTCCTCTACGGCTTTGGTGATGGTTGCCTCTTGTTCTCCTACGTTTTCAGCTTCCACTGGCTTTCCCATAGTCTGGCATGCATTGGATGGGTGTGGGATTTTGGGAGAGCGTCTAGAGCATTGGAAAAGGTAGGGGTAGTGTTGAATAAAGGCGCACAGGCATGAGCCATTTTCCCTTCCCCAAATTTTTCATTTGTATTAATTACATGATTATTGCTTGTTCTCCATGTAAATGGTTGCTGTGTTATTTTTGGTAGCTCTGCATGGGAAAATTTTCATTTGAAATGTTGTGTGGTTGTTGTTTGACTTCCCTGTATAGATTGCAGTCTTATTTTGCTAAGATCTGCATGGGAATTTTCTTGATATGTTTGTATTATGCTTGTGGGAGTAGTATTGTCCCGCGACCCAGGACTAGACCCCAACGTGGCAATGAATTCTTGATTGTTTAAGTTATGTTCCTTTTTTAAAAGCTGTGATGAACATTCTTTTGTAACCATTTTGTTATAGAAGGGGAAAGGTAATAAAATTCAGGGTCTCACCAGTGGCTCATGTATTGCTTGACATATTTATGATATCACGGGCTGGTATAAGTTTGGTCTGGAAATGATATTGGGAAAATCTGGCTCATCATTTTACCAATACAGATTTTGGTATTCAGGGTGTAGTTGGCTTAGAGTTGACTCTTGGTTGAAAATAGATTTAAGTAATCTTCCGGTTCCCTAGAATGGCCAAAATTGGTATTGACTCATTCCAAATTCAGACCTCGGAAGTCAATGGAAGGCTGTGACATAATAACTTTCTAATTTATTAAGAACCCATAATGGTCTATGTAATATGCTCACCTGATTTGACCAAATACAACTAGATAATTGGGTTTATGACATTATCATATCAGTACTTTCATTTTGCTGAATCTAGCTTACATACCTCACTTAAGATGACATTAAAATTTTAGTATCTTGGCCAAGGATACCATTGTCAGTCCTACATTTGATTGATTCCCCTAACTTGTTTTATGAAAGGCCCACCGAATTCTTTGTGATGGAAAATTTGAGGGATTATTCTAAGGAAATCCTTACTCAATCCATTAAGGAGAATACTTTAGGTATTTGGGGCACTCACTATTTAAACTGGGATATCCTATGCACTTGACACAACTTTAGAAGTTTTCCTAAATTTTATAATTATAAGAAACCATTTTTTTGTCGGAAGCACCCACGGTAGTGGGTGCATTAATGTTGTTTTACCCTTCCAAGTAATGAACAATGATGTATATGTTGGAGATGTTGTATACATAGAATTAAGATTTACATGTGAGATGCATTGGAATCTCTAAAAGGTAAACTACATTTACCCCAAAACAATAATTTTGTTATGAAACTTTTCTTCGTTAATTTAATAAGTCAGTTAAAATTGTATAGCATTGAAATAGTTACTATGTTGGGAATGAAGGGTTTTCGTTGAGGGATGTGTCGATTTTTGTATTTTGGTTTTATAGTATGCATTCAAATTTTATCTTATCTTATGCAGATGTTGTTTGTGTGTGTGTGTGTGTACACATACACACACACACACAATATTAAACAACACCTCGGAACAACACCTGCATTCTTTAAGGTGTATGCATGTGAAATGTATTCCCTATCACAGGATCTTTGGATAGGTATTTTTGAGTGGTTATAATACCCCCTAGGCTCCATGTTTTTTTGTGGGCTTGTGTGGCACTCTTGGATTCAAGTAGGGATGTTCGAAATAATTTAACTAGTTATCTTCCTTTTGTAATTATCAGGAGATTTTACTATTCCATATTGGGTGGTTGTCGTACAATTCCCTTATTCAGTTTTGTGATTGTGAAGTTGTTATTGTTATCATTACTTTAAAAAAAAAATTAAAAAAAAAAAAATAAAAACATGTATTATGTGGGAAATATGTGATAATTGGAATGTATGGTGTAAGAGTAACTTTGGATAGAAAATACACATTTTAGCCTTCATACATCATGCAGTTGTGCCTTTTGTTAACTAGGTATCTATTCTGTATGCATCCATATTAATTGCATATTGCTTATGTCATGGAATGGAAATCATGCACTAGTCATTCAATTATTTCTGATGAGATATCTAGGAAAGGGAATGCATGCTCATGCCAGTTCTCCTGAACTGACAAAAGCTAACGTGTTTTACAAGTTGATTATCTGAGCTCAAACATGAAAGAAGTGGTTGCTGTAATTTTCATAGATGATAATCATTAGGGTGTTTGCAAACTTTTTCCTTGGTTCACACATAACACACACACACACACACACATTTGTGTTTTTAGGATTTACCATAGAATTTTTCTATGATATTTTATGGGCTCGGAAATTGAAGGAAAAGAAAAAAATGTAGAAATGTTACTATTTCAATACTTTAAGAACTTTGAAAAGGGATTAACACATCATTAATTTTGCATAGCTAGAAGATTATAAACGAATGTACTATGTTTTAGACATTCCGTACTTTTAACATACTTTTATAGTAAACACTAATCAATTGGAGTTTGTTTCCTGTCGCATCAAACTATAGTATCTTTATTCTAAGCTTGTCTTACTTGGCACAAAATCCAATGTCATAAATATATTCCTAATGGAAATCTGATCAAATCTCATGACCATGAGACTCTTATTTTACATTTCATCATGTTAGAGCACCCTAACTGTTTAAGGCTTAACGGAAAATATTAGTTCTTACCTTCTCTTTAACATCGGTAAAAGAATAAAATCTAACCTTATATTTTCACCACCAGGCCCCAAACAGGTAGATAGATCTTGTATATTGTTAGGAGATTTGAGACACGTGAAAAATTCTAGGGATGATTCCCTATGTAATTTCTTTTAAAAAATAGATTCGAACGTGTGTATGAGGTTTGCACCATTTGGGGTTTTGTACTTTGATATTGTATCTTTGCAAAATAAATAAATAAATGGTTTAATACACATCATCATTGTCAAGTCCCTAAAGGGAGGTTTGTAATTCAATCATATAATTCTAATGAGGGCTCAAATTGAAAACAAGTAATCACTAGTACACAAATGAGAAAAGTAGAAACGTAAATAATTTAATTAATGTATTTAAACCATTTTGTGGTATGGAGTTAAACATGGAGATGGGATTTCAATGTGATCCTAAGTTCCCTAAATGATGAATTAAACCCCTTTATACTTTTGGTGCTTGATTTGATCTCGCCCCGTTTGCTCTAAAAATTCTTTAATCTATGGGCTCTGTAGTATTTTCTATTCCCCCAAATGGATGCTTGAAAAGTTTTCTTCATTTGTATGATGTTGAAATATCCTTCTCCATGGTCGTGGATCACATTTGGGCCTTATATCATTTCCAAATTCTTTTTCCTTAAAGAAAGATTCATTTATGAGTGCAAATGGTGAAGTTCCCCTACATCTTACTATTCGATAGGCGTGTTTTCCCTATAAACATATATCTCTAATGTCTACAGATATGTTTTCATTCTTGATTAGATGCGGATCGATGGGGAATTTTGAAACTCTAAGGCCCGATTCAATGAAATTCTTGTCCACGTGGAGGTCCTGCGATCATATGAAAATTCACCTCTTAGTATGACCTTTGGAAGTACGCCAAGGAGACACGTGGAGGTTTCCATTGGCCCTGCCCAGACTTAAACACTTTTTTCAAGTGGCTGGTGTAGCCTTGTTAGACCATGGACACGTGGAGGGCTAGAGCTCATTTAAGTATCCACCCTTTGAGTCCTACCTTAGTGGTTGCACCAGGGAGACATGTTGAGGCTTATGTTGGCTCCTCTCTATACTTCAACTTTTCAAGAAACTTTCGAAGACCACGGGACACATGGAGTGCCCATGCATGTTTGGGGACCTACCACTGTATAATTTACTTTTGAAGACATGCTAAAGGGACACTTGGATGTTTCTAATGTATCCTTCCCATACCTAGACATTTCAACGGCCAAAGAAACTTTCTCGTCCCTAGACACATGGTGCCTTCCACTGATCCTTAAATTTTTTCAACAACTCTACCGGATGAGACACGTGGTGAGTCCGCGCTTGTTTAATTCTTATGAGAAAATTTGAGAAATTCCATCTTCCTGAGAGACCATTTGAGAAACTTATTAATATATTATGTTTTATATTTGATCATGTCAAGTTGGTTACAAGTGTACAACCATTAATAAGCTCTAAGACTATTCAAAGAAAATTTTCCTTGCTAATGAATCTAATCAACTTGAATTAATCTTGGTAAAAAAATTCGCTTTATTTCATAATTTATGCAAGTAGTTTTTCTTGTTTTATTGCAATCTCATTTTAAAATCACTCCAAATCACATAGGATCTCATCCTTGTGATAGTTTAGTGGCATTTGCAATTTCATTACGAGAAGAGCCTTCATCATGTAATGAGATAAATAACTTAAAATTACTTTACTATCATTTTGTTGATAAAGATTGTCTGTAAGCCTTTAAGTGTATCTTAGGCGTGAGGAACTAGGGGTCTTTAATGTTTAATTGAGTCTTTAGCTCGAGCCTTCGTGTTAAAAGATTGTGTAAAAACATACAAATTTGGGCCTCCATTTGATGTACAACTTCTGGTTGAAGGAATATTTTAGCTCTTTTGAAGCATTTTGTCATTTATTTTTCCAATTGTTAATAAGGTTCCAAAGATCTTGCAAAATCAAGTTCATCCTACTTAATCTCCCACCAAAAATTACTAAAAACAATGAATCCTACCTAAAATACCCCTATTTTCCCTATATGTCCACAAATGAATAAATTCTCCTACAAAATATGTAGAAGCAATCAAGATTCCATAATGTCTTTAGTAACCTTAACCCTATTTAGAAAATATCACCATTGTTCTTTAGAAGTGACAACTCGTGAGGGTTAAATTGTGGTCCATTGATCATATTTTCTGAAGGTTTCCTTTCAAGTTTTTGCAAAGAAGGATATCTTCATTATCCTTCACCAACAGAGGTTACAAAATGGGTCCTCTCACCCTGGTTGATAGGCACAACCTAAAGTAGTGAGGATAGATCAAATTCTTAATGAAGATGTTATCCATATCTCCGATGCTCGAGTGATAAAGAGTCATACATATCCCTTCCTCTCCTACAAAATGACTCATAAAATGATTTGTATGTCTCTCAATGTCTTGTTAAATTTGGGATGGTGCTCGGTTTCCAAGGGAGAATCAATTTGAATACCAACACCAGATAGGCACCGTTGTTGGGGATGATTTGAATTACAGAGGACTTATTTGTGTGGTAACAACACCATATTAGCACCATTTGCTAGGGATTTATGTGAACAAAGGTGTACACATACCGACCCCGGTAATGTTTCTTACATGATCTAAGTGCAAAACATCATCCTTTGTTGAGATCTATAATATTTGTGCAATTTAAGTTATGTGTGCAATATTTCAAGTTTATGTTGGTCTTTGCACTAGATTACATCATCAATGTTAAATACGAGTAAAAAAATGTCATATATGTGAAGCTTTGCATGAATTTAGTGTTGAAAGACATTTGAGAGATCAATTTTAGTGCTATTGTGCAACTAAGGTGAAAATCCTTAGTGGCAACTCTATGTTGAATTAATTTTTGATAAATGCTAGTGTCTTAACCTCTGTTAATTGAAATTTATCACTAATCTCTATAGAGCTAGAAGGAATAAGATATCTCTTCATTGAAGACCTGCTAGAAGGTTGTTTCAAGAATTGGGAAAGACAAATTCTAAAGGAAGAAGAATCTGGAAAGTTGTTGAGATCAGAAATCAAGAAAGGAGTTATCAATTGTAGAAACTAATCACTTGTCATTGAAAATTCCAATACTTCCTCAAGTGCTTTACATCGTGTATTCTTTTTATAGATTAGAATTCTCCATCTAGAGAGGGGACTTCATTTGTATTGTAAAAGTTTACTTCTCTTTATGTCCTTGTGTTTCCAAAAGCTGATAGGCTCTTCCAAGAAACAAATTTTTTAGAGAACATTCATTATAAGAATTGCATTCATGTGCCCCATAGACCCCCACTCCCCATCATTTTTTTCTTGTATAAGATCACCTCCCAAAACAATATGGCCCACCCCCCACCCAAGCCTCTATTTCTTGTGAACACTTTTTGTTCTATAGATGTTAGAGGTATGGATAGATATCCAAATTTTGTGCCCCAAGATGTTAGAAAATAGATCGCCGAAATTTTAAGGAAACAATGTTATTACTTGGTGATCAACACTTAAAGCTTTTTGTCAATGTGATGGAAGACTTTGAGATCAAATTTGAGGATGTGTACATAAATTTTTTATTCATACTCTAGAGGAGGATGCATGGGACTGGTATAAATATTTTCCAGACAAATGCATTTATTCATGGATATAAATGAAGAATGCTTTTAGATTGCAAAATGGAGATAAAACAGACCCTACATTTCTTTTATCAGAATTTTAAAATATTAAGAAGAATCCTAATTATTATGTTTATGACTTCAATACTCGGTTCAATAAGATCCTGAATAGGCTACCTATAATCCTAAGGCCAAGTGATGTTTCTTGTTTAATAAAATACTCTAATGCTTTTGATAAGAAGGTTGCTTATTATTTGAGGGATAAGAACCCAACAACATTGAGGCAGGCCTTCACCATGGCTTTGCAGATTGAAAACAATATCAAAGTAGTTGGTAAGCCTTCTAAGAGGGAAGGTATCAAGTTGATCAATCCAAAAAGCCTCAGTCACGTAAGTTTGTGGATCTAGAAGAGGTTGTGAAAACATTGGTTGGATGTAATGTCCCCATTTCTAAAGACCCTTAGCCTATACAGCCCCATGGGCTTCAGGATGTGCAATGGGAACATTTTTATTAAATAATTAAATATTATTGCCTAGAGCAATAATTATTTAATTATTTTATAAAATTTATTTAATTTAATTCCCAAAATATATAAAATTAAATGGGGAATTAATTAAATAAAAGTTTAGGTGGCTTTCATTGATAAAATCACCCTTATCAAAGGGGCTGCCACACCTAGGGAAAACAAACTGCTTTTATTTAATATTTTCCCTCTCCTAGGATTTTCGAATTTTGTGCCTCCTTGCTTATAAAAGGAGTGCTAGGTCATTATTATTATTATGTTATGTTGAACTTATTTTGATACTCCATGCTTGGAGTTGGGATGCATGCCCATTGATGTTTTCTCTCTCTCTCTTGCATGGGAGGTTCTATTGTGACTGGTTATTGAAGATTAAATTGAAGGAGTTATATGAGAGATCCATGTTTTTGGCTTTGGCAAATATCTGGTCAAACTTGCAAGTGAAAATCTGCATTTGTACTGTAGCGAATCACTGTAGCATCGTCACTGTAGCAGCTGGTTTTGTGAGTGTTTTGCAAATTGATTTTTGGTGAATAATTCCTCCAAACCCTAGCGATTTCTATTGGTTTTATTGTGGACTGTTTGCATGCATTTAGTAGTGTGGATCGATCAACCTTTTGCATGATATTATGCCCTTGCTGTAGCGACTTCTCTTACTAGTATGTGGACTGATTTGGATGTATTTTGTTGAGCTGGCTATTGGGTATTGTTACTTCCATTGCAGTTACTAGTTTGACAAATTTTGGGTACTAACTCCATGTGTTTAGGGAACTGAACTCCATCTAAATTGATTGTTGGTCCATTCTGTATAACAATGACTTCTTTTAGATAGGTTTTGCGCTAAACCTTGGTGTGTTTTGACTGGTTATGGTTGAATCTAAGTTGTTGTTGCTGCCTCTAAAATCTGTGACTTCATTAGAGTGGATATTCACTATTTGTTACAAGTTTGAAATCTTATTTTGCCCAGCGAATTAATAGATATTATTCTAATAACTACAGTGATCACATTGATGTGTTTGGTCTGAGTTTTGGGTTCAAAATACGCTGTTGTTATTTCCTTCCTAACAATGACTAGTTTGGGAGTAAATACTAAATATTTAAATACATGTTTGAGCTTCTCTGGATCTGTAAACTGTTAGCATTGCTGGTATAAGCTTGGCATCAATATGTGGTGTGCAAGCATCAAGTTTTTATCAATTTCCATGCATATTGGGTGCCTCTAATGTCTGAGTGAAGTGACTGGATTTAATACATGATTTATTGCTGGTTTGAAGTCTCATGGGCAGTGAACTATGGATCATCTGGTGAATTAGTGGAGAGAGGCCATTAAACCCCTTTAAATTGGGTTTACTTGAGTCATCCAGGTGTGTGGTTCACATAGTTTTAATTAGGTTCTTCCATTACCATTTGATTGGAGTGTTGAAGAGTTGTTGATTTGCATATTTTCCATTGATCCCAGAAGTGGGATATTATAGTGGTATCAGAGCTACCATCCTCTATTCGTGTGGGTCACTTTGTGTGTGCAGGGTTTGTGATTCTAAGTGCAGAAATCAGAGATCATGGAGTTGATGAGTGATGGTGAATGGAAGGAACAGATCAAGCATAATCTTGACTCCTATTGCCAAGAGTACTTTACACTAAGTCAAGAGACCCAAGCCCTCTTGACCCTCCAAGGGTTTTGTAACCTGAAGAGGAAAAGAAGTGGATCAAAGAAAAGAAAGACTTCGGTTGATGCATACTGGGATAAGCTCATCAAAGAAGTCAAGGGCCATATAGAAGACACCTACCTTCCATAAGCAAGAAGATGAAGAATGGAAGGAAGAACAAGGTATAAATTCTTTGGTGTTTGGTGATAAGGTTTTGATATCTAATGCTTGTGTGGGACTTGGTACTTGTACAGAGAAATCAGATTTGATTGAAGGGGTTCCTTTGCAATTTTTTGATTACATGCATGGTGATGAAGTAATCATGGAGGAATATAAGGGTACTACATGGCACAAAGGTATGATGGGCAGCCCCAAGCCTTTTGTTTCAGTTTTGTTGCTCCCTTACATAAGGAAAAACCATGAGCTCATCCAAGAAGCTAATGGCAAGGTGGAGTCACCCGCATTTCCTCCCACAAGAACCTTCCATGCCAAACCCTTAGGGCAGGAAGAAGAGGAAGTGAAGGAAGAAGAACCACTAGATGGGAATAAGAAAGGTAAAGGTTCTTTGTTGATTGAAAAAGTTTCTTTTTCTTCTAATGTTTGCATGCATAGTGAAGTAACAGAAAAAGGAATCATGGAGGAAGAGCTAAAGGAGGAAGGATGGCTTGATTCACAACTTTGCATGGAAAATAACCTAAGAAAAGAAGAACAAAAAGATTCAGATCTGCACATTGAAAAGACAAGTTTGGTGGGTGAAACACCAAAGGAGGATAGTGGTTTTCCACTTGTGCATTTCAGATCAGCCACACCTGAGAAGCATACAAGTGTGCTAAGTTTGTTGTTGTATGTCTTGCCATTTCAGATTTGTTTTCATGTGGGAAACAATGGTGACACAAAGAATGAAGATAGAAAAAATTGGCAAAGAGATTCCTTGGTTCAAAATCCCTCCATGGGCACCCTAAGGTATGGAATCCGCAGGTGATTTCCTACATTGTAAAAAAGGTGTCAATTCTGATTTTGCGATCATTATGACTGATGTTCTGAACATAAGTGCAAGCTTAGAGCTATTTTTGGAGGGCATGAGTATTGGATTGCATTTGGGAGATCCGGATTCCAAGCTAGAGGGCCAACACCTTCTAGATTTCAGTCCAAACAAAGGTAAAGGCAGCAAGTGCATGACTCCAAGTTGTGGTAAGCTACTTGAATTTGTTTCTACTCAATTCAGTTTTGATAGCATTATTGGGGCCAATTCATGTGAAGAGAAAATTGAAGTTGCATGGGAAAAAGGTTGGTTGCTAGAAATTACACATGATAGGGCAGCAATCTTCCACTTTCATATGTATCATGTTTCATTTGACAAGCATGTGTATGAAGGTGCATTCTCTTGTAAGCATTTTCATATTTGCACTCTTCCATTAATGGCTGAGTTTGTGCACTCAATGTGGACACTTGGGGTACTTGAGCTCAATCTCACACTCCATGACAAAGAGGGTATGGTGGGAAATGATGCAAAGGCAGCTTTGGAAGGTAATAATTTTCAGTTATGCAAGTTTCATACCATCAATTTTGAGTTGGGATTTATTGATAACATTCCAAGTGTAAATTGGGTGAAGGACAATTGTTGGAACAACTTTACAATTGTTGATTATATGAGCATAATCTTGGGGACTTCCACAAAGGATTGGAAAGAGAAGGAAATAGTTGGTATGAGGTTTCTTTATGGTAATATTGATTCTATACTTTCAGCTCCTACACATTCTTCATTTCATGAGTATTATCAGTCCTTCATTTGTGTGTATGATCTTAGAGAGGGCTTCCTAAGAAAGGTAGTGTTCAATGGGGGATACTACATGTTGACTAATGATCAAAAGAGGAGATATCTTGCAGCCCCTAAAGGAGAAAATCAAAAGGGACTTATTGGTGGAAAGAAGGATTCTTCATTTGCAGCCTATGATGAGCTATTACTTGACATATACTTTCAAATTTTATGGTCTACATATATGCATCATTATAGCAAAGTAGATGGGGCAGCTAGGTGACATTTGGGGGCAGCCCATACACGAGGACTTGTGATTCCTTCACACCTTGGAGACTTGATGAGGAAACAAGAAAAGTGTTCTTCAACACTTGTTTTCCTAACATGTTTGTTCCATGCGCAGGTTTAAAGAGAAGATGGCAGCTGAAGACATTCCACAATTTCAAGAGGAAGAAGCAACACAAGTTGTTGCAAGTGCTCCTTCACTTGATCGGTACGGGAGTGAGACTTTGGAAACACCAAGCATTGTATCCAGATGACGAGTGTCGTCATCAGCTAGCAGTTGGTTTTGTGAGTGTTTTGCAAATTGTTTTTTGGTGAATAATTCCTCCAAACCCTAGAGATTTCTATTGGTTTAATTGTGGAATGTTTACATGCATTTAGTAGTGTGGATTGATCAACCTTTTGCATGATATAATGCCCTTGTTTTAGTGAATTTTCTTACTAGTATGTGGACTGATTT
This sequence comes from Taxus wallichiana var. yunnanensis, assembly GCA_018340775.1. NCBI lineage: Eukaryota > Viridiplantae > Streptophyta > Pinopsida > Cupressales > Taxaceae > Taxus > Taxus wallichiana. The sequence goes on from CM031237.1 coordinate 225,259,824, forward strand.
GGATGTATTTTGTTGAGCTGGTTGTTGGGTATTGTTACTTCTACTACAGTGACTGGTTTGGAAAAGTTTGGGTACTAACTCCATGTGTTTAGGGAACTGAACTCCATCTAAATTGATTGCTGGTCCATTCTGTATAACATTGACTTCTTTTAGACAGGTTTTGCACTAAACCTTGGTGTGTTTTGACTAGTTATGGTTGAATCTAAGTTGTTGTTACTGCCTCTAAAATCTATGACTTCATTAGAGTGGATATTCACTATTTGTTACAAGTTCAAAATCTTATTTTTCCGAGCAAATTAATAGATATTATTATAATAGCTATAGTGATCACATTGATGTGTTTGGTTTGAGTTTTGGGTTCAAAATACATTGTTGTTCTTTCCTTCCTAATAGCGACTAGTTTGGGAGTAAATACAAATATTTTAATACATGTTTGAGCTTCTTTGGATCTATAAACTGTTAGCATTTCGGTATAATCTTGGCATCAATGATGTGGTGTGCAAGCACCATTTTTTTATCAATTTCCATACATATTGGGTGCCTTTAATGTCTAAGTGAAGTGACTAGATTTAATACATGATTTATAGCTAGTTTGAAGTCTCATGGGCAATAATTATGGATCATCTGGTGAATTTGTGGAGAGAGGCCATTAAACCCCTTTAAATTGGGTTTATTGAGTCATCTGGGTGTGTGGTTCACATAGTTTTGATTAGGTTCTACCATTACTATTTGATTGGAGTTGAAGATGCTGATTTACATATTTTCCATTGATCCCAGAAGTGGGATATTACACCGAGCTTCAAGGAAATATCCTATAAATTGGCTAGGGAAGAGAAGGGGATTGGAAAAATTTCCCAACGTTAGCATAAAACACAAGGTCAATAAATATTTGCAAAGGACCCATGGGATCAGGAAATAGACAGCCCCAATCCAAGGAAAATAAATTGGTGCCTACTTTAGCTTCCAGAGTTCTTGTTGTTGATGAAGCTCATGAAATTGAGTGGTGTGATAACTATTTCTTGCCATATTCTCCATGTGTTGTTGAAATGGGAGTTGAGGAAGAAACTAATGATGATGAGATAGATGATGATGCATGCATGATGGATTCCTCTACAAGTTCACAGTAGGGAGTAACCTCAACTGAGTTGATGAGTGCTAGAACTATTGAAAAATTTTGGGATTGCATTCACCGGTATTGTCTCTTCCTCCCATTAATGCTTTTGAGATTGATATGGTACAAGATTTTGAGTTTCCTAATAATGATTTTGAGTACTTAAGGGCATTAATGATTAAGAATTATGATGGAGGAATTCCTTCAGAGGAGGACAAACAATTGTTAATGAATGCAGTAATTGGCCATGAAAAAGAGTATAATTTAAGGAGTAAAGTTGCCAAAGGGCGGGGCCTCAAGCCAAACCAAAAATTACAGTTCTTACTAGTATCCCTAAAAAGCCCCTAATAAATATGCATTTGGAAAAGCTTTTTCACCCTAAATAAAAATGTGTCCCTCCCCATGCTAGACCATGAAACATCCAGTGCCATTAAATGAATTTGTAAACCTTCCTCCTAACACCGCATTATCCAAATATGTTCCTTGTGAAATAGCCCAAATCTTGAGTCGATAAAGATTTTTGTTCCTATTTTTTAATTTCTTAGAATTCCTGAGCATAGGAATAGATCATTTGTATATTTGGGATTTAAAGAAGAAAAGGTCACCCAAGGTAAAAATGTAAACAACATAGAGGTTCCTCATGTCATTGTAGACTTGGAAAAACCCCAATCTTTGGAAGAACTAGGTGAGCCACGAAGTATATTTGGGAACATCCTTGGTAGAGTCAGCAGATGAAGGTGGATCCATTTTCACTACTCGATTATTAAGGATAAGTTGTTTCACAACGTATGTTTGATCTCTAGAGCATCATGCAATGTTATGCCTCTTGAGGTCATGAATGAGTTGGATCTCAAAGTACCAACAACTTATGGGAAGTGCACTGCCATGGATTCTAGAGAGGTTACATTGGTTAGATGTGTTAAGGGTTTGATAGTGTAACTTGCAGCATACCCAGGAAAGAACTTAAAGCTAGATGTTGTTATTGTTGATTGCCCTGCCGAATGGGGAATGTTGTTATCAAGAAAATGGGCTTCTAGTATGGGTGGAAGTATGCAAATGGACATGTCTTATGCCACAAGACCAATTAAGGGAAGCCTCGTGAAATTACTTGGTGAAAAGAAAATGTTTTATCTCATTGAGGACCCTGACAATGCTTCTTATGAAGTAGTGCATGCAAATATTGATATTCATAACTCTGTGAGTGATGTTGTTTTCAAGGAGTATGAAATTGATCAATGCAAATATCCTTAGCAGATTGATTTTCCTAGAACTTTGATGTTTGGTGCAGCCTTGAGAGATGTTGAAAAAATTGACATAGGCACAAAGGATAAGCCTAAAAAAATGTGGTCAGATAGCAACTTGGATGGAGAAGAGAAACAATCATATAACTAGTTCTTGAAGACGTATCAAAATTGCTTAGCATGGCCATATCCAAAATGAAGGCACTTGAAAATTTTCCCGTGATTATTTTCTCTGAATCAAGGTGCACACCATTTTATAATGTATAGTCTTTTGGTTTCATTATGCTTTCATTTTTTTTTTTGGTTCATCTGGTCCTCGATGACGATTTTTGTTGGTTCCTCTGTTCGTATTAGGGGAGTTGGTTATTATCTTTCTTCTTTGTAATATTGTTCTTGACTCCATTTCCCAATGGATTTTTGGCACATGGTTTGCTCTATTTTTTTTGCGGCATTCGCAGGGAGTTTCCATCCCCGAGTTGGAGCCAATGTTGGTGCTCAATTTGATCTCACCCCATTTGCTCTAAAAATTCTTCAATCTATGGGATTTGTCGTATTTTCTATTTCCCTAAATGGATGTGTGAAAATATTTCTTCATTTGTATGTTGTTGAAAGATCCTTCTCCATGGTTTGGATCACATTCGGGCTTTATATCATTTCAAAATTCTTTTTCGTTAAAGAAAGATTTATTTTCAGGCACAAATGGTGAAGTTCCCTCCATCTTACTATTTGACGAAAATGTTTTCCTATCAAAATTTATTTCTAACGCATGTAGATACGTGTTATTTTTTTATTGGATGCGGCTCGGTGGGGAATTTTGAAACTCTAAGGCCTATTTCAACTCAATTCTTGTCCACGTGGAGGGCCTACACTCATCTGAAAATTTACCTCTTGGTTTAACCTTTAGAAGTGCTCCAAGGAGACACGTGGAGGTTTCCACTGGCCTTGCTCAAACTTAAACATTTTTTTCATGCGCTCGGTGCAAGTTTTTCAGACCATGGACACGTGGAGGGTCAACACTCATTTGATGATCCACCTCTGAGTCCTACCTTAGCGGTTGCGCTAGGGAGAGACGTGGAGGCTTCCGTTGGCTCCTCTCTATAATTCAACATCTCACACAACTTTCTAAGGCCTGGGACACGTGGAGGGCACACTCCTATTTTGGGACTTTCCATGTACTTTACTTTTGAAGAAGTGTCGAAGGGACACTTGGAGGTTTCCTCTGGATCCTACCCATACGTAGACTTTTCAACAGCCGAAGAAACTTTCTAGACCCTAGACACATAGTGCCTTCCACTGGTCCTTAAACGTTTTCAACAACTCTATCAAACTGAGACATGTGGTGAGTCTGCACTTGTTTAGGGTCTCCACTTTTGGGCACCGTATGAGAAGTACACCAAAGAGACACATGGAGGGCCTGCACCTTTTTGGGGACTTGCCCCTAAATTTTATTTTTGAAAGAGTGCCATAAAACATGTGGAGGCTTTCATTGGATCCTTTTTATACTTAAACGTTTTCAAAGGCCAAAAGGTAATTGTCTTGGGCCCAGGGCACGTGGAAGGCCCACACTTGTTTGGAAACTTGCCTCTGTACTTTAGCTTTGTAGTTGCACTAAGGAAACATGGATGGATCTAATCTAAAGTTGAGAAAGGGAATAATCAATGGTTGTTGTGCATTACATCTAATTTTTCCACTATTTTTGCTCCAAGACTCCGGAGATGCGGATATGCATTGTTTTTCATCATTTTTGATAAATTCCTTGTCATTTTTCTCTACAAAGTGTGATTGAGTGGATTTAGAGCTTAATTTGTGATTCCAAGGATTGTAAAGGTTGATATTTTGAAGTTTGAATTCGTCATGCACTTGCAAAAACGTGAATTACCAAAGAAGATGGATGCAGAGCCGAGTTACAGAGGAAAGAATGGGAAAAGGATGAAATGATGGAGGTTGCAAGAGCAAGGATGAAAAATGTGTTTCCAGAGGAGATGACTGGGTGCCGCAGTTAAAAAAATGATGGAAATATTTGCAATGATTCAACTTTTTGAACAACTAGAAATTTTTTTGTTGTAAGTATGTTAAACTTCATTTTCTAGAAAATCATGATCGAATATGTAACAAACAAAGGTTCCTCGAATATTCTTTTCTTAGGGGGAAAGCTTGTATGTAAATTGAGTGTTATAAAAAAATGCTTTAGTCATGCAAAAGGTTGGGGGTTGAATTCTTACGAGAAAATTTAAGAAAGCCCATCTTCCTGAGAGACCATCTGAGAAACCTATTAATTTCTTATATTTTAGATTTGATCATGTCAAGTTGGTTGCAGTAAGTGTACAACATTTGACAAGCTATGATATTGTTCAAAGAAACTTTCCCCTATTGATGAATCTAATCAACTTCAAATTAATTTGTGTTAATCTTGGGGAAATTTTTTTCTACTTTATTTCAAAATGTCTGCAAGTAGTTTTTCTTGTTCCTATTGCAATCTTGTGTTAAAATACCTGTGAATCACATAGGATCTCATTTTATTGATAAATATTATTTGTAAGCTTTTGAGTGTATCTTAGTCATGAGGAACTAGGGGTCTTTAATGTTTAATTGAGTCTTTAGCTCAAGCCTTTGTGTTAAATTCTTGGAGATTGTGTGAAACCGTGCAAATTTGGGCCTCCATTTGATGCACACCTTATTTTTAAAGGAATATTTTAGCTCTTAGCTCAAGCATTCTGTCATTTATTTTTCCAATCGTATTGAAGGTCCTCAAAGATCTAGAAAAATTAATATTATCCTACTTAATCTCCAACCAAAAATTACTCAAAAAAATGAATCCTACCTTAACTATTCCTGTTTTCCTTGAATGTGCAAAAATGAATAAATTATCTTTGCCTTCATCGTGTAATGAGATAAATAACTTAAAATTACTTTACTATCATTTTTTTGATAAAGATTGCCTATAAGCCTTTGAGTGTATCTTAGGTGTGAGGAACCAGGGGTCTTTAATGTTTAATTGAGTCTTTAGCTTGAGCCTTCGTGTTAAATTCTTGGAGATTGTGTAAAACCGTACAAATCTAGGCCTCCATTTGATGTACAACTTCTGGTTGAAGGAATTTTTTAGCTCTTCTGAAGCATTTTGTCATTTAGTTTTCCAATTGTTAAGAAGGTTCCAAAGATCTTGCAAAATCAAGTTTATCCTACTTAATCTCCCACCAAAAATTACTCAAAACAATGAATCCTACCGAACTACCCTGTTTTCCATGTATGTCCACAAATGGATAAATTCTACTATCAAAATATGTAGAAGCAATCAAGATTCCATAATGTCTTTAGTAACCTTAACCCTATTTATAAAATATCACCATTATTTAAAAGTGACAACTAGTGAGTGTTAAATTGTGGTGCATTGATCATATTTTTCGAAGGTTTCCTTTCAAGTTTTTGCAAAGAAGGATATCTTCATTATCCTTCACCAACAGAGGTTACAAAATGGGTCCTCTAACCCTAGTTGACATGCACAACCTAAAGACTTAGTGAGGATAGATCAAATCCTTAATGAAGGTGCTATCCATTTCTCCGATGCCCGAGTGACAAAGAGTCAAGACAAATCCCCTGCCCGACTACATAACGACTCATAATATGATGTTTATGTCTCTCAGTGTCTTGTTAAATCTGTGATGGTACTCATTTTCCAAGGGAGAATCAATTTGGATACCAACACCAAATTGGCACTGCTGCTGGGGATGATTTGAATTACAAAGGACTTATTTTTGTGCTGCAAAACACCAGATTGGCACCGTTTCCATGGATGATTTGAATTATAGAGGACTAATTTGTGCGCGTAACAACACCCATTGGCATTGTTTCCGGGGATTTTTTTGAACAAAGGTGTACACATACCGACCCGGTAATGTTTCTTACATTATCTAAGTGTGAATACATTGTTTAAACACCGTACTTTGTTGAAATATGTAATATTTGTGCAAGTTACAAGATCTATATGCAATATTTCAAGTTTCTGTTGGTTTTTGCACTAAGTTTACATCATCAATGTTAAATACAGGTAAAGGAAGTTCAAATCTGTGAATCTTTGCATGAATTTAGTGTTGACAGACATTTGATAGATAAATTTATTACATTTACACATCTAACATGAAAATACTTAGTGGTGACTCTATGTTGAATTAATTTTTGATAAATGTCAGTGTCTTAACCTCTGTCAATTTATCACTAATCTCTACAAATATGGAAGGAAGAAGATCTCTCTTCGTGCAATAACCTACTAGAAGGTTGTTTCCAAAATTGGGAGAGACAAATTTTGAAGGAAGAAGAATCTAGAAAGTTATTGGAGATCAGAAATCAAGAAAGGAGTTATCAATTGTCGAAATTGATCAGCCTATCATTGAAGATTGCCATACATCCTCAAGTGCTTCTGTATTAGGTATTCATTTTGTAGATTTAAATTCTCCATCCGGAGAGGGGACTTTATTTGTATTTGAAAAGTTTGCATCTCTTTTGGTCCCTGTGTTTCCCAAAGCTGATAGGATCTTCCAAGAAATAGATTTTTATAGAACATTCATTCTGAGAATTACATTCTTTTCCCCATAGACCCCTCACTCCCCATCATTTTGTTTCCCCTGTAAGATCACCTCCCAAAACAATATGGCCCAGCCCCCACTCAGGCCTTTATTTGTTGTGAACACTTTTGGTCCTATATATTTCAGAGGTATGGCTTGATATCCAAATGTTGTGCCCCAAGATGTTAGAAATAGACTGCCTAAATTTCAAGGAAACAATGCTATTACTAGTGATTAGCACTTAAATATTTTTGTCAATATGATGGAAGAATTTTAGATCAAATTTGAGTATGTGTACATAAAATTGTTTATTCATACTCTAGATGAGGATGCACAGGACTGGTATAAATCTTTTCCAAACAACTCCATTGATTCATGGATAGAAATGAAGAATGCTTTTAGATTGCAGTATTGACATCAAATAGACCCTAGGTTTATTTTATAGAATTTGAAAATATTAAGAAGAATCCTAATGAGTCTGTTTATGACTTCAATACTTAGTTCAATAAGACCCTAAATAGGCTACTTGTAATTATGAGTCCAAGTGATGTTTCTTATTTAATAAAACACTATAATGCTTTTAATAAGAAGGATGTCTATTATTTGAGGGATAAGAACCCAACAAAATTGAGGCAGGCCTTCACCATTTCTTTGCAAAATGAAAAAAATATCAAAACAGATGGTAAGCCTCCTAAGAGTGAATGCATCAATCTAATCAATCTAGAGAAGTCTTAGTCAAATAATTATGTGGATCTAGAAGAGGTTGTGAAAATATTGGCCGGAGTTGTCGAAGAAATATCCTATAAACTGGCCAAGGTAGAGAACGGCATTGGACAAAGTTCCTAAGGTCAACATAAAGCACAAGGTCAAGAAATATTTGCAAATAATCCTATGGGTGATCAGAGATCTGATGACAGAGGCAAAAGACCCATGGGATCAAGAAATAGAAAATCCCAATCCATGGAAAACAAATTGGTGCCTGATCCTTTAGCTACTAGAGTTGTTGTTGTTGATGAAGCTCATAAAATTGAGTGGTGTGATAATTATTTCTTGCCACATTCTCCATGTGTTGTTGAAAGGGGATTTGAGGAAGAAACAAATGATGATGCATGCATGATGGATTCCTTTACAAGTTCACAACAGGGACCAACCTCAACCGAGTTGATGAGTGCAAGAGTTGTTGAAAAATTATAAGATTACATTCATTGAGTATTGCTCTTCCTCCCATTAATGCTTTTGAGATTGATATGGTATGATATTTTGAGTTTCCTAATAATTATTTTGAGTACTTAAGGGCATTAATGATTAAGAATTATGATGGAGGAATTCCTTTAGATGAGGACAGAGATAGTTGTTAATGTATGTAGTAGTTAGCCACAAAAAGAGTATAATACATGTTATCCAAAATTCACCCCTCGAGGTAATTTTGATAACATGCATCAAATTATTCTTACCGAGCAAGTAGATTGATTCAAGGCCCAAAATTGTGTTTTTGGGAAAAGGCTTCTCTCTAACTCTCTCATCCAAGAAGAAATCCCAACGAGTTGAGAAAATGGAAAAAATGCAAAAAATAAGGTTGCAGGACTGTTTTAAAGCATTTCGGGTCTAACAGTTCGGGTCGTACCCAAGGTTGTTCATACCAAGCTTGGGGTCGAAATACTTGAAATCAGCTAAGTCGAAATTTTTGTCTATTGGTGGTCCACGAGAAGTTGGAACATCGGGACACGCGATACATGAAAAGCCGAAATGGCCAAAAGTGGAAAAAATCATCAAAGTTTTGTTTTCACGTGGTTTGGGACATCCGGGCCAAAAGTACGTGGGGACGCGAACCGGCCGATTCGCCGAAAGACGGTCCATTTCGGGCAATGCGGGAGATATTCCTTGGGGACAGTTGGGATGAAAGTACACGAGGGATGCGTGGGATGTGAAAAGGTGAAAAATCTGCAAACAGAACAAGGAAGCCCGAATCTAGGCAAGCAAGAGATTTTCGCCCGAGACATGAATGAGAGGGACAAAGGTACGCGTGGGACGCGTGCCATGGATTCGAAAAGGCTGCAAAAGGGACAAGGAATCTCGAATCAGCTGATGCAGGAGATATTTGTCCGGGACAGCCAGCAAAAAGGTACGCCGGGACACGAAAAGCTGAAACAAAAGGCAAAGAAGAAAAGTCAATGTTTGACCGTGAAACTTCAAACGGCCATAACTTTTTACTCGAGCTCCGATTTTCACAAAATTGAACTTTGAACGAAGCAGCACGCGTTGTCTACGCCACATATTCAGCTCCGATTTATTATTTTTAATGAGGGTATATATATTTAATTAAAATAAACATATTCGGTGAACCAATGCTCATTCCGTCAAATGACAATAAAATGCCTACTAGACCCAAAATAGTTGCCCGCACTTAAGGCCATAACTTTTGCATTTCTCAATGAAATCGCACAAAATTGGTACCGTTGGAATCATGGCTCTAAGCCTAATGTACAGCAATCAATAAATTCTAGATTTTATCAGAGATTTATTGATATTTTTAAGAAAACGTGGCCGGGTTCATATCAGTGTTTTATTTTGGTGGTTGGGAGTGCAATTAAGAGGCATGGTCATCATTTTTCTCTAATTTTTCGGGACAGTATGGGGAGCCTTTTTCAAGTAATATATAATAATTTTACTCTATTTAATGCCTCTTACAAGTGTTTTAAGGACAGATTTGGGATTTTCATTTTTTCCCTCTCTCTCTTCTCATCTTTTCTATAAATCGGAGTGTTGGGCTCATTGTAAAAGAGGAGGTAGTTTTTGTAGCAAAGTTTTGCCAAAATTTCTTTGTGAAGCCAATGTGTTGCAGGCCCTTGTTGTGGACTCCTTGGTGGTGATCTCGGCCCTTACCTTATAACCGATTGAACTGTGCATATCAGGAAGTAATAAAATATAAGTTTGTGGATGTTTTTTTTCCGTGTTTTCGTGCATTCTTCTTCCCTTCAACCTCTTCTTTACAAGAATATTTTGTCTATTGTTATGTTCATGCAGGGATCCATTATCATGTGTATGTTTGAAATATTGTTGTGAATGCATTTTGCTAGATTATGGAAAAATAGTCATCACCTCTTCTAGTGTGCACTTTGCTTATGTATTTCACGCATTTGAAAGACTACTCACACCATCCTTTTCTAGTGTATCACCACTTTAGTGTAGGCTTTCATTCTATACATTCTCTCTCCTTGGTCTCTTGGAAATTTAGATTAGAATAGTTAGTTTCCCCTGCATTAGAGTAGATTGTGGCAGGTAGTTTAGGAGCAAGAACCACTTTCTCTGGAGGTCTATCCAAGTCAAAGTAGCAAGTCCCACAACTTGGAGATAGTACCCATGTTATCCAATCACACCGTGAGCTCAAGTATATGCGCTTGTATAAATATAGGGTGCTGTGATTTAGTGATAACAATACCATGAGTAAATTTGATAAAGGGGTAGGGCCTAAGGCCAAACCAAAAATTTGAGTTCTTACCAGTATCCCTAAATAAGCCCCTAATAAATATGCATCTGGTAAAGGATTTTTCACCTAAAATAAATCTTATGTCCCTCCCCATGCTGGATCAGAAAACTCTTGTGCCATTAGATGAATTTGTAAACCTTCCTCCTAACACTACATTACCCAAATATGTTCCTTACGACAAAGCCCCAAATCTTGATTCAAATCAAGATTTTTGTTCCTATTGTTGAATTTCTTAGAAGTCCTGAGCATAGGAATAGATCATTCAAATATTTTGGATTTAAAGAAGCAAAGGTTACCCAGGGTAAAAATGTAAACAGTATAGAGGTTCCTCATGCCATTGCAGAGTTGGAAAAACCCCAAGTACTAGAAGAACTAAGTGAGCCACCTATAGTATATTTGGGAACATCCTTGGTTGAGTCTTAGCTGAAGGTGGATCCATTTTTCACTACTCTGATTATTAAGGATAAGTTGTTACACAACTGTATGTTTGATTCTAGAGCGTCATGCAATGTTATGCCCCTTGAGGTCATGAATGAGTTGGATCTCAAGTACTTGTTGCTTATGGGAAGTGCACTACCATGGATTCCAGAGAGGTGTCGGTGGTTGGATATATTAAGGGTTTGATAGTGAAACTTGTAGCATATGCAGTAAGAACTTAAAGCTAGATGTTGGTATTGTTGAATACCCCGCGAAATGGGGAATGTTTTTATCAATAAAATGGGTTGCTAGTGTTGGTGGAAGTGTACAAATGGACATTTCTTATGCCACTGAGACCAACCGAGCGAAGCCTTGTGAAATTAATTGGTGAAAACAACATGTTATATCTCATTAAGGACCTCAAAATACTTCTATGAAGTATTGCATGCAGATATTAATATTGATAAATCTATGAGTTATCTTGTTTTCAAGGAGTATGAAATTGATTAATGAAGATATCCTGAGTAGATTGATTTTCCTGGGTCTTTGAAGTTTGGTGAAACCTTGAGAGATGTTGAAAAAAATAACATAGGCACAAAGGATAAGCCTAAAAAAATGTGGTCAGATAACAACTTGGATGGAGAAGAGAAATAATCATATGACTAGTTGTTGAAGACGTATCATAACTTCTTAGCATGGTCATATCGAGAATCGAAGGCACTTGAAAATTTTCCTCAATTTTTTTCTCTGAATTAGGGTGCACACCATTATATAGTGTATATTATTTTGGTTTCGTTTTTTTTCTTTGTGTTTTTCTGTTATGGTTCGTCTTGGTCCCTAGTGACCATTTTTTGTTGGTTTCTCAGTTCATCTTGGGGGAGTTGGTTATTGTCTTTCTTCTCTGTGATCTTGTTCTTGACTCCATTTCGCAATGAATTTTTGGCACATGGTCTTCTCCATTTGTTCTTACGGCACTCACAGGGAGTGCCCATCCCTGAGTCGGAGCCAATGTTGGTGGTCAATTTGATCTCACCCCGTTTTGTCTAAAAATTCTTCAATCTACAGGCTCTGTCGTATTTTCTATTTCCTCAAATGGATGCGTGAAAATTTTCCTTCATTTGTACATTGTTGAAAGATCCTTCTCCATGGTTGTGGATCACATTTGGGCCTTATATCATTTCCAAATTCTTTTTCCTTAAAGAAAGATTCATTTTTGGGCACAAATAGTGAAGTTACCATGCATCTTATTGTTCGATTGGATGCGGCTCGGTGGGGCATTTTGAAAATCTAAGGCCCGCTTCAACTCAAGTCTTGTCCATGTGGAGGGCTTGCACTCATCTAAAAAATTACCTCTTGGTTTGACCTTTGGAAGTGTGCCAAGGAGACACATGGAGGTTTCCACTAGCCTTACCTAGACGTAGACATTTTTTTATTTGGTAAGTGCAGCTTTCTCAGACCATGGACATGTGGAAGGCCGGTGCTCATTTGAGGATCTACCTCTGAGTCCTACCTTAACGGTTATGCCTTGGAGACACGTGGAGGCTTCCGCTAGCTCGTCTATATAATTAAACCTTTCAAGCAAATTTCTAAGGCCTGGGACACGTGGAGGGCCTGCGCCTGTTTGGGGACCTGCCCTATACTTTACTTTTGAAGAAGATCTGAAGGGACACTTGGAGATTTTGTTTGGATCCTACCCATAATTAGACTTTTCAATGGATGAAGAAACTTTCTCGGACCCGATGGTCCTTAAACATTTTCAACAACTCTACCATATTGAGACACATGGTGAGTTTGCACTTGTTTAGGGTCTCCACTTTTGGGCACCATATTCGAAGTGTGTGAAAGAGACACATGGAGGGCCCTGCACCTATTTGGGGACCTTCCTCCGAATGTTTTTTTTGAAAGATCATCATGAATACATGTGGAGGTTTCGCACATTGGTTCTTTTTATACTCAAAAATTTTCAAAGGCTAAAAGGCAATTTTCTTAGGCACAGGGCATGTAAAAGGCCCGCGTTTGTTTGGAAACTTGCCTCTCTACTTCACCTTTGTAGTTTCTCCAAGGAAACACATGGACAGATCTAATCTAAAGTTGAGAAATGGCATAATCAATGGTGGTTGTGCATTGCATCTAATTTTTCGCCATTTTTTCTCCAAGACTCCTGGAGATGCAAATATGCATTGTTTTTCATCGTTTTTGATGAAATTCCTTGTCATTTTTCTATGCAAAGTGCAATTGAATGGATTTAGATCTTAATTTATGAGTCCAAGGATAGTAAAGGTTGATATTTTGAAGTTGGAATTGCTTGGGAACTTGCAAAAATGTGCATTACTAGAGAAGCTGGATGTAGAGCGAGTTACAGAGGAAAGAATGGGAAAAGGATGAAACGATTAAGGTTCATGTAGTGCAAAGCATGAAAAATGTGTTGCTTTAGAGGAGATGATTGGGTTCCTTAGTTAAAAAATTATGGAAATATTTGTAATGATTCACCTTTTTGAACAACTAGCAACTTTTTGTTGTAAATATGTTAAACATCATTTTATGAAAAGCATGATCGGATATGTACCAAAAAAGGTTCCTCAAATATTCTTTTCTTAGGGGAAAGCTTGTATGTAAATTGAGTGTTATAAAAGGCATGATTTAGTCATGAAAAAGGTCCGAGGTTAAATTCTTATGAGAAAATTTGAGAAAGCCCATCTTCTTGAGAGACCATTTGAGAAACTAGTTAATTTCTTATGTTTTAGATTTGATCATGTCAAGTTGGTTTCAAGTGTACAGCCATTGAAAAGCTCTAAGACTATTCAAAGACACTTTCCCCTGCTAATGAATCTAATTAACTTCAAATTAATCTATTTTAATCTTTGGAAAAATTTTGTCTACTTTATTTCAGAATGTGTGCAAGTAGTTTTTCTTGTTCCTATTGCAATCTTGTGTTAAAATCTCTTCGAATCACATAGGATCTTGTCACTGTAATAGTTTAGTGGCATTTACAATTTCATTACGAGAAGAGCATTCATCTTGTAATGAGATAAACAGATTTAAAATCATTCGTTTTGTCATGTTGTTGATAAAGATTGTCTGTAATCCTTTGAGTGTATCTTAGGCATGAGGAACCATGGGTCTTTAATGTTTACTTGAGTATTTATCTCAAGCCTTCATGTTAAATTCTTGTAGATTGTGTGCAAACGGTGAAAATATGGGCCTTCACTTGATGCACACCTTCTAGTTGAAGTAATATTTTAACTCTTCTAAAGTAGTCTGTCATTAAGTTTTCTAATTATTGTGAAGGTTCTCAAAGTTTTGGTAAATTCTAGTTTATCCCGCTTAATCTCCACACCAAAAGTTACTAAAAAAATGAATCCTACCGAACTACCTCAGTTTACCCTTTATGTCCACAAATGAATAATTTTCTCGAAAAAGATGCGAAGCAATCAGATTCCATAATGTCTTTAGTAACCTTAACCCTGTTTAGAAAATATCACCATTCTTTAGAAGGGACAACTCGTGAGAGATAAATTGTGGTGCATTGATCATATTTTTGAAGGTTTTCTTTCAATTTTGTGTAAAGAAGGATATATTCATTCTCCTTCACCAAAAGAGGTTACAAAATTGGTCCTCTCACCCTGGTTGATAGGCAGAACCTAAAGTAGTGAGGATAGATCAAATCCTTAATGAAGGTGTTATCCATTTCTCCGATGCCCGAGTGACAAAGAGTTAGACGAATCCCTCCCCAGCTACAAAATGACTCATAATATGATGTTTTTATCTCTCAATGTCTTGCTAAATCTCTGATGCTGCTCGTTTTCCAAGAGAGAATCAATTTGGATACCAACACCAAATTGGTGCCACCTAGCTGGAGATGAATTGAATTACAGAGGACTTATTTGTGTAGAAACAACACCAAATTTGCCACTTCAGGGGATGAGCAAAGATAGTGCATCGTTGCCGAGGATGAATTGAATTAAAGAGGACTTATTTTTGCGGAAACAACACTAGATTGGTGTCATTTCGGGGGTTATTTGAACAACGGTGTACACATACCGAACTTGGTAATGTTTCTTACATGATCTAAGTGAAAATACGTATTTTAAACATCATCCTTTTGTTGAGATGTAAGATTTGTGCAAGTTACAAGTATTGTGTCCAATATTTCTAGTTTCTATTGGTTTTTCCACTAAGCTTACATCATCAATGTTAAATACGAGTAAAGGTAGGTTAGATATGTGAAGATTTGCATGAATTTAGTGTTGACAGACATTTAACAGATCAATTTTAGTGCATTTACACAACTAAGGTGAAAATTCTTAGTGGTGACTCTGTGTTGAATTAATTTTTGATAAATGCTAGTGTCTTGACCTCTGTCATTTTAAATTTATCACTAATCTCTGCAAATATGGAAGGAAGAAGATATCTCTTTGTTGAAGACCCTACTAGAAGGTTTTTTCAAGAATTGGATAAGAGAAATCTTAAAGGAAGAAGAATATGGATAGTTTTTGGAGATCATAAATGAAGGAGTTATCAATTGTTAAAACTCATTTCATGCTTCCACAACTTCTTCTATATCGGGTAGTCTTTTTATAGATTAGAATTCTCCCATTCATTTGTATTTGAAAATTTTACGTCTCTTTCTCTCCTCACTTATAGAATCCCCATCATTTTGAGTATTGTATTCATATGTAAGATCACCTCATTTTGTTTCTCCAAGAACCTCCCAAAACAATATGGACCAGCCCCCACCCGGGACTCTGTTTGTTGTGAACACTTTTGGTCCAATAGATTTTAGTGGTATGGATTGATATCCAAATGTTGTGCCCCAAGATGTTAGAAATAGATTGCCTAAATTTCAAGGAAATAATGTTATTACTGGTGTTTAACACTTAAACCTTTTTTCAATATGATGGAAGACTTTGAAATCAAATTTGAGGATGTGTACATAAAATTGTTTATTCATACTCTAGAGGAGAATGCACGGGACTGGTATAAATATTTGCCAGATAAATCCATTGATTCATGGAAAGAAATGAAGAATGCTTTTAGATTGCAGTATGGAGATAAAACAGACCCTAGTTTTCTTTTATCAAAATTTGAAAATATTAAGAAGAATCCTAATGATTTTATTCATGACTTCAATACTCGGTTCAATAAGACCCTGAACACACTACCTATAATCCCGAGACCAAGTGATGTTTCTTGTTTAATAAAATACTCATATGCTTTTGAGAAGAAGGATGCCTATTATTTGAGGGATAAGAACCCAACAACATTAGCCCAGGCCTTCACCATAGCTTTGCAGATTGAAAACAATATCAAAGCAGTTGGTAAGCCTCCTAAGAGGGAAGGTATCAAGATGATCACTCCAGAGAAGCCTCAGTGAAGTAAGTTTGTGGATCTAGAAGAGTTTGTGAAAACATTGGCCGGAGGTGTCAAAGAAATATCCTATAAACTAGCTAGGGTAGAGAAGGGGATTGGAAAAAGTTCCCAAGGTAAGCATAAAGCACAAGGTCAAGAAATATTTTCAAGTCATCCTACGGGTGATCAGAGATCTAATGATAGATGCAAAGGACCCATGGGATCGGGGAAATAAACGACCCTAATCCAGGAAAAAAATTGGTGCACGATCCTTTAGCTATCTGAGTTGTTGTTGTTGATGAAGCTCATGAAATTGAGTGGTGTGATAACTATTTCTTGCCACATTCTCCATTTGATGTTAAAAGGGAATTGAGGAAGAAACTAATGATGATGAGACATATAATGATGCATGCATGATGGATTCCTCTACAAGTTCACAATAAGGAGAAACCTCAAATGAGTTGATGAGTACCATAACTATTGAAAAATTCTAGGATTTCATTCACTGGGTATTGCCTCTTCCTCTAATTAATGCTTTTGAGATTGATATGGTTCAATCTTTTGAGTTGCCTAATAATGATTTTGAGTACATAAGGGCATTAATGATTAAGAAGTATGATGGATAAATTATTTTAAAGGAGGATAGGCATTTGTTAATGAATACAGTAGTTAGCTACAAGAAAGTTAATAATACCAGGAGAAAAGGTTCCAAAGGGGTAGGGCCTTAGGCCAAACAAAAAATTCCAGTGCTTACCAGTATCCCTAAAAAAGCCCCTAATAAAGATGTATGTGCCAAAGGCTTTGTCACCTAAAATAAAACTTGTGTCCCTCCACATGCTCGGACCGTGAAAAATCCTATGCCATCAAATGAATTTTAAAACCTTCCTCCTAACACTACATTACCAAAATAGTTTCCTTTTGACATAGCCCAAATCTTGAGTTAGATCAAGATTTCTTTTCCTAGTATTGAATTGTTGGGAATTCCTGAGCATAAGAACAAATCATTCGAATATTTTGGATTTAAATAATAAAAGGTCACCCAAGGTAAAAATGTAAATAATATAGAGGTTGCTCATGCCATTGCAGAGTTGGAAAAACCCCATTTACTGGAAGAACTAGGTGAGACACCTATAGTATATTTGGGAAAATCCTTGGTTGATTCTCGGCTAAAGGTGGATCCATTTTTCATTACTATGGGTACTAGTGTGGGGGAAGTGTGCAAATGGACATGTCATATGCCACTAGACCAATTGAGTAAAGCCTTGTGAAATTACTTGGTGAAAAGAAAATATTATATCTCATTGAGGACCCCGACAATACTTCTTATGAAGTATTGCATGTAGATATTGATATTGATAACTCGTGAGTTATGTTGTTTTCAAGTAGTATGAAATTGATCAATGCAGATATCCTGAGAAAATTGATTTTCTTGGGACTTTAATGTTTGGTGCAGTTGTTGAAAAAATTTACATAGGCACAACGGATAAGCCTAAAAAAATGTGGTTAGATAGCAACTTGGATGAAGAAAAACAAAATTATATGACCAGTTTTTGAAGATGTATCAAAAATGCTTAGCATGGTCATATCTAGAATCGAAGGCACTTGAAAATTTTCCTTGATTTTTATATCGAATCGGGGTACACACCATTTTACGTATTTATAGTATTTTGGTTTCTTTTTGCTTTCGTGTGTTTTTCTATTTTTCCTCATCCTAGTCCCCCGGTGACGATTTGTTTTTGTTGGTTTCTCGGTTCATCTTGGGGAGTTGGTTATTGTTTTTCTTCTCTTTAATCTTGTTCTTGAATCCTTTTCCCAATGGATTTTTGGCACATGGTCTTCTCTATATGTTTTTGTGGCACTTGCAGGAGTGCCCATACTTGATTCGGATCAAATGTTAGTGGTCAATTTGATATCACCCCGTTTTCCCTAAAAATTCTTAAATTTGTAAACTTTGTCATATTTTCTTTTTCCCGAATGGATGCTTGAAAATTTTCTCCATTTATATGCTGTTGAAATATCCTTCTCCATGGTCATGGAACACATTTGGGCCTTATATCATTTCCAAATTATTTTTCGTTAAAAGTATATTCATTTACGGGTGCAAATGGTGAAGTTCCCCTGTATCTTACTGTTCGATGGGCGTGTTTTCCCTGTCAAACTTTATCTCTAACGTATGCAGATATGTGTTCATTCTTGATTAGTTGCTAGCTTGGTGGGGCATTTTGAAACTCTAAGTCCCACTTCAACTCAAGTCTTGTTCACATGGATGGCTAACGCTCATCTAAAAATTTGCCTCTTTGTTTGACCTTTGGAAGTGCGCTAAGGAGAAACGTGGAGGTTTCCGCTAGCCCTACCCAAACTTAGAAATTTTTTTCATTCTGACCGGTGTGGATTTGTTAGACCATGGACACATGGGGGGCAGAATCTCATTTGAGGATTTTCATCAAAGTCCTACCTTAGCGGTTGCGCCAGGGAGACATGTGGAGGCTTCCGCTGGCTCTTCTCTATACTTAAAATTTTCAAGCAACTTTCTAAGGCCTGGGACATGTGGAGGCCCCTGTACCTATTTGGGTACCTGCCCCTATAATTTACTTTTGAAGAAGCACCGAAGGGACACTTGGTGATTTCCACTGGATCTTGCCCATACTTAGAATTTTCAAAGGCCAAAGAAACTTTCTCAGACCCTAGACACATGGTGTGTTCCGCTAGTCCTTAAACTTTTTCAACAACTCTGCCGAAATGAGACACGTGGTGAGTTTGCGCTTGTTTAGGGTCTCTACTTTTGGGAACCATATCAGAAGTGCACCAAAGAGACATGTGGAGGGCCCGCGCCTATTTGGGGATCTGCCCCTGAATTTTATTTTTGAATGAGCGCCATGGAGACACGTGGAGGCTTCCACTGGCTCCTTTTTATACTAAATTTTTTTCAAAGTCCAAAAGGCAATTTTCTTTGGCCTAGGGCATGTGCAAGGTCCGTGTTTTTTTGGAAACTTTCCTCTAATCTAAAGTTGAGAAAGGGCATAATCAACGGTTGTGTGCATTGCATATTATTTTCCCACCATTTTAACTCCAAGACTTCTAGAGATGTGAGTACACATTGTTTTTCATCATTTTTTGATGAAATTCCTTGTCGTTTTTCTCTATAAAGTGTAATTGAATGGATTTAGAGCTTAATTTATGAGTCAAAGGATTGTAAAGGTTGATATTTTGAAGTTGGAATTGATTTGGCACTTGTAAAACATGAATTACCAGAGAAGCTAGATGTAGAGTAGATTTGCAGAGGAAAGAATGGGAAAAGGATGAAATGATGGAGGTTGCAGGCGCAAAGGATGAAAAACGTGTTGCCAAAGGAGATGACTAGGTGCCCTAGTTAAAAAATGATGGAAATATTTGCAATGATTCACCTTTTTGAACAAAAAAACTTTTTGTTGTAAGTTTTTAAACGTCATTTTAAAACCCATGATCAAATATGTAACAAACAAAGGTTCCTCGAATATTCTTTTCTTGGGGGGAAATATGGAATTTAAATTGAGTGTTATAAAAATCATGCTTTATTCATGCAAAATGTTTGGGGGTTGAATTCTACGAGAAAACGAGACCATCTTTGAGAAACCATCGAGAAATTTCTTATGTTTTAGTTTTGATCATGTCAAGTTGGTTGCAAGTGTACAACCATTGAAAACCTCTGAGACTGTTTAAAGAAACTTTCCCCTGCTGATGAATCTAATCAACTTCAAATTAATCTATGTTAATCTTGGGAATTTTTTTGTCTACTTTATTTCAGAATGTCTACAAGTAGTTTTTCTTGTTCCTATTGTAATCTTGTGTTAAAGTCCCTCCGAATCACACAAGATCTCATCCCTATGATATTTTAGTGGCATTTGAAATTTTATTACGATAATATCCTTCATCATGTAATGAGATAAACAATTTAAAATCACTTTATTGTCATTTTGTTGATAAATATTGTGTGTAAGCCTTTGAGTGTATCTTAGGCATGAGGAACAAGGGGTCTTAAATGTTTATTTGAGTCTTTAGCTCAAGCTTTCATGTTAAATTCTTGGAGATTGTGTGAAACCATGAAAATCTAGGCCTGCATTTGATGCACACCTTCTGGTTGAAGGAATATTTTAGTTCTTCTGAAGCATTTTATCATTTAGTTTTCCAATTGTTGTGAAGGTTCTCAAATATTTGACAAAATCAAGTTTATCCTACTTAATCTCCCACCAAAAATTACTCAAAAACAATGAATCCAACCTAAACTACCCTTGTTATCCCTATATGTCCAGAAATTAAAAAATTCTACAGCTAAAAATATGCATAAGCAATTAGGATTCCATAATTGATCCGAAAATGGGTGTTTTATTTTTTCCACTTTTAAACGCTTTCAAGGATCTTCAATTTTAATCAACTTAAAAGGATTGTATACTTCCAAAAACTGATCAAAATATGATTTAGGACTGAATTCAAACTGAAATTAAGTTTGCAATTTACTCAAAATTTCACTATTTGATCGAAGCCCCAAAAATCACTATTTCTTGATTTTAATCAATTTTCCAATTTTATCAATTATTGATTATAGTTGCATCCATATTCATATTTTGAATTTAACTTACTTGCAAATATCAGAAACTGAAAATAAAATCAGAACACAACACCCAAATTGTTTACGGGGTTCAGAATTCCTACGTCCTGGGTTCGTGGTGAACCGATCCATTAATAATGTTAAAAATGTAAATACAATAACATTTACATTAGCCAATAATGAATAAAAAACTTGTAAAAATGTGTTTCAGACCTTCGAAGGATGTTAATGGAGCTCAGCCTATGTCCTTCACCTTCCTAATCCACTTGCAACAATGTCTCCCTTTGGTTCTACACCTTTATGTCACTTTAACAACACATATCTCTATCACAAAATATCCAAATTGGAAAAATGATCATATCATCGTTATTTTCTCGAAATTCTAAACAACTTTCATATATAACTTGAGATTTTGTTTTGAGTGGAAGTGCCTCAAAATTTAGATTGAATATAAACTACCTCTCATCCTCTTTCGCCCTCTCTTACACAGAGTACAAAGCTCTATTTATCTAAGCGAGCTTGTTTCTATCCCATCCGAGTTGGGTGGCAAGTCGGTTGGTGTGATGTGTTTGGGAGCCCAAAGTTAAGGGTTCAAAACCTAGCGGCACTATTCTTTTGGCCATGTTTATTTTTGCTATGAAGTGGGATATCCCACATTTGGTGGTGGGATAAGGCTTTAGGCTTATTAAAGCCTTTTCCACGCATGAATAGTGGTCAAAGGACCACTTGAGGCTTAACCGCCCCACTTCCCACTCCTCTCCACGTGGATTTCCATGCATGGCATTTACACCCCCTACAACCACTTCATCTCCTTCCTTTCACGTGGACTTAGCAAAAGGTATGGGGTTGGCGGTTATGTATGGTTTAATACTAATGTTTAACATTAATATATGGAGGTTTGACATATATGCATGGCATTTGGAAATTGATTTGAAATTTGACCCACATGAAATATGACGAGTAAGACCACCTGTCGACCCGCGATTGGAAAATCGAATGAATTCAATTTGTGGTAGAATTTTTATCCTTTTGCCATTTTCCCGATGCTGACTGAGCCACTTGGCCAATTGTGCACGCGTCCATGTCACCATGGACCTGTTGATCAATGTTGACCTTCTGGTTGACCAAACTTTGACTAGACATATCTTGAGCTTAGAGTGTCCATTTTTCACGTTCTTATAGTTTTCAGAAAGCTCAAAGGATCTATTGCACTGGCATGGTTTAGGGAATTTTAGGGACTTTTAACACTGAAAAATATCCCCTGATCACTCCTCCCCACTGAGAAGGATTTTTGTCCACAAAAAGTTGTTTATCAACCCACAAATAATGTTATCTCTTCCTGCATTGCACAAACACATACAAGAACCCAAAATAACATTATATGTTAAATAAATTCAAATAGTTGATTAGCTAGTCACATAACCGATCAGATAATAACACCTAATTAAGCTAGTGTTCAATTTGAAATTTTGTAACCTCACAACTCTGCACACAACTGTGAACTACCATACCCCACTATAATGCCATCACAAATAACTGACTAGATAATAACACCCATTCTATTACGAAAATCTAGTGTTCAATTGTCACTTTATGATACGGCCGATTACTTAAATTACAATTTCATAAACACAGATCAATATACCAGACATCTAAATTACCCACAATTAGGCTAGTGCCCATTGTCCATCTGAAACTGTAACAACTGCAAGTATTCACTATCCAGAATAAAATAGACTATCAACGCCCAAAAATAGCTATAGTCAACAACTAAATCCACGTGAATCTGCTAAAAACATTGTATCACCATCACAAATAATAAGTCAGATAATAACACCCATCTATAATGGAAGCTAGTGTTCAACTGACACTTTGTGATTATGTTGATTACAACTGCAAATATTCACTATCTAGAATAATTAAACCATCAACACCCAAAATGGCTATAGTCAAAATTTGAATCAACGTGAATATGTAAAACTACTTAAGTAGTTGTCTATTTATATGGTTTTATGCATATGATAGAAGTATGAAAAACATTGCAGATGTGCTTTGAATTCGGGTTCGAATTTATAGAGTTTGTTGAGCATAGCTCTAAATAGAGATGGGTATTGTATTGAGAGAGTGGTGGCCCCTTTTTTTCCCTTTGAGATTCAAAAAAATTGGAATTTTTTTCCAAAGTTTTCCCCACCACCCCGTTGACTTACTGCAACCAATCGAGAGGTTGTCACATGGCATCATAAGGCGTTGGCGAGGCGTGGATGAATTTATCACTTTTTTCCTTCGGGGCACAAAACCTTATTTCTCTCTGCTGATCCATTTTACCCACGTTGGCTTAGAAGGCCTCACGTGTCCCTGGAAAACTCGCGGGGGTGCAGGTGCAAAGTTATTTTTTTCCCCGCGCAAGAAACTTTCCAAAAGTCTCCCCATGGCCTGCCGACCCGCTCTTGAGGTAAATTTTCTCCGCTGTACCCGCAGGCCCTCTCTTGGGGAAAATTTTCACCCCAAAGCCCATCGGCCCATAACTTGAAAAATATGAGGAGTTAGGAGGACTTATTTACATCATTGGAAAGGTGAGAAAATTTCCTATCAATGGGAGTAGTTTAGGAAATTTTTAAATGTCTTAAGTTTGAGAAAATCAAGTTGACCCTTTATGCATGTTAGAGAGTTGGTATGGTGAGAAATTACCCTCTAAACCTTATTGAACCTTCTAACCTAAAATTTAGACCTTATGAACTCTAATAATTTTTAATAAAGGAAAAGTATGTTCTAGTGAATTATAATTGTTCTAAAACTTGTTATGTTTTCTTGTAACTGTCAGTTGTAGACTCTTTTAAATAAAAATTATTTATTCCATAATTTTCCTAACTAATCCTAGGTTATTCTTAGGTCTCAAGTGGGTTGTTTTAAGTGGGCGTTACACTTGGTATCGAGAGAATTAATTGAAAAGCTTGGGCCATTGGGCACACTAGAAAACTTGAGGCATGAACTGAAACATAACACACTTGTAAATCTAGAAAATAACTTAGTTTAGAAATTACATATTTTAGTAAACATGGAAAGTAAATGAAACTTAGAAGGATGAACTAACTCTCGTATTGCTTTCGTCCATAAGGCACAAACAAGATGAGGATCCTTTTCACATATACCTAGGCATACCACCAGCAGATCATGTTGTAGCAACCATCCTACCCTAGATTTTGTAGACTCTTGATGATGTTAATGGTACTCTACGTGGAGGATACGTAGGAGGACATGCAGCCAGACATGATAGAGTCACTTCCATTAAGGGTCATGTATCACCTTGACCAAAGTGAGGAACATGGAGGAGAGAATTCCCATATAGATTCATCCATAATAGATTTACCATAAAGGAGATAGGGTGACCGAGTTTCAGGGGCATAGAGATAGGTCTTTCAGCCCTAGGCTTAGCGATGCGCATATAGAGAGACCTATAGGCCATTAGACCATAGTTGTAGATAACATCAGGGATATCCTGAAGGTTCGGTCATCACATTATTCTTGTGACATGGATGGATTTCAAGTAGAGGCCTGGTTGGTGAGCTTGAGCGGATGCTTCAAGCTCTATCCTTGTTCTAGCGACATGAAAGCTTGTATTGTGATCTATCTATTGAGGGATGGAGCTGGTGTCTAGTGGTGGATAGAGGAGAAAAAGCTCCATGTTGATTCTGAGAAAGTTACCTAGGATCTCTTTGAGGAGCATTTCAGGAGTAGATATTTGTCATGGAGGTTCATACAAGCGGATAGATGAGTTCCATGACCTCTCGACAAGCATCTATTACAGTGACCAAGTATGAGAGTAGATTTCTGGATCTACTCTAGTATGTTGATTACATGTAGGATGAGAAGGCATGGATAAACAAACTCATCTAGGGCCTGAACCTAGACACTGGAGGTGCAGTGTGGATCCATTGTCCACAGACATTAGTTGAGGCCATCGAGAAGGCCTATATAGCATAGGAGACTCGGGGAAAGACCTAGCAGGCTAAAGACCAAGTGCAAAGATTCATACAACACATGTAGGACAACAAATCGAGGGGGTTTGTACCTCTCCCTTGAGGTGGGTAGGGTTCAAAGCATAGTCATCTTTTAGACCACAAAGGTAGAAAGCACTCCCACCCACCTTATAGAACTCCACGGAGATTTGATGCACAGAAAGGTCAGAGCATGGGGCCTCCTCCTAGGTGTTCCATTAGGACACAAGGTTCCCAAAGAGCTCACTCAGTAGGAGCTTTCTAGCAGAGACATCATAAGACCGTAGCTTGATCATTAGGATCCACACCATGACCTCCGAGTACCAGCAAAACCTACTACACATGGGAGAGGATTAGGTGGTTGTTTTGGTTGTGGTGTTACCCAGGACATTTCTTTAGAGACCGCCCATGGAACCCTAATAACAAAGGTAAGACCCAAATCTCGAGCCTATTGTTTGTGATATGGGTTGCATTCATAGGATGTATGCGGTGGTCAATAACCACTAGGCGGAGGACTAGAGTACAATTATTAAGACCATAGGCATCATAAATGGTATTCCTACCTCCATTTTGTTTGATTCTAGTTCTTGTGATTATTTTATTACACCATCTTTAGTAGAGTGATGTAAGCTGGTGGCAGTTAGGTAGGGTAATAGTTGGGATGTTGAGATGGCTTATGGAGCCAAGATCTTTGTAGACTCCTTAGTTAAGGAGTGTGTGGTGGATTTGGGACCTTTCACCACTACCTCAGATCTTCATATCTTTCCTTTAGGATCTTATGGACTCATCTTGGGTATGGATTGGTTGTTTGCACACAGCGAAGGATGGATTGTTACCACAAGATCATATATTGTGCAAATGTTTTGGGAGTTGAGTTGGTGATTTCGGGGTCAGGAGACCCGTTTCTATTTGCACCATCTCTGTTATGTAGCTTAAGTGGTGTGTGTGATAGGGTTGTCAGATGTATGTTGTGATAGTCAGTGAGAGATCAGAGGATGGGTCTAGTGGACCATCACTAGATGATCATCCCATTTTGAGAGAGTTTGTAGATGTGTTTCTAGGGGAGCTACCGGGTTACCACCCCCATGTGAGATTGATTTTCATATAGATGTGGTTCAAGGAGAAGATCCTATCTCATGAGAACCTTATTGGATGACTACCCCAGAGCTCTGTGAGCTCAAGTTACAGCTTGAGGGCCTTATGGAGAAGGGCCTAATTCATCCTAGTGCATCCCCTTGGGGTGCACCGGTGATCTTTGTAAAGAAGAAGGACAAATCCTTGCGGTTGTGTATTGACTACCACCAGCTGAGCAAAGTAACGATCAAGAATCGTTATCCCCTTCCGTGCATTAATGATTTTTTTTTCAGATGAAGGGAGCCACAAATTTCTCTAAGATAGACTTTAAGGCAAAGGCTATCATCAGCTAAGGATTTCGTAAGTGGACATTCATAAGACTTCCTTCCATACGAGATATGGCCACTATAAGTTCATAGTGGTACCCTTTGACTTGACTAATGCCCCCACATTGTTTATGAGTTTGATGAATGGGGTATTTAGGACCTTATTAGATCACTTCATTCTCATCTTCCTTGATGACATTTCGATTTACTCATGTATGCATGAGGAGCATGAGGGCACATTCACGAGGTTCATCGAGTGTCTTTTAGAGTACTAACTTTAGGATAACTTGGAGAAGTGTGCATTCTTTTCGCAGACGGAGGTGCAATATTTGGGTCATATCATTTCTAGGAAGGTATTGCCATTGATCCTTCCAATATTAGAGCTATTATGGATTATCCAACACCCACTACTATGAATAAGGTGCGTAGTTGTTGTTGCAGACTCACAAAGCACCCCGGATGTAGATCGGGGTTCTAGGTTGATCACTCTAGCATCTAAAGTGTGATTGCACAACATGGAAACCTCTCTCCAAGTGTGGGGACTTGTAAAACTGAGAGAGGAATCTCCAGATTAGAGGCTGGTTCCTCAAACTCCTCTGTTTTAGATCTATATTTTGCAAAACTACAGAGGTTCAGATCCTAATCCTACTCTAAATTGCAAGGAGACAGGGGTAGAAGTGTAAAAAATTGAAACTAATCAAGATGGTGATGCACCAAAAGGAGTGGTGAAACATATTTGTCATGCAAATAGACACAAACTAGAGATTTGCAACATGAAACATACACAGATCGAAAGGAGAAGTTGTTATGTCAAAAATTGTTCCCCTTAGAAATGAGCCAAATCGGCTTTTACAAAGTGCAAGGGTCGAGCCTGGGGACGAAACATACAAAAACATGAGAGCCCATCCCTCCTTGATGCAGATGCATTAAAATGGCATGGGGGACCTTACAAACCCATACCCTGTCACTTTGACAGAATTACAGGAGAATGCGACCCATTACGCATTAAATGCAGTTCCGAAATGTCACTTCGGCCATGAACACGTGTCGAGCTGTTTCTCAATTTTCTCTCTCTAGACTACATGAAAATTCTAGATTAACCCTAGAATCACGTAGATAATTTCATAAGCTTTCCATTGATATAAAGAACGTGCAAATCTGAGCTCTGGATCGAAAGATATGTCGATCTGAAGATTTAGGGCACAAAGCAAAGTAAAACGTGTTTTGAAAATCTTTCCGTGCTCTTCACTGGATGACACGTGTCAAGCGCTGATTGGATGTGTAATTATCTCTCCTTACCTGCTTCATTAGACACGTGTCTTCTTTTTATTGGCTCGGGTCAGTGCTTGAAACCTCGCCCTTTGACTTTTGGACTTTCTCCTTGTGACACGTGTCATGATTTGGTTGGTCCACGGGTCTGCCGGTTTTTCACTCCCTTCACGTCTTCATGTCCTGGATGTCCCAAAATTTTTGGGACAAAAACTCCAGATCCACCTAAAATGGGCTTCCTTGTCCCTCATTCGGCTGATGACACGTGGCGTTGCTTGATTGGCTTTTGGCTCCTTCGGCTATCCCGCCCCACGCATCCTTTTGTCCCACTTATCCAAAGGCTTTGAAGTTCCCGCTTTGGCCGAACCGGCCGGTTTGCGTCCTTCGCATCCGATGTCCGAGATGTCCCAAAGCTCGCTCGGTGTGAAAGTTCTCCATTTCGGATGATACGGGCGGTTCGTCCTTCGTCCAAATGTCTCGAGCGATTAGTCGATTTTCTTCTCCTTCGACCAAACCGGCTTTTGGCGTCTGCGGCGTCGATGGCCGGATGTTCCTTTTGCCCCGCAAACTACCAGCGGCCTTACGGCCGATTCACGCCGAGACGTCCCTCATGTCCCGATTGCTGCAAGGACTAGGACTTAGCCAATTTTCACAATTTTTTTCGCCCAAGCTTGCTTTTTTGCAGCCTTTTCACCTTTTCTCAAAAATTGCTCTTTTCAACCTGGACGGAGAGTTAGAAAAATTTCGAGGGAACCCTAGAAACATGATTTTTTCCTGAATCCATCCATTTGCTTGGGACTTGAGAATTCGATGTATGTTATCAAATCAACCCGGGGTGAATTTTGGATAACAATTGGTGACTCAATGGGGTACTCGCCTGGTAGAAGAACCAGAGCTGCAAGCGAGTTCATTGGGCATGGAGTTATCAAACATTCAGTTCAGAATCCTAACCGACTCGAGAATGTGCAAGGAGGAAGATGGAATGTCACCTAATGAAAGCAAGATCGCTAAACATCTCCATGGACAACAACCTATGCCAAAGCACTTAGGGAAACAAAACTAACCTACAAGAAAACAGCAGTGTGCACAAGCACTTGGAGGAAAGAAAATCTAATCTAATATTTATAGAGGTAGTGAACTTCCCTCTAGAAGCAACGCTTGAGATAGATTCCATTGACTGGAATCTACAGTTCTTCACCCTCCAGTGAGGCTAATTGGAAAGCATTGATGTTCTTGCACTTTGTGACCACGTATGGGCCACTCCAAATGGCATCAAATTTTGAATTCCTTCCCGGTTTTGCTCTATCCACATCCCATTTTAACACTAGATCTCCGACCTGAAAAGATCTATCTTTGGTATTCCTATCAAAGGTCTTCTTGATCAAAGCTTGATCCTTTTCCATTGCTTGGGATGCCTGATTTCTGATCTCTTGTAGCTCCATCAACTCTGCATACCTCACCTCCATGGGCTCAAATTCAAGCAACTCCAGCTGCTTCATGAGTTCCAATGTTGGCAACTCAAGTGACATGGGAAAGATTGCTTCCTTTCCATAGACAAGCCTGAATGGAGAATTACCTGTGGATCTTTTGGGAGTGATCCTATCAGTCCATAAGGCTGATTTCAGCTTGGTATGCCAAGACCTCTGATTCTCATCAAGAGTCCTCCTAATGATCCTCAACAAGTTCTTGTTTGTAGACTCGGCCTGGCCATTACCCTAAGGGTAATAGTTCGATGAAGTGCTTAGGTAAATACCGTTCTTGACAGCCCACTCAGTCACCTTAGATCTAATGAATGTCAATGCATTATCAGAGATTATTGTGGCGGGTACACCAAATATGGTTGTTATCCCCTCATAAAAGTCTAAGATGCTTTAGACTCATTCACCTCTTTGAGTGCTACTGCTTCTGTCCATTTGGTGAAGTAGTCGTGGGTCATCAAAATCCATTTGTGCCCTTGGCTTGAATTGGGATTAATGATTCCGATGAAGTCCAAACCCCATTGCATGAATGGTTGGTCAACTGAGATTGGATGCAATGGGAGGGCAGCAAACTTCTCTTTTCCTGTGAAGAATGCACAATTCTTACACCCCTTGATCCATGCATAACAATCACTGAAGATTTTAGGCCAATAATAACCAGCCTTCATGATTTTTAGAGCTGTCACTCTTGGTGCAAAATGGCCACCAGCTGGTCCATCATGGAACTCTTCTAATACCCTTTGAATCTAACATGTGCTAATGCATCTCAGCAGCACTCCATTTACATCTTTCTTGAACAAAACTCCATCAACAATGGCATACGGGATAACCTGCAATTTGAAGTGTCTCCTTTGGGTCTGGTTCATCTCTGGAGGGCATAGGCCTCATGCCTAGGAAGTTCATAATACCTTGGGTCTAGCAAGGAGTGGGGAAGCATTGTCTTCTTCATGATTGCCACTTGGCTCGTGGCTGTCCTGGACTGTCAAAACAGTTTCTTCTTTGTTGCATACTTCTTTTTGCTTCCCCAAAACCAACTGCTCACACAATCCTTTCCCTCTTACCAGCTTGGTGATCTTGATCTCAATGTCATATTCCATGACACGGGTGATCCAACCTGCCCTTTTCTCATTCAAATCCTTGTTGAGGAGGAAGTCCTTAACTCTAGCATGTGAGACCAACAACTGGACCTTGTTGTTTGAGATTAAATGCTTGAATTTCTTCAAGCTTCTGATTACTGCAAGTACATGTTTCTCAATAAAAGAGTACCTCATCTCATAGTCATCTAGGCTCTAGCTGAAGAAGGCAATTGGCTACTCATCATTATCTTTGTTCTGTTGTACTAGAATGGCAGAAATAGTGTCATCACCTCCAAATGCATAGAGGATGAAATCCTTAGAGAAGTCTGGGTTGATGAGAGTTGGCACTTGAGAGATAACTTCTTTTATTGCTTCAAAACTCTCCTTGCCTTCTACTATCCACTTAAAAGCCATGCTCTTCTTTAACATTTTGGTGATGGTCTTGATAAGGGCTGCGCAAAACAGGACAAAACTGCGGACAAAATTGATCCTTCCCAAGAAGCTTTGAAGAGCCTTCTTGTGACTTGGTAATGGTAGTGCTTTGATGGCTTCAACCCTCTCTGGATCAATTGCCAGTCCCTCTTTCGAGACAATATGGCCTAGAAGTTTCCCTTCATGAGCCAGAATATGCATTTTTGGGATTTAATGATACCCGAAATCTTCTACACCTACGAAATACCCGCCTCGGATGAAAAAGGTGATCCACCGCATTTTTGGAGAATACGGTGATGTCATCAAGATATATCAAAAATATTTTATTGATCAACCCTTGAATGCCATATCCATTGCCATTTGGAAAGTGGCTCCAGCATTTGATAGGCCAAATGGCATCTTCTTGTAGGCATATGTTCCCCATTTGGTTGTGAAGGCTGTCTGAACTGATCTTCCTCCTCACCATAATCTGATTGTAGCTTCCGAGTAACCATCAAGTAGTGAAAACCTTCTACGAACCAGCTACAACCTATAATATTTGCTCCATGGAAGGGAGTGGATAATGATCCGTGAGAGAGGCTCTATTCAAATCTCTCGAAGTCGACACACAACCTAATCTCTCCATTCTTCTTTCTGACTGGGACTAAGTTGGCGACCCAGCTTGAGTGTTTGATGGGGAAGATGATACTGGCCTCAATAAGCTTACTTAACTCTTTTCTCATGAGAGGTTCAATATGGGGATTCACGGCCTTTGCTTTTCCCCTGACAGGTTTGGATTCGGATCGGCTCAATAGTATGTTGTGCCATCTTTGGGTTGAAACCTCTTAGATCTTTGTAAGTCCAAGAAAAGACATCGGGAACTCTTGACAAAGCTAAACAAAATCAGATTTCTCTTGTGGAGTACTTACTTTGCCAATTTGCAATGTCTTGCCTTCTTCCACTAAAGTAGGCTCGAATCTTCAACCTTTACTTGAATGTTCGCTTTCTCCTTCCGAACCGATCATTCGGGTTGAAGATTGACTCCAAGGTTATGAGGCCTTTTGGTAATTTGTTAGTCCTCGGCTGCACCACTTGGTCACCATACTCGCTGATGCAGCTTGTCTTGATTCCCGTGGAGAACTTAGCTTCTTCTTGGAGGAAACGGATGATTTGCTAGTCATTCTCAAACACTTGCCAACCGACATTGTTATCCGGCACTAAAGGCCTCACAATCACGTGGATTTTGGCTGTACCTTGTCTTGTTGAATGCTTTCCACAATGTCAAAGGCTGCCCCCTCTTTGTGTAAGCTCTGTCGGCAGACTTGATTCTCTTTCCTAGGAATGGATTTGATGCCAAAACCTTCAAAATCTTCCATGAGGTCCCACACCCTGTTCTTGTAGCACTTGAGTAGATCATTCTTGGCAGCATGTCATCCCTTGACCTAATTTACAATCAATTCACTGTCCCCAAAGACTTGTAGGTTCTTTATTTTTCTCTTGATTGCCCAATGCATCCCTTGCACCAAGGCTTCATATTCAGCAGTGTTATTGGAGCATGCAAATTGAAATCTAAAAGCTGAATAGTACTTTATTCCTTGAGGTGAAACAAGCATGGCTCCACCTCCTGCACCTTGCCTACTCCTTGATCCGTTAAAAAACAGCTGCCATACCTCATTGTCATTGTTGTGGCTTGGCTTAGTGATGCTAGGAATAGGTTGATTTTCTTCGTGTATACAATAGAATCCCAGCTCACATTCTTCTACTTCTTGATAAGGATCAAAAGCATGTACCTTATTTGCCCATTCATCTAGAGTTAGATCCGGGATACTTCCAACCTTGGTGTCAGCCTCATCAGTGCTAGGGTGATCTTCTTGATCAAATGCTGAGCAATTGGCATTAATCTGACTTGGAGTGTAAGGCTCAATATGGAAGTTTGCAATAGGTTCAGACCTAATTGTAGCCTTAGTTCCATATCTTGTTCTGAATAGCATGTGTGACCAATCAGCAGACAAATACCCCCCAATCTTGGCTGTGAAGTCCCTTGACAAGCAAAGGGCAAAGAGTGGTGGAAGGTCTATGATTGATACATCTTGTAAAACAACAACATTTGGACATGCATGCAAGGTAAGACTCAAGTTTCTAATCACTCCAATTGTTGCTACTACTGTTCCATCTAACTGCACTACCCCTTTGGATGTTATTTCATATTGGAGCCCTAGCTGATCAGCTATCTGTTTAGGCATTACCGAGCTACTTGCCCCGGAGTCTATCATGCAATTATGTACTAGCTGATTTCCAATGATCAATGAAACATAGAAAGGAGGGGCTTCAACATCTTACCTTCTTTGTCCTCCATGATTTCCCAGTCGGGCAGCATTTGTAAGCACTTTGTCTTGCATCTGAACCCGCTGATTTGAAATTGGCCAATCCTTCATGGCAGCTTGCAGCAGATCTCTTTGGCCTGGGATAGATAGGGATTCCCACATTGATATGTTGACGTTTGTCTTCTTCATCTGATCAATGATACTGAATGGTGATGAAGGATCTCTCTGTTGTCCCTTGGTTTGCACATTCACTCCTTGCACATGGGCAGCAACAGCTGGCATTTGAGTTGGCCTAGGGGCTGTTCTTGGCTGCCCTTGTGCATTTGAAACTGGACTTTGCTTGCCAATCATTTGTGGAGCCGTGGAAGGTTGTGGATTGGCTGGGGCTAATGGCTGTTCTTCACCCAAATTTCTCCTCTTTGACCTTGTGTTGGCTGCAACACCTTGAGAAACTACTTGATTCATGCCACAGAAATCTTCTGCTTGCCAGTTCACCAATGTGGTGTCATTTGGGGCTGATTGTTGTTGGAATGTTTCTTGTTGTTGACTGTTTCCTTGACTTCCTCGCCCTCCACACCAAAAGTAGTGCTTGATTGAGAGCACCATTGAAACACATGGATTGGTTATGAGGCTCGTTGCATGGAAAGCACCAATCATATTCCTGAGCAATGTTGTTCTGTGTTGGCACTAATGCCTTAGAGGCAGATATGGCATTTGGATTATAGGGCTGGAATGGTCTATTGGCAGGAGGCCTTGTTTGATTCATATTTACAGCTGGATTAGGTGGTCTTTGTGGTTTGTATGGCTGCCTATTAGGCTAAGCTTGGGGTTGATAAGAAGGTCTGAAACCTTGGGCTTGTTGCCTCTTGAGAGTAACCAGCTCATTGCCTAGGTTTCGCAATTCCTTCATGACCTCTTGAAGCTCATTTGGGGCACTTGGAGATGAAGTGGAAGCTTCATTTGAACTTTGATTTCTAGGAGTGGGAGAAGGAGCCAAATTAGGTGCTTGACTAGTGTTTGGGCTCTCTAAACTTGGAAACAATGGCATGGGAGGTCTAGGGGCAAGTTTTCCAGCTTGGATTAAACAATTTTCAGCCCAAATGGCAATGCTATAAGCCATAGGGATAGTTATGCCTCCCATGGACCAAATCAACATAGAAATATCAGAATTTAAAGCTTTGAGATAGTATAGAAAAGCACCTTCAACATTGTTGGCGACCGCCACTAGAATCCTTTCCCAAGTCTTTTAAAATCTGAAGTTGAAATCGGTCAGCTACTCATTGGGAGCTCTCTTGATGGTTGTCAGCTACTCCAAAAGAGACAAGTTGTCTCCCTTCTCTCCAAATTACTCATGAAGTGCAATACACAGTTGATTCCAGTTTGTGATAGAACCAGCTCCAAGGCTCCTAAACCATTGTAATGCTTTACCCTTGAAGGAAGATGCCAGTAACTTGACAGCCACTTGCATTTCATTGATTTCATGAATTGCACAAAGGTTAGCAATATCTTTAACATGATCACCTGGAGTAGTCTGATTTTCTCCAGTGAAGTAGGGAATGTTCTTCAAGGCTGCAATAGGAACTGGATGTTGTGCATTGAGAGCAAGTGGGCTGCTTCCTGTGAAGTTGATGTAGGGATTGTTCTGAGCCATTCTAATTGGTCTTAAAACCCTTGTTGACTGAATGAAAGGCCTACCAGGTGGAGGAGTTGAGAGAGTTCTGTTTGGTGGAGATGGAGACCTTTGAATCCTTCTTCCTCTTTGCCTTCTTCTTGGAGATAATTGCAGGTATTCAAACAACACTTCTTCTTCTCCAACTCTTGACCTTGTGGTGATTCTTCTCATGATTTTTCAGGCCTGCACTTGAAACCAATCGATTCTTCCCCTGGGAGTCACCAGATATGCAAATAATAGCTCTTTTAAGCAAGAAAATTGCAGCAGATGCACATCAACTTTGCTGCAATAAAAATGAGACCTCTAGGTCCCTCCGGGCAGGCCAAAACTATTGTTGTAGACTCACAAAGCACCCCGGATGCGAGATCGGGTTCTAGGTTGATCACTCTAGCATCCAGTGTGATTTCACAACATGGAAACCTCTCCAAGTGTGGGGACATGTAAAATGAGAGAGGAATCTCAATATTAGAGGTGGTTCCTCAAACTCCTCTCTGTTTTGAGATCTATATTTTGTAAAACTATAGAGGTTCGAGATCCTAATCCTACTCTAAATTGCAAGGAGACAGGGGTAGAAGTGCAAAAATTGAAACTAATCGAAGATGGTGATGCACCAAAAGGAGTGGTGAAACATATTTTTCATGCAAATAGACACAAACTAGATATTTGCAACATGAAACATACACAGACTAATAAGATATAACTTAGGATCTAAAATGAAGCAAATAATACAAACAAAGCATCGAAAACCATTCACAAAGCTTGCATTATCATTTCCAATACCCAAATCATCTGCATTACAACCTCGAGAGGTAAAAGCTGTTACAATCTTTTGGATAGGTCTCGATTCTTGCATCCACCACCTGCCTGGAGGTGAAAGGAGAAGTTGCTTTATGTCAAAAATTGTTCCCCATAGAAATGAGCCAAATTTGGCTTTTACAAGGTGCAAGGTCGAGCTGGGGGGAGAAAATGTACAAAAACATGAGAGCCCATCCCTTTTTGACTGCAGATGCATTAAAATGGCATGTGGGACCTTACAAACCCATACCCCATCACTTTGACTGAATTACAGGAGAATGCGACCCATTCTGCATTAAATTTGGTAGTTGAAATGTCACTTCTGGCCATGAACATGCGTCAGAGCTGTTTCTCAATTTTCTCTCTCTAGACTACATCAAAATTCGAGATTAACCATAGAATTACATAGAGAATTTCATAAGCTTTCCGTTGATATAAAGAACGTGAAAATATGAGCTCTGGATCAAAAGATATGTCGATCGAAGATTTAGGCACAAAAAGCAGTGAAAACGTGTTTTGAAAATCTTTCCGTGCTCGCCACTGGATGACACGTGTCAAGTGCTGATTGGATGCGTAATTCTCTCTCCTTCCCAGCTTCATTGGACACGTGTCTTCTTTTTATTAGCTCAGGCCAGTGCTTGAAACCTCGCCCTTTGACTTTTGGACTTTCTCCCTTGTGACACGTGTCGTGATTTGATTGGTCCACGGGTCTGCCGGCTTTTCGCGCCCTTCGCATCTTCATGTCCCGGATGTCCCAAACTGTTTGGGACAAAAACTCCCGATCCACCCGAAATGGGCTTCCTTGTCCCTCATTCGGCCGATGACACGTGGCGTTGCTTGATTGGCTTTCGGCTCCTTCGGCTATCCGCGTCCCACGCGTCCTTTTGTCCCACTTGTCCCAGTGCTGAAGTTCCCGTTTTGGCGAACCGGCCGGTTTGCGTCCTTCACGTCCCAATGTCCCGAGATGTCCCAAACTACTCGGTGTAAAAGTTCTCCATTTCGGCTGATCCGGGCGGTTCGCGTCCTTCGCCCAAATGTCCCGAGTAGTTAGTCGATTTTCTTCTCCTTCAGCCAAACCGGCTTTCCGTGTCCCACACGTCCCGACGGCCGGATGTTCCTTTTGCCTGCAGACTACCTAGTGTCCTTTCGGCCGATTCGCGCCCAGACGTCCCTCATGTCCCGACTGCTGCGAGGACTAGGACTTAGCCAATTTTCACAATTTTTTCTGGCCCAAGCTTGTTTTTACTGCCTTTTCACCTTTTCTCGAGAACTTTCTCTTTTCAACACGGATGGGGAGTTAGAAAAAATTCTGAGGGGACCCTAGAAACATGATTTTTGCCCTGAATCCATCCATTTGCCTGGGACTTGAGAATTCGATGTATGTTATCAAGTCAACCACCGGGGTGAATTTTGGATAACGAGTAGCTTCATGGGACTCAAAGGCTAGTAATCTTGGATATTTGTTCAGGACTTCTCTCGATTCCACACCTCATCACTTCCCTTGAGAGGAAAGGGAAGAAGTTTATTGATTAGACAAGTACAAGCAAGCCTTCGATACACTAAAGGAGTGTCTCACTACAACACCTATTCTTGCAGGTGCAGATCCACGGGGTGAGTTTTTCGTTTACATGGATGCTTCTTTAGGAGGGATTTGTGGTGTGTTGATGTAGGAGGGCATTGTAGTGGATTTTGAGTCTCACAAACTCAAAGATTACGAGCATAATTATCGACTCATGATCTTGAGCTTGTGGAAGTTGTGCACACTTTTGTTTAATGGAGGCACTTTGTGCTTGGTCGAGATTCAAAATCAAGACAGATCACTTGATTCTTCACCACATCTTCATGCACCCAATCTAAATGCTCATCGGTGGAGTTGGATGGAGTGATTTTTAGTATGATATGGAGATAGAGAATGTGAAGGGGAATTTTGATGGTTTCTCGCTATAGCCAAATAGCCTTCTCGAGCACAAAGGTCAGATTTATGTTCCCAAAGAGGAAGGCTTGAGGCGGGACATCTTTGAAGAGGCACATCATGCACCCTATTCATCCCATCCTGGGGTGAAGAGGAGGCATGCTACTTTGAGGCAGTTGTATCACTTTGGAGAGGACTTCATAGAGATGTGGCTCAATTTTTTTCATGATGTTTAGAGTGCAGAAAGTGAAGGCCAAGCATCGAATTCGGTTGGCCTTCTCTTTCCTCATGCTATACTGGAATGGAAGTGGGACACCATTTCCATGGACTTCATTATTGGGCTACCGATGTCGAGATATCACCATGACGCCATTATGGTCATCGTTGATAAATTGAAAAAAGTTGCTCACTTTTCTCAAATGAAGGCCACTTATACAGCTAGTGCAGTGGCAAGGGTATATTTGGATGAGATTGTTAGGTTGCATGGGATTCCGTGGAAGATCATTAGTGACCGCGATCCTTTGTATACTTCTCATTTCTGGACTACTATGTAGGATGCCCTCGGGATGAGAATCAACTTCAGCATAGCATATCACCCTGAGACAGATGGATAGACAAAGCGAGTGAATCAGATTTTAGAGGACATGCTCAGGATGTACGTGATGGCTCAGCTGTCTAGATGGGAGGAGTACTGTACTTGGTGGAGCTTGCCTACAATAATAGTTTTCAGAGTTCTATAGGCATGGCTCCTTTTCAAGCTTTGTATGGCGAGAGAGAGCAAGGAACCTCTTAGTTGGGACAGCTAGAGGATAGGGTTTCTCTTGGACCAGCTTTCTTACTGGGACATCGAGCAATAGGTGGTTTTGATATGACAGAGATTGTAGGAGGCACATGACGGGGAAGAATAAGTATGTAGATCAGCATAGGATGGACCACAATTTTGGTGCGGACATGAAGGTTTTCCTTCATGTTGGGTCACATAAGATCCCTATACATTACGAGAAAAAGTTCTAAGTTAGCTCCTAGATTCATGGTTCCTTTTGAGATCTTGAAGCGTATCGGCCCTTTGGCATACCGTCTAGCATTTCCACCTAGCTTGTCTCGCGTACATGATGTGTTTCATGTTTCAGTTCTTAGAATATATGTTACAGATCCTTGTCATGTGTTAGATTGGACATCATTGCGGAGTGCGAGGATCAAGGGCAGGTGATGGTGGAGCCCGTTTGCATCATATATTGTAGGACCCTAGCCCTTCAAGGCAGCGAGGTTGATCGAGTCCGAGTGCAAAGTGGGACAGATATGATGAGACTACAGCTACATGGGAGGATGCTACCTTACTACGAGTTTAGTTTCCACATTTGTTCAAGTGACTTCTTAGAGGAAGTCGAGTTTAAGGGGAGGGGAATGTAGTGCCCACTTCCCATTGACACCTTTTGATACTAATCATGATACTGATGATTATATTATGGACTTGATTATGGACCTTATTATAGTATGATGATAGATGTTAGATCATGGATTATTATTGACTTGATTTAGTAATGATGTATGATTATTATTACAGACATTTTGGATATTGATGATGATATACTGTTTGACATGGTTATGTTATCTATATTGTGAGTAGACCTAAAAATGGAAATTATTGGATGATGATATAGTTGTTGATAAAGTCATGAAACGATATTGTTAGATTGCTTTGATGTTGTTGTGATTCATATATCTAGATGATTTTGGGAATTATATTAATATTATATTGGATGTTATAATATGGCCACGAGGCCAAAGGAGGTATTTGTGTTTTGCAGGTTAAAATATCACAACAAACATAAGGGGATTGGAGACCAACCACATTGAAATTCTAGATGAATTCAACAAGGTCACAATGCCAACTTCTTTTGTTTGTGTGTGGTTGTTTTGTTAGGGGTACCCATGCGGGGGGAACCACCTTTAAATGTGACAAATAGGTTATGTGTATTTATTTATTTGACCCTTTTGTTTTATGATGCATGTGTTTATTTTGTGATGTTTTTACCCCTTTCTTTAATTTTAAATGGTGTGTAAATTTTGTGAGTAATCATATTGTTAAATTAAATAAATCAAATATTTCATAAGAAGGTAATTAATGAGAGTTGTTGGCCATGATTTAAAGTAATATAAGTATGTGTAAAATATATGTAAGTGATGTGTAAGTTAACTGTTGAGTGAGAAACACTCCACCTTCTTGGAAATTAAAAATTGTCCTTGGAGGATGATTTTTAGGCTTGTGGGACAAGTTAAAATTGTCCCATACCTTTTAAATTTATTTACCAACCATACCTATGGTTGGAGAGTTGAAATTTGTATTTTATAATTCTTTTTGACAAGGCAATTTGTAGGTTTTAATTGTACTTTTCTTACATGTTGTAATTTCATTCCTTTGGGGTGTAGGTTTTTTTTGGAGTATGTAAGTAAACTGTCATATTATTCACCCACCTATTTACTGCGCACTGGAGAATGAAGTTGAGCTAGTTTTGGGGTTGAGGATGTGTGATGTGGCATCCTACATGGATCCACCTCATCCTCTTCCCTTCTCTCTTCTATAAAATTCGATTTTCTTGCCTTATTTGGGGTTGCTTCACTTTGGAGACTTGCTTCTTGGGTGAATTATTTTTTTGCTTGGGAGCTCTTGCTTTTGGAGTAGTTGGAAGATTGTGGAATACTTGTGCTTGGTTGATTTTTGGATTGTTTGCTTGGAAACAACTGCTATTTGGAACTTGGGAAACTCCATCATGGAGAGGTAGGAACTTGGCTCTTGAAATGCTCTTCTTGTATGAATGTAAATGCTAATGTATGAATATTTTGGTATTTTGTGGGCTGTTGGGTAGATGGCCTAGGTATGGTGTAGGAGAAGACTATGGGGTTTAATTTGTGGGAGACACAAGTGTGTTTTAGGGAGGTATAAGTGTGGAGGGAGTTGTGATTTGGGTTCCACCTTGCAAAGAAATAGCTTGCATTTCTTTACTCATTATGGGGTGCCATAAGAGGTTGGGGAGGCATAAGGAAATGTGAGGAATAAGAGGTACTTTGGGAGGCATAAGGAATGTCAGGGCTGTGATATACTATATTTTTGTAGTTTGTAATTTAGGTGGTGATACCCATTTCCCTTTTGGGAGGCATAAGAAGCATCCCCCATAGTTTCTTGCTCCTTTGGATTGCTTGATAAAGCCTTAGTATTGTTTTTCATGTTTTAATGTAGTTGTAAATTACATTCATTTTTTGGATCTATGTTTTATTGTGAGAGTGTTGTTTGTGTGTTTTGTGGAAGCTTGTTATTGCCATGATTTGGATCACACCTTTTATTGCATTGTGGGTCAGGCTTGGGGGCTGATGAAGAAGGATGGATTCTCCTCTTCATTAGATGTCTTGGTTGGGTGGAGAGTATTGCATTTCCCCTACTCTTGTTGTGATTACAATGTGGGAGAATGAGATATGTGCACTTGTTTTTCTAGAGTTGAGAATAAGACAGTTTAACGAGTCCCTCACGAGATAAAGTTTATTGTAACCTTTCCCACTTGTAGTGGATGAACTTGTAAATGTTTTGTAATATAAATATGTGGTATTTTTATGAAAGTTGTGAAGTGAAACGTAAAATAAATAAACTCGTGTTCGAGTCTTTGAAAGAATGTGAAAGAATTGTATTCGTATGATGAAGTCGAAGAATGAAAGAAAGGTTGTAAAGTTGTATTTTGGAATCAATAAAGGATTACATCACCTTCTCAATTTGTATTGTTCTTTTAATATTGAACATCTAAATGTGAATTGAAATTTTTGTTTGAATAAGTAAATGTGTAATAAGGAAAATGCAGAACTCTATATTTTGAAATGTGTAAAGTTGAAAATTAGAATTGTATTTTGTTTTTTATTTTTGAAGGGTTGAATTGAATCAACTAAATGTATTAGATTTGAATTGGATCACATTATAATACTTGGAAGAAGAAAATGGCAATTAAACCCTTTTAAATTTGATCTCTACTACGTATTTTCAAATGGTAATTACTTTACCCAAAATGCACAATTCAAACTTACAACAATGGAATAATAGATTAAACGATTAAAATCAATTAGTATGTGCTAAATGAATCCAACTAGACAAAAATACTTAAAATAAATCTTTCAAAACCTGGCAAAACCGAGTTCAAAGCTTTCATTGTCATTTTGTTGTCAAAATTGTAAAATTTCAAATTGGAACTCTATCAAATAGACCTACCTCACAAAATTAACCTAAATCCACCTAAGAACAATTCTCCATGTCTATTTGACATGTTGAGAGAGGAACAAGAACAAATTGAACAAAATTTTATAAATTAAAATTTACCAATTCAAACTGTAAAAGCCTGCAGATTATTTTCACAAAATTGACCCCTTAAACTCTATCAAAATTTAAAACTAATGAACCTTGTGCAAAGAGGACGTCGAGATCTTTCCATAAAGTCCTTGTTTTCCCAAAACTAAGCTCTCTATCAAAAGTTATGGCCTTTTGAAGTTTTTCTTCACTTGGCATCAAAAAAATTTGGGAAAATTTTCCCTAGGAGGCCCGCAGGCCCAAATTTTACCCTTGGAGCTTTTGAAAAAATTTGGAAATTTTTTCTAATTTTTCCTA
Source organism: Taxus wallichiana var. yunnanensis (assembly GCA_018340775.1). Lineage (NCBI taxonomy): Eukaryota > Viridiplantae > Streptophyta > Pinopsida > Cupressales > Taxaceae > Taxus > Taxus wallichiana. The sequence continues at coordinate 225,301,547 of CM031237.1, forward strand.
GCTACCCCGCCAACCTACACCAATCGAAGCTGCCACGTGGCACCATGATTTGTCAGAAAAGGTGGATCTCTTTTAAACTTAGCGCTCTAGAAAATTTTGGAAAATTTTTCCAAATTTTCTCCGGCCTACTGACCAATCGAGAGGATGCCATGTGGCACAACGAGGCATCGCGAAGGAGTGCACAAATTTTCTCTTCCGACTCGCAACCAATCAAAGGCTTCCACATGGCATCACGAGGTGTTGGTAGAGGCGTGGGTGAATTTATCCCTTTTTTCTTTCGGGGCGTGAAACCTTATTTCTCCCAGTTGCTCCTTTTTATCCGTGTTGGCTTAGAAGGTGCCAGTGTAACTAGCGGACTTGCGGGGGCATAGGTGCAAAGTTAGTTTTTTTCCCCATGCTAGAAACTTTCAAAAATTCTCCCCACGACTCATCATCCCGCCCTTAGGGTAAATTTTCACCCCCAGGCCCTTGAGCCCACTCTTGGGGAAAATTTTCACCCCAAGGCCTACCGACCCATAACTTGAAAAATATGAGGAGTTAGGAGGACTTATTTATATCATTGGAAAGGTGAGGAAATTTCTATTCAATGGGAATAATTTAGGAAAAATTTGAACGCATTAAAATTAAGAAAAATGAAGTTGAACCTTTAATCCTATTAGAGAGTGGGTATGGTGAGCAATTACCCTCTGAACCTTATTAAACCTTCTAACCCTAAAATTTGGACCTTATGACCTCCAATAATTGTTAATAAAGTAAAATTATATTCTAGTGAATTATAATTGTTCGGGACTTGTTAGTGTCGGTTGTTGCCTTGTAAACACGGTTGTAGACTCTTTTAAACAAAAAAATTATTCCATAATTTTCCTAACTAAGCCTAGGTTTTCTTGGGTCTCGGTTGGGTTTTTTTAGTGAGTGTTAAAGTTCCCACCTTAAATCCCTCGAAAACATAACTCAAAATCCCAACACAACTCTTATGCCTTCTTCAAGATCCTCTTATGCCTCCCACATTCTCTTATGTCTCCGTAGTAAGAACTAAGTATGAAATGGAAGCATTTTCATATCGAAGGTGGGGCACCAAACCCAAATCCCTCCGAAAACATGAAATAAAATATTATTCCTCCCTAAATATAAAATCCCCATATCCTTCTCCTACACCATACTTAGGCATTCTACCCAATAACCCAACAAGCATACAAACCATTCATTAACTTAAAAATATACACGATAAAAGAAAACAAATAAAACAAGGGTGGAGTTCCTACCTTTTCATGGTAGAAGTTGACCAAAGAGTCACCCTCAAAGCTCCTAAAAGCTCTAAAACTTCAATAAGCACTACAAAATTTCAACTCCCAAAAATACAAGAGCACAAAATGAAAAGAAGTAACCCCTAAACAAACAATTAAACTTGCACAAATAGAAAAAGGAAAGATGAGGGTGAGGTGGCTCCATGTAGGATGCCACATCACTTATCCTCAACTCCACATCACAAGTAAAACCTAAACCCCAATGCACAATAAATTAGTGGTTGAGATGATTGAGAACTTTCTTACACACAAAATCAAAACCCACACCCCGTAGGAATTTTTTAAAACTTATGTAAGAAAAGTGCAATAAATGTAACTTTTTGTCTTAAAAAAACATAATGGGGTCTATTTTTAACCCCCAATCTATAGGTAGAGTTGGTATAAGAATTTAAGAGGTGTGGGAGAAACTTAGCTTATCCCACAAGCCTACAAAAATGGCACTTAAGCCCAAATCTAAAATTCCAACATAAGGTAGAGTGTACAACACTCAAAGTCACTTACACTTAATCAAAATCACCTAGTCCAATAGACCAACAACTGTAATAAATGACCATTTTTGTCACATCCATAAATAACTTAATAACATGATTTATTTACTTAATAAAATCACATTAATCAACAATGATTAAATAAATTACATCACAAATAAACCACATACTCTAGAATAAATAAAATAAAAGGAAAAATACACACAAATCCCATGGTCACAATTGGAGGTCATCCCCCATGGGGACCACCCAACAAAATAAAAAAAAAAATAACATTACACAAGTTGCCATGGTGACCTTCGTTGTATCCATCCAATATTCCGTTGTGGTTGGTCTCCAATCCCCATTTTGATTATTGTGATATACTTACCTGTAAAATCACACAATACCTCCTTCTGCCTTGTGGCCACATGAAAACCATTAAAGGTAAAATATACACACACAAATCAATAATCATCTTCATATAGCTAAATCATCATCTATACTAAGCAATGCTATCATTTGTATAAAATTTCAACAACATCTCAACTCTGTCTTTTATCAATATCACAAGATCACAAGCTTAGTTCAAAATCTAAATTCTACTCAACACGATGATAATTCTGAATGTCAGTAATATACATGCCAACAACACATCATCATCATCAATATAAATTTCTCTTTATATATCTAAGAATCCACACAACCATATTATGAATCACAATCCATCAAGTAATCAAAAACATCTATCATTGAACATAAAGCTAAACCAAAATGATACAATAACATCCATGTCTATAGTCAACAATAATCAATATCATAATTTAATAAGTGGAACTCCCTAATCATGCTTCCTCCAAACACCAACAAATTTCCATTTTCCCTCCCAAAGTGGTCCCATTTTATTTCTCCCACACATCTTAAGGCCATACTACACCAAATCACATACAAAAACACATACATACACTCATTTGTAAAACACATAAATAAGTAAATGAAAAACAAGGGCATAGACCCTACCTTTCCATTTTAGCTTCCACAATATTCAATCCACAAGCTTCAATCCCTTCCAAAATCAAGAAAATCACCAAAAACAATCCTCTAAGAAGCTCTAACCAAGAAACCCAAGCCAGTTCCAAAAGAGCAAGTGTGCAAAATGAAAATGAGTAACCCCCAAAACTTCAACACAACATCAATAAATAGAAAAAATGAGGGGAGGAGGTGAGGTGGCTCCATGTAGGATGTGACATCCCCTCTCCTCCACTCCACATCACTTGGTCAAACATCAAAACAAAGGCCAATCAATAGGTAAGGTAAGGATATGACAAGTTTCCTTCCACACACAAACACTTCCCCCATACTCCAAATGCCAGTAATAATAAAAATTGTAAGATAGTGTAATTAATTTCCTCTTTTCTCTGCCAAAACACATATAGAGGCCTGAATTCAACCCCCACATAAGAGGTATAGTTGGTAGGTGACTTTAAGAGGCATGGGACAAGCTTAACTTGTCCCACAAACCTCTAAAATTTGCTCCAAAGTCAAATTTCATGATTTGAGGGTGGGTTGAGTACACACATAAAAATAAATTAAAATCAAAAATGAAAAAAGGCCACACATACTCCTATTGTAACATTTTGAGGTCGCCCCCACGGTGACCCCTCACAACTCAAGGAATCACAAAACACTGCAAAAGACATGAACTTGCCAAGGTGACCATGTTGCCAATAACCAACATTCCTCCAATGTTGGTCTCTGTAACCCCCTTCTTGTTGTCGTGATTTAAATTTCCTACAACCAATCAAACAATAACCCTTCGTCCTCAAGGCCACACATTAGACATCGAGAAATAAAACATATATACATATCATCTAACAACATCATATACATATCTATCAGCCACATCATACATGAAGCTATGTCATCATCATTAGAATTAGGAAGTTCTATCGATTATTTGAAATCACAAAACATCTCCATTTGATAAATCATAACATCAATAAGATCATAAGGTTAGTCCAACATCCAAACATAGGTAATGTGTCATGAATATGTTGTGTCAGTATAAAATCGAACAATGCACATCAAAATGTATAAAATAGTCCACCAATGTCGGTTAGCAGATCATAAACCAAAATATGAATCATGATATATCGATAATACAAATGTCTATATAGTTTATCACCTAATAATCAAAACATAACAATAATGTTTGTGTCTCTAGTCCACAATAATAAAATCATAGCAACATAAATTTCGAAGAGGAGTGGACATTACAGTTATCATTGAAGAATTTAAAATATTTTGGTAGAAGTAATCAGTAGTCTAAATGGAATCATCTATATGTTTATGGGTTCAACAATAATTTTCATCACCGCATCCTTTATTTCCTTTGAAAAGGTTATTCCATCAACATCCTTGAAGATGAAAAATAGTCCTGTTAATAAAGAGTCGAAATACACCTTCTTGCAACAAGTTGGTATGTCTTTTTGTCTGCAAAACTCCCACTTTAAATCTTCTAAGGTATTGTCGATAAGAGTATTGATGTGATTCAAAGCATCTTCCCTTGTAGAACCAGGATTCTCTTTCATGTAACACTCTACACACGAAGCATTCTCTCCATGGAATTTCTCATCCTTCAATATAAAATAAATATATGTTACATACTTATAAAACAAATAAATATATATGTGTTACAATAAATAAATAAATTTTGAATACCTGAAAGTCTTTGCAGTCATCCAATAATCTAGCACAAAATGATACATGGGTCTCAATCTTCTTAATTTTCTCCAGAATGTCTTCAGGGAGAAAGGTTTCCATTAAAATTAGTGTATGCATTGTCACCATTGGTACTGCAATACTTGTTGTGCCATTTTTCAAGTATTCATTAAAGGTTGGTATATGGTCTATCGCAATCCACTCGGCTTCTTTTAAGTATGACAAGATGTAACTTTCCCACTACAATACACATATAGAACATTAACAATTTATCTTAAATATTATCTAGGTTAGGTTCTCTAAACATTGACTAGCCAATGATAAAATACATGTTAAGAACTAAATAAATATGTCATTGGGTTGTCAATATTTCAACTATTGGATGTAGGTTTGGATAATTTTTCCTTTAAATAACTAAACGTAATGAGCTAATCTATTTGTAACTAGATATATAGTAATGTAATTGAATTCAAAACTAACATGATCTGCTAAAATTTATAAATTAAATCTTACATATTGTTGCATATATTTCCGCACACGAGGACCATGACTCTTCTCTGCTTTGAATGCTATTTCCTCCAATGTCTCGTGGGCAAAGTGAAAACTATTTTTCATATACTCTGGAAGGCTATCCACAATATTCTTATCCCATCTAAAAGAAAAATGGACAAATATATAAACATCAAAATATATTTCAAATATAGGGTCATAATGAAAAATAAATATACAATTTGTAGAGATTATTACTACCATAGGTACAAATAAATTGATTCAAATAAAAATTGGTGGATTTAAATTTGGATAAATTTGCAATTTTATTACTACTTATAAGTCTACATCAAAGAATAGATAGTGAACTACTTACTTAATTAGTGCGGTTGTGAAAGGTTTGAGCTCTTCAAAAGTACCATATGTGTCATAAATATCATCAAGGAGAGTAAGCAAGGTAGAAAGTTTGGTAGCACCAATTCTGCTCGTCGTGTACTCTGGCTCAAACAATCCACATGTCCACCAGAAGAAGTACTCAACATGTCTATGCCTGAAAAAATTCATTTGCTTCTCTCTCTCACTCCACCATCTTGATATGAGTTTTAGCTCGTTCTGATATTGAGCTTGCAATACATTAAAGTCCAATTTTGCTAGCTCCAAAATATTTTTCCCAACCATCCTAATGAAAGAAATTAAATTATTAATATAGCATTAGTAGAGACTTTTTTTTTTTTCTTAAAATCAATTGGTATAAAGTTCAACATATAGTCAACCATCCCTTTTTACCGTTGTACCATGAGCAGATGGACTATATCAACAGGCACTTTTATATTGAAAGTACTAATGATGTCACCCTATACAAGCCAATCTTCTAAACAATTATCTGGTAAGAGAGGTTCTGAATTCTAATTAGGTAGATGGGCATACTTAAAAACTTCGTTCATGATCATCCAAGAGTCGTCCTGGCTATATATTTCTATACAGCTCCTTGCCTCCCATCGTGGAACTCTGCATTTCCATGGATATTTAAGAACGTATTCAACCTGCACAGGATTAAAACAACAGGCATGAAAATAGCAAAATTAAAGTCTTAAACTAGACTTTCTGTTGAGGAGTTTGCCTCGTGCAAAATTTGGCTTTTCTGTTGTAATTTTTGACTTTCATCATGGACTTGTTCTAGGTATTGACGGGCGAACATTTCAGCGTCTTTCAATATTTTCTCTCCCCGAAAAGAAAGCTCGGAAGCTCGATACAAATTCAACGTGCTCCTCAATTGGGTTTCATGTTCAATGGACTCTGGGTAAGAAAATTGTCCCTTTGCATCTTTGAAGATCTGAAACACATCTGTTTAAACTAAGAAATGTTATGAAACTGAACAAAACGGTATGATATGCTCTCTTACTGTTTGTTTCAAAACCAACCATCAAAATGAGAAACAAAATACCTGGAGATACATCATATCCATTGATGCGCAGAATACGAAATCCCAAAGCAGTAGTGTTGAGGTCGGCAGTGGCATTTTCGCTGCATTTTTCATTCCAGTATCTACGATGACCATTTTTATGGTATATAATTAGTATCACTTCAAGCATTCGATAATTACTTTTATCATTTTGATTAATTTAACAGTAAGAGATTTAATGTTTCCAGTCTATATAATTACTGAAAACGATATTCTTAAAAAAAAAAAAAAACTGCGATACTTTTTAACTGTGATAAAGAGATAGAAAGGCACTATGCATACTTGTAAACATCATCAAGAATAGTTTTTATTTCCTCCAGAAAATAGCGGTCAATTCCAAATCGTTCCACAATGTCAACGATCCAGAGTCGGTGAAGGTCCTTCTGAGAAACAGTGGTTTCTCCATTTTCCATAAGCGTATTGAATATATCCTTGACCTCCTTTACCAAGGTTTGAACCCTCTCACAATACGAAGATGCCTGTCATCTCGCACAGGAAACAAATATATTAGTGTTATCTCAAGAAAAAACAAACACAGGCAACAAAAGCTTAAAAAGGTTGGTATATCACTACCCCGTATGGCGATGAAAGAGACTGTATGAAATCGTTGCTCCATATGTTGGCATGATGATTTCCTTTTCGTCGATGAATTGAATTCTCTTTCCCATTGGGTTTTGGAGGAACTTCTCCATTCAAAATTAGTTGAGCCATAACACCCGCAACTCAAAAATTAAATTAGTACATAGCCATTAGGACACTGCATATAAATAGGAGTACATAGGCATTACCATCCTCACATATGTTATCACGGGTTTCGTGTGATATTATCCCATTGCATTCTCGTCCTCACATTAAGACCGGTTTTTGTTGATCATTATTCCCATTGTTGCATTCTCGTCGTTTGATATTATCTCGTCCTCATTAAGACCCACCTTTTTTGTTTTGGTTGATGACGATTATTGTTGATGTCATTTTTATTGACATCAATGTTCCACCAGGTAATTGAGAGTTAGACAAGCCATAATAGAGTAGAAAATAAAATAACTTCTATTCACAGATGACTGGAAACTGCAGATAAATAGGAGCAGGGAAGCAAATTACTATGGGTTTTGTATTAGTATTGGAGTTTGTGGCTTATTGTCTTCACTATTCCTCACTAAAACATACCATTTATTATTATTTTTACTTTCATTGGACTGTAATTAATTGATGTTATTTATTATGGTTCTTACAATTTTAATAGTGAAGGGTGAAAAATATAAGTAAGAATTTTAAATTGATAATTAATAATATATTTCCAAAAAAAAATATTTAAAATATATAATATGTTAAATAGATTAATATAGTTACATTGAGGGTCTTCTTTAGAATGAACCTTGAGGTAGTTGTTAGTTGGTGTTTTTATTTGATTATTTGATGGTTTAAAATTAATAGATATTATTTGGGAAGGAACAATCTAAGCCATGGAATAGGTGTGGGACATGAAATAGTGAATTCCCACATTTTTCTTTCCTCAGCATTATATGGTAATCTATGTAAATAAGATCTTGCTTACAATGGTGAAATATGAATTTACTCTTGAACCACAAACAATTTAAATGAAGCGTTGAGACAACATCCATTGGCATTTGATAGCCATGGAATAAGTGTGGGACATGTAATATTAAATTCTTACCTTTTTCTTTCCCTTGATATTATTTGATGAGAAACAAATAAGACCTCTCTTACAATGGCGAAATACTAATTTTCTCTTTTATCACACAAAATTCAAAAGAAGTGTCAAGATCTCATTCATTGACATCTTATATAAAGAATAAACTTATTGTAATGCCCGTTGGGCATCGACTTCCATTTCTGCCACCTGCCCTCCACTGCCACCTTGGCCGACCAGGTCCTTCGCAGGTCTTGTTTGCACGTGGATGCAATTGGTCTCCTCCCAACCACCCAACCTGCCGACTGTACTGGCTGTCACGTTTTTCTACCTTGCGTGAGAGAGATGGAGTCGGTGGAGTCCTTCTTGCTGGTGGCCGCACTTCTTTTATTATTTTTGATTTGCAAATCTTCTTGGTTTCTTGATTGACTACCTGCATATCCTTCTCTGACCGCGTGAGATTTTCCTTGGATGGACTGCGTGTGGGTGGTTGAAACACCTTTTCTCCCTGGTTGGTGGCGGACAACATTAAGTTGGTATACAGTTGTGTGAGAGTTATTGAGTGCACTGTCTTGAAGATTCAAAACGTGGTTAGGGCTCTCTCCTCCAAACTGCGATTGTCCTCGATGTGAATAGCTGAGGTGAATGTATCAATCCACTTCATTAAGTCTGTGGCAACTTCTGGTTGAAGGTCTTTATCTCCTTGGCATCAAATCTGAACAGAGCATGAAGGAGTCTTCAACTGTGACAGCTAAGAATGATTGTTCAAGGTAAAACAGTGGTGATTATGTGATCTCAAATGGGTAAGAACACCCATGGAAGGTGTTGAAGCCGTTCTAAGCAGTCCACAAGCTTCAAAAGGTGAAAAACAAGTCTCAAATACCTCCTCAACCTTGATCAGCGGTCTTTTACCAGTCTGTACACTGTAGATTGTAATCACAGGGAGAAAATAGATGATTTTCATGGCGTCTTTCCTTCCTGGTTCCTCCCTGCGCGCGTGTTTTTTAGATGGAGCTTCAAGCTAGTGAAGCAGACGTGTTGCCTCCATTTTCTTTGAGTGCTGCGAGGTGTGTTCTTGCGGGATCGCGCAAGACCGACCCCTGTGATTTTGCTTTTAGCGCGAGCACGGGTTGCGAGAATAGTAGAGGCCTTTTTGAGCGCTTCCAACAGGCAGGTTGTCCAACTATGTTGTTTTCTATTCTGTATCAGATGCATCCTCAGATTCGGGTTTCTCCTTCAAGATATGTTTATCAAAATCGACTATGTGACAGTGAGAGTGTTACCAGGAGACCTGATGAAGTTTATTTCAAAGATTCTCTATTGAAACCTTTCTGCTTGTTTTTCGATGTAACCCATGGAAGAGGATCTCATAGAGGCGGATCTGTTTCATATCAGAGTATTCTTGAAGCACAATTTGCTTTGCAATTTTGAACTTATTAGGAGATCGATGAAGGATAGAGGAATTAAAAAGAAACTTGGATGTAGTTGGATTAAAGGCAATAAAATGGTGCATGCTTTTTGTGTAGGTGACAGATCACACCCACAGGCACAGGAGATCTATGCAATGTTGGAGAAAATGTCTTGGGAGATGAAGGTAGCAGGATATCTTTCAGATTCAGAACCTTAATGTATGTGTTGACTGCCACACTGCACCAGGTTTTGTCCAAGATTGTTGCAAAGAAAATTGTTGTGAGAGATGCAAAGCGGTTCCATCACTTTAAAAAAAAAAAAAAAAAAGGAAAATGTTCTTGTAGAGATTATTGGTAATGCCAGGTGAAGCAATCTGCAGACATAGTCTGGCACTATAACAAGGCGCACTGTGCCAGGTCTGCAGTGATAAATAAGAGACCAGATTTTATTTCCAGCTTCTTAAATGGGCTCCAAAAGTGGATTTTCCATTGTGCTGGATGGATGTCCATGTTCCGCTGTAGTTTTCCCTTTTGACACGCATTGGGAGGATGTTGGCAAGTATTTTAGACCACCCACCCTGGCCGTGAACTCCTACCTGTGCCAACGCGAAGATGGTCAATGTTTGGGCGCCCAACGAGCTTGAAGAAAATGGAATTAGGCTTGGGTTGTTGTTGCTGGTCCGGGCGGTGTCCATGAAACCTATTGAATCTGGAGAAAAAGGCAAGATATTTCTACACTTTTCTACTGCTATTTTATTTAAAATTATTGTGAAATCGAACCACTTTTTCCTTGCATTGATTTGTCAGTTGGATGTCATGATGGGAGATATTCCCTTTCTACTTGTTTCTTCTTGTTTTAGCTTTTATCGTTGTCTAGTACATTGGTCGAAAGGATGCGTGTGCCCTCTCCCCTGGGTGTTATGTTTCTCTTGCTTGAGTGATAGACCTTCGTCTGTTTGTTTATGTATTAATTCTCCTCTGCGATTGAGTTGCAAGTTATTATGTGGATCAAACTAGTATTTTCGATATCATGGAAGTAAGTTTACGACAACTATGAAGCTCCTCCCTAGCACCCAAGTTTGTCTTTTGACATTTTTGTTAGCTCCTTCGCAAGTCCCTTTGATAACCTCTTGGCATCGAGAAAGAAAGGTTGTAGGATTAGTGTGATCAATGCTTGGGCTAGCCAGCTTAGAGTTTTGGTATTAAAACTTGTAGAATGAAAAGGTTTGTGTGCAATGTGTTTTCCGTCTCGCGTGTTTAGACCCTTATATTATCTTTCATCTTGTTTCTAGGCTTTTAAGGCCATCCTCAAGAAGTACCTTGACCATCCCTATCAACTTGAACCATAACTAGCTTTTCGGATCAACTAAGCTCGAGGTTTCATTGTGCGAATCCAGTACCTCGTTGACACTAGAATAGTTTTGGTCTAATCCCCCTCTCGGAATTGTTGTTGATGGCGCTCTTCTATTTTTCCTAACTTGCATTATTTCTCCTTTGTAATGTTAACGCTATTAATTAACATTGGTCGGTTTTATGCACGTAATTACCTTAATGTTTTGTGATGGAAATTTCCTTAAATGTGATCAATCTTCGGAAAAAAACTCATCTTTCATTTGATAGTCTTATGGATTCATAGCGGAAGGTTTTGTTTTGATAATGCCACTTAGAAATTATGCTTGTATCTATGTGTGACGGCTGACTGTGTTACCAAGGGTTGCCTTAAAATATGGTTGTTTTGGGAAATGGGTAATTTATTTTAAATTAACCAAACATTAGAATTGTTGTGGAGGTTTGCAAATCTTTAGTGTTATAAAATTTGTTGATGACATTATTGTATACTCTTGTTTGACGGAACTCCCTTCTTCTCTCGCGTGTTTGCTACTAGCCTGTAAGACATTGGCCCTTCTTGAATGATTGGAAAATCTTTGTAGTCAATGGTCAAAACTAGTATACTTTTCCTTCGCTTCGAAACTTATGTTGTGTGTAAACTCTATTTGATTTCCAGTTTGAAACTCAATTATACATGGCTTTTTGTGTTAATTTTGAAACCCGTGGTTCCCCTTTCTTGGGCTGATCAACTCTTGTTCTTTTAGAAATATATTATTTTAGCCTATGCGTTTGGTACCTTTGATAAATTTCTAGATGGTTGGTATTTATATCAAATCTAAATCTTGTAATTATTGTTTAATTACTTACTTGATGGGAATTCTATTTTTGCTAGATTATTTATTTTCTCCTTATAGGGCCAAGGGCCATTCTCATACGATTGTTACTTTCGTTGCTTTTGCTCCTAACTGAAGTACAAGGTCTTCTCCTTCTTTGATTGGCATGATAGAGACTTTATTATAACTTGATGTGTTCATAGTGTTTAGAGGTTTGACCCAGTTCTTGTTATAAAGTGCTTCCTTTTGTGGTATTGTTAGATAATAGTTATGGTGGTTTTGTGTAGCCTTATCTTGCTCAGTTCTCGTGAACTGACTCTTGTGGAAAATTTGTTGCAGATGGATTTTGCGAGTAGATGAGGGATAGACTTGTAGATTTTACATCAACCTCAGTTGAGAAGTTCTTTTGCATGAATCCTCTTTATATTGTTCAACTATTGATAACATCTAGTGAAAATTTAGAAGAGGATCAATGTCTTAGTTTATTGTTAGAACCTTGAATTGTCTGTCTATCTTGGAAAATAAAAGAAAATTTGTTTACCGCTTGTTGAGTGACCTTAATGGATTATCGGTATTCTAAGAGTTGATGTAACCTTTTTCATTTTCGTAAATGAATATTGTTAAACTTTATCCCTATAATTAAATGTTGAGTTAAATCTTTCTAAGACTTAGTAATTGTGAGTTATAAGTAAAATAAAATGGGTTGTTCAATACTTATAGAAGTTAAAATAAAATTTATATTGCAAATAAATTGGTGTAGAGGTGACCAACTTGAGAGCATGTAATTCCATAAGTGATCAAAGATGAAACTATCCTTTGTTAAGTAACATTATATAACTTGATATCCCTAGCTACACTAGTGAACACTATCCCTTTCATGGTGAAATTCTTAAACGAACGTAAGGGAAATCTATGGTTAGATCTGGAAGATAATAAGATTTAATAAACAGGAGAAAACAATTTTGAAACCACGCAATCTATCTCTCAGCCATTGGAAGGTAAATTGTTTTATTTTTATAAAACTCATTTAGTAAACCCTAAGTAAAATCTTTAATAATTCTGGTTAAGTTCTCAAGTTTCAATTAAATCTTGGTTATAACAAATGAGGTCTTGAAGATGATTTCAACTCAACCTTTTCTCTCTAACATTTTTCCAAGGTGTTTTGTCTTTCTTCTCTTAAGTGTGTTGAACGCAAACCCATGTTGTCATATGGGCATGAACAAGTTCTAGTAGCGTAAGTGTAAATAGATGGCCTTGTGGAATTAAATTATTACCCCCTTTCTCTAAATAAATGAATTAAGCAAATAAATGTCATAATAGAGAAGATTTAAGGATAATTACTCAATGTCAAAAGAATAAACCTAGCTTGGTAAGATGAATTGTATGAATCATATCTTGAGCCTCCTTGAAAACGTAAGCTAAGAATTGCAAGATGTCTTTTTAAGATAAATAACCCTCAAGAATATCTCATTGTGGTTGGCCCTATTTGTTAGAGTGTTATGTGGTTGGACTTCTATGTTGTCTTGTCAAAAAAAAGAAAAGTGTATTATCCTTTTGGGTGTGAACGTTTCCATGCTGACCTTGTGGTCATCCCCGTAACAAGTGGTTCCTAGAGTTGGTTGTAACTTTGTGACGACATGTTGTGTCGTGTTATGTGTCGAAGCAAGTCAAAAAAAAAAATTATCCTGTCTTTTACTGTGTTGTTCGTGTGTGTGATTTTGGGTCGTTACACTTATTTTAGTGATAGTGAATCGTAATTTGAGGAAATAAGGAGATTTGATTTGATTGTATTTTATAGTTGTGGGGAAAAATTAAACCATGGATTTCATTAAACTTTATCCTCTAAACATTTAGAAATTTTAACAAATGAAAATTGTGATTTTGAATTTTTAAATTGGAATAATGATCTCTTAATTACTCACCGTACAAAATTAAAAAAATTACAAAGTGGTAAGGATTTTTTTTCTGTTGGTGATTATTAAGACAGATTTAATGGTCGAAAAACATTTTCCTAAGTAGGACAACCATTTGAATTATTTATTAATATCTAAATTGGAATGGCGTAATATCCAACTTTCCAAGTTATTTATTGTTTTCTTAGGTTATCGAGGATTGTCTATGACATTTGATTTAGTGCCATGGATGATGAGGAAGACACATCACATTGAAAATACTGAGACAAAGTGTCTATGCAGGTGACGTCATTTAGACAATTTCGATTAGTATGTGACTATCTTTCTGATAAGCAAAGATCATACAAAGAATTTTCACATAAAATATAGAATTCAGATCTCAGGTATATAAGAATAATCTAATTTAAATTATTTTTGGTAAAAAAATTAATTAGATTATTAATTATGTATTTAAAACTATAACATTTTTGAATATTTTGAAAATTCAAAATTTATTTATTTGAAAAGTAAAAATATAAATATAAATTTCAGAAATTGTCTTTTTTTAAAGTCCTTTTGAAGAGTTTATTTTCCAGTTTTAGTTTCTGACTGTGTTCACAAATAACATGTGAGTATTATAATCGTGGGTCCTCACATTTCATGTCTCTGTGATGACGATGAGCATTTATGGATGAGGATGATTACTGAGTCACCGTGTTTCATGCTTCTCGATTTTTTTTGTTTTTTTAATTGTCGGTGGCGATATAAATATTATGGTACCATAAATTGTCGGTGGCGATATTGCTTTCGAATTTAAGCTAAACATACAAACATCAATATTTAAATCAGGGATTAAATATTAGGGTACCATAAATTGTGGGCCTCGAATTTCATGGTTTCTACACCGTTTAAAATTTATCTCATTTCTTTTTCTTCTTTTAATTGTTTAGGGTTAGGTTGTTGATTTTTCAATTTTCATTTTCTTTCTTTAAGATTCGGTTGTGGACTCTTTAAATTTCATTTTTCTTCCTTTATTATCCTGCCGAAGGCATGGATATTGTCTTCACCTTACCAATTAAACATTTGCATTGTTTTCAATCGGATTGTGACATCTGTATTTAAATGGGGCTGAACTATAGTTTTAGGTTTTGATTTTTGTATGTTGGCAACCTTCCATTGGTCATTGCCTTTATTTGGCACTGTTGAAAGGA